>CM065714.1:60107066-60227066 GCA_033310375.1 Conus canariensis
ACATAGAAATCTGAGAAGAAGATGTCAAAAAGCTTCTCACTAAGCTTAAAGTCAGGAAAGCAGCTGGACC
The DNA here is from genome assembly GCA_033310375.1 of Conus canariensis. Lineage (NCBI taxonomy): Eukaryota > Metazoa > Mollusca > Gastropoda > Neogastropoda > Conidae > Conus > Conus canariensis. The sequence goes on from CM065714.1 coordinate 60,107,137, forward strand.
AGATGGCATTCCTACCATCCTACTGGCGGAAACAGCAGGCATCCTAACACTACCTATCAGCATCATCTTCAAGAAATCGCTGAATGAAGGATACCTCCCAAGCATATAGGAAAAAAAGCCAAAGTTACGCCTATCTTCAAGAAAGGGAGCTGAACTTCAGCAAATAACTACCGACCTGTCAACTTGACAAGCATAGTCTGCAAGACCATGGAGACACTCATCAGGAACAAAATAATGAAACACATGCAAACAAACAACCTCATATGCAAAGAACAACATGGCTTCACTCCAGGACACTCATGCGTAACACAACTTCTAGATACACTGGATTGCTGGACGGAAACCTTAGACAGAGGTGGTTCCATTGACGCAATATACATGGACTTCCGCAAGGCTTTTGATTCTGTTCCACACCGCAGACTGATACTCAAAATGAAGGCTCATGGCATCGAGGGAAAGTGCTGCAATGGACAGAAGGTTCTTCAGTGGCCACACAGCAGGTGTTTGTCAATGGAAGCAAATCAGAAGAGGCACGAGTCACAAGTGGAATCCCTCAAGGCAGCGTCTTAGGCCCCATACTCTTCGTCATCTACATAACGACCTGCCACGTCAGGTACAGAGCGAGGTCCTAATCTTTGCAGACGACACCAAGCTGTTCACTCAGAGCAATGAGCAAAATGCCCAAGAGACCCTCCAGGAAGATTTGGACAGACTGAACCAGTGGTCAGTAGCCTGGCTACTCAACTTCCACCCAGAAAAATGCTGTGTCCTGAAATTAGGCCACCCAGAGACTGACCAGACCTACTTCATGAAGAGCAAGGACCCAAGCAACAACAAACATCCCCTAGCAACCACCAAAGCAGAGAAAGATCTTGGTGTGGTAGTGGACAGCCAACTAACCTTCAAGGACCATGTGTTACAGGCAACATCTATGGCCAACAGAATCCTGGGCATTATACGGCGATCTTTTGATCATCTCACGGAGCATACCTTCATCCAGCTCTACAAAGCACTCGTGAGACCAGTCTTGGAGTATGGCCACTCAGTCTGTCAACCATCCCAGAAGACCCTCCAATGAGAGATAGAAGACGTTCAACGCAGAGCCACAAAACTCATTGGCAAACTGGACAAACCATACCCAGAACGCCTGTCAATCCTCAAGCTGCCTAGTCTGGAACACCGCAGACACAGGGGAGACATGATTGACCTCTACAAATACACTACTGGCATATATACGACACAAGCCGGCCCGACTTCAAGCTGCGCGACAGATGCAACACCAGAGGCCACAGCACGAAGCTTGTTAAAAGCAAAGGTTCCGCCTAGAAGCTCGGAATTCATTCTTTTCCGAAAGAGTGGTGTCGGCTTGGAACAGCCTTCCAGAATAAGTTGTGTCTGCACCCAGAATGACAACATTTAAAAACAGACTTGACGCCCACTGGGCCAACCACCCAGCACTGTATAACCCGACCTGCTATCAATATAGATCTTGCAAGTGCAAGCAGCTGTAGACAGGGACAACACATCGATCGGTGAACTGTCCTGTAACCACGGGTCTCAAACACCGACAACATCAAGTATCAAGTATAAGTAAGACGAACTGGGAGTACGCTTATATGCTTTGCATCTTGTTTTTATGATATACCGCTTCAGTCTTAAGTCTATTCATGTATACCAAATGACAAACCTTAAGCGCACCAAAAAGAAGATCTGAATACCAGAGGCACTCTCACTTTCATTGATTTATGAAACTGCCATTCTTTGTTGTCCCACGCTGCGTCTGTCTCACACACTTACACAATCGCAGTTTTTGCAGTGCCAGTGCACCCTTGTTGACATCGGCTGCCACCTTCTTCCGGTTTTGAAATGGGAGATATGATTATTTTCTTTTTTTAGTTTGCATCAACAATTATTTTTCTGGTATCTCACATACTTTTCTATATGTATCTTTTGTATCATAAAAGTAAGTAAGCATTATAGCCTAGTTTTATTCAAAATATTCTAAAATTGTTGACTTTGTGAATTGAACAAAAACACCTCCTGTGCTCTCTTGGCAGAGAGTCCAAGTTAGTACTTTTTTGCAGAAGTACAGAGTTCAGGAAGTGATTTTTGTTTGTTTAAAGACAAAAATAAAGTTTTTGAACTGATCATTCATGTTTCTTTGTTTAAATGTGATTAGAACACTCGAAAACTCATTGTCCTAGACTTGAAAACTCAGCAGAAGTTTCACCAGTTGTCGGTGAATGATGTGACCTACATTTATTTCTGATCTGGCTGTTCAGTGTTTGTGGTGGTAACATCGTCATTATTCAACTGCAGAAGCTGCACTTGCGCGAAATCGGGTAAGTACTGCAATTTTTTTTTTCTCCCTTGAATCATGTGCGTTTATTGCACAGACCCCAAATGGGCTATCCACATCAACTGAAGTGGGAAGTGGAAGAAGAACTTCTGCTGCAAGGTTTCTTGGCAGTTCACATGTAAGAGAAGTAATTAATTCAATAATTGACAGAAACTGAGAAAGTTCTCAACGAAAGATTCAGAAAGCTTCTTTCTGTCAGTTGATTATCTTCTCATACTGAAAATATGGATTTAGACATTTTATTGTGAAACGTCAGCCGTAGAGAACCTAAATGATGTGTCTGAAATGCTGTTGGTGATTTTCACAATGTAAATGAAGGCAGCATTGTAAATTTCATGTCTGCAGGCAGTGATATCATAAGCTAAGGACTGTACTAAATGCAGGGAAAGAGAATGTGAAATAAGATGTATCTCCATTGTGTTAAGAAAGCGTTATTTTAAATTTCATTTTAAAATGTCTTTTTCAAGCTCTTATTGAAAGGTTTGTGATTATGACAGTTTCTGGTTTGTCTTCGGGGGCATTTTTCTTACTGCGGATTGCATAATATAATAAACGCTGTGTGTAGGGAGCTGACATTAATTGATTAAAGTAGAGTGGTGTTACTTTCTTCTTCCTGGAGTCCTGGAGACAAGTCTTGTCATTTGTTTCAGTTCTAAATTGATCAGAAGCTGATCGTTCACATCTCATAATGAACTGTGATTGTGTGGATGGGTATGATTTGTCATCATTTGCTATTCTACTTGATTGAGAAAGAGAAGGATCAATTGCCATCTTGGCACTGCAGTAACAGTCATACAACAGCCTGGCGCACAAGTTTTATGTGTGATGCACCATTTCAAACTTTGATGCAAAAACATAGTAGGCAAGCCAGCAGTCTTCTGAACCCCTGCGATTGCAGAATTTCGGGAGGAGTGGGAGGGATCATGTCGAGCAGATATTTCGGAGAAAAGATTAGCCACAGCAAAGACTTCAGACAAAGACTGTAGTGTGATGTTAGGAGTGTTCACAAAATTTTCTAGCTGGAGCCCTTATTTGCATTGAGGTTTAAAAGTAACATCTTCACACTTTTTTCAATGATTTTGATGTCGTTAGACTCACAGACAGGAAATCCGGCATGGCTGAAGGCAAGGGACAGCTCAGTTCAAACTCATCTAGGTAGTTCATATACTAGTTGTGTTTATTTTGGAGGTGAAGACAAGGTGGACTGGTTTTTCAGTGATTGTGCTTGCTCCTCTGGTTGAGTGATGAGCTGCCCACCATCTTTTGGTGGTCAGACACCATTATCCGCAGCCTTTGCCCATTGTAGCTGTAGAATTTCTTAGAGCTGGAAGGATCTCTGTCATTGCTGGTAATTACTTTAGCCACATGTATTCAGTGGAGGATTGCTTGAGCTTCTAGACAAGATGCTCTGGGATCCTAACTCATGTTTCAGCTTGTGATTTCTAGTCTTTTTCCACTAATTCCAGCACTTTTGGATGTCATCTCTTGTACTTTTTGATCGTCAAGATTAATCCTTGTCTTCAGTGGTTTAGATTTTGCCTGCCAAAACTAAACATGTATGTTTATTCGCTGCTTAGTTCAGACTTGATTTTAATGTTATCCATATTACTTCTGCGCTGGTGTTGCCATTTTAGGTGGATATAATTTCATCCTTTAGATCCTCTGCTACCTCTTTCAGGGAAAGGGAGGGGGATGAATGTTCTTCTGTGTACATACATTTATCTGATTTAGTCACTTTGGTTGCTTCTTTCTTTCTGGGAGTGTGGATCTGCAGTTCTAAAGTAGACTTCATCATTTTCAGTCAGTCTTTAGAAGAAGTGTCTCTATGAAGAACAGGTCAAAGAAGTTGAGCCCTCTTGTGGGTTTTCTATCGTGTGTTCCCATTCTAGGTCCTGGATACTATCCATATCCCTGCAGTTGAGATGGTGCTCTTTTATCCAGTGTGCGCATAGGCCAGTGCCAACTGGAAAGTAAATTGCCACCTATAATGATGATGACATTGTTGGTATTACGTGTATTAGACAATTTAAAGGCACAGGTAGCAGACATGGTGAAAGCTTTAACTTTAAAAGTCTTCACGTCCTTGGTAATCATGTGAGTGGTAATAGTAGCTACGGACTGATAGCGTTTGTCTCCCTAGCAGTTTGAGGACAGGTCAAACTCTTTGCGTGTTTAAAGGGGACCAGATCTTCCAGGTCTTTTGCAATGAAAACACAAATACTCCTTACAATTACAGTCCTGTCTCTAGCCTAGGGCAGACATTGTGTCATCTGGTCTGGGGAAAAATTTCACTTGAAGTGTTGGATGGTGGGAGCCGGTGGCATCACCAGGTCATGTACTGTTAAAGAGGATGCAGAACTCTGCTACCTTTCCAGTAATTGTCTGGTGGTTTCCAAGTCAGAAAGAAGGGTGCATGTAATATGTTTGTACAGCTTGCTTATTCTATATGGAGTTGATGTGTGGTGTGTGTATAGCTTGGTTATTCTAGATGGAGTTGATGTGTGGTGGGACTAAAATGAGTTTTCCAGGATCAGATAGAAGCTTTGATCTACGATAAGAGACTGTGATGTTCAGTGTGTTGGGTTGTATTCAGGTATAAGATCAAAAGAGACAGCGCTATGATTTGTACTTGCACATAAAATGCAGTGCCAGGTGGTCTCACTCTTGCCAAGGTCATTACAAAATCTATTGTTTACTCTGACATCTAGCTTGGAACCACTGTCCACAGGTTTTGCATGCAACCCCTGCAGATTTTCATCAGGAATTTGTGGTTGTAATGGTGCAAACACTGTGCGAGGTGGAGATGATCAGTGACTGTTTTATTATGGGAACTCATTCGTTCATTGTTGCTGACTGATATGGAATTATGAAATGAAAGTTTAACAAGCATGCTGCCATCTATTTGTGTATGGTTTTCAAGTGAGTAATCAGAGTTGGTTGAGAAAAAAAAGATGTGCAAGGAAAGCTTTCAGAAATTTTGAGCAAAACACATACCTTGTCCTAGAAAAACACAAAAGGAAAAAACTTAAGAAAATGGTAAAATATATACATAAAGTAAACTTTTTTTTAAAAAGATGAACAAAGATCAAAATAAGCCTCCTGTATCTTTGCACATGCACAGCTCCCAATTCAACTCTGCTGGTGAGCTGACCAGTTCACATGTGGAATCAGCAGTGAATACTAAAGCTGTGAGGATTGTCTTGAAAGTTAAATTGTCTTAAATGTGTTTTGCATGGCCACCCAACGTAGAATTCAAATAGATGTTTGTGAAACCTACGGATCAAACATCTAATTTCTAAAGCATGGAAGTTGGAAGTGGAATTAACTAGGTGGACAGGGATAACTAGGAATGCACAGCAGACCTTTCAGAATGAAAAAAGAACGATTTCTTCAGTAAGACAAGTGGCACCAGACAACAGTGTACCACACTCACTGTGTTGAAAGGAGAGTGGAAGAAGTCATGTCTGCAAGTCTTAGAAGCATACTAGTCTAGCCACAGAAGTTGAAGCAAGGGTGTATGTGCTTATTTGCCGATAGATGATGTGATAAAACTCAGTTTCATTGAAGAAGAGGACCAGAACAGTGGCCCTGAGACACACAGCTATCCTAGAGGTGCAGGTTCAAAATCAGGCAGCAGCAAAAAAGAAAAAAAAGCGATGGTAAGGCATTAAAGGAGTCATGACATGGGTTCATCCCCAAACAGTACAAAAAGTAAAGAGCTGAAACACTTGCATGAGGCCGATTCTTCTCTGAAGACCTGCTGTCAGGTTATGAAAACTGTGTGATTTTGCTTTCTTTTTTTTCAACTTTTATTCTGAAATGGAGACCCAGGGTTTGGTTTTCAGCTGGTGGGGCTGGCTGGTCTCTCTCTTAGCCTTCAAGCTGGGATTTTCCATGTTTAGTAATAGCAGAAATGGTTAATCATGAGTCTTCAATTTTCATATGGCATAGGAAAAAGAGAGAAGTTTCTAAGCGCTTTTTTCCATAGGAATACTTGCTTAAAACCATGAGAATGAGGTTATGAAATAAAAGTGATCATTCCCCTTTCATCTAGGACAGCTTGGATTGAAAGTGTGACAACAGCAGTGAAATCTGATGGTCAGTGAAAGGTGATGACCCATTGCTTCCATTTGGCGAATGTCGGTCTTAGCTCACTCGAGTGTGAAAAGATGACAAGCAGTGCCAGGGCAAATGGGATCAATTTCCTAAAGCAACATGTAAAATGTATTGCTGAGAAACATTGTGAATTGTTTTCAGTTGTTTTTTTAAACTAATATAGCTTAGTTTTTAAGTGATCACTACTGCTTTGGAATAACAGAAATTCTACCAACGCAACTAATTGTAGCCATTGACATGATGCCATAGTAGCCAACTCTACTGACATGATAGTGGTTAAATTCTTGGGCAGTTTTCTTCCATATTCTTTGTGTTTTCACATCAACGCTTCGCATTAACTTTATTTAGTCACTCTAAGATATGTTGATGATTCTTTTGTAGGATGCTGAATCTGTATACCATTTCAGCAAAAAGATATGATCCGAATCAGCTATTTACAGTGTTGAATGAAGGTAGTCCATTTTTGAGCTGACTTCTTTTTCTGCTTCTGTTTAGACATTATACTGAACCATTGATTCATAGTTATACTGATTTGTTTATATATAGCTGATGCATACGTAGCTGAGGCCAGTGGCCACCAGGATGGAGGTGGTGCTGGTGGTGCTACGTGCCAAGGCCAACTTGGGGGGGCAGGAATACCGACATCGTCTGTATGAGGTGCTGCTGCTGGACAGCAAGACCCCACCCACAGAAAATGCTCGCCCTGGCAAGTATCTGCCCATGTTTTCCTCAGAGGCCTTGGACGAGGAACTGCGGGAAGAAGTACTGAGCGAGGTCTTCACCATCACTGGTGGTTTCAAAGGTCAGTAGAATTATCCTAAACATTATTTTCAACTATATATCTGTTTGTACATTTTATGAATGTACTCATTCTACACTCATTCATTCATTATTTCATGATGTTTGTATGCTAACTGACTGAGAGGAGAGGGGCCGTATCAGGGCTGTGCCCTTTTTACACAATTTATTACATCCCAACATCATTTCAAATGAACCGATTCTACACAGTTTATTTCAATTGATGAGTTGATGTTTCCACTTTATTGCAAGTCTTAACCATGTATTGACATTTTTGCTTGAATTTTTTTTCACATCATGGACTCTGTCACTAATCATCACCCTTCCCATGAAAGGAAATCGCCAACAGTGCCAGAACTATGGCACTGTAGCTTGATCAGCCATGTGAGCAAAGTAATGATCAAAATCATTCTGAATAGACTGCAAGGTTCACAATCAGATTCCATCATCACTGAATAAAAAGTTAAATTTCACTGAAACGAAAGTACCATCAAACAGATTTTTATCTTACATACTGTTCGTGAAAAAGATCTCCAGCAGCAGAGGAGTTCCACCACATATTAAGAAATTACAAGAATCCATTCGACAGAATCTGGAAGGAGACACTACGAACCACAATGAAGACTTTTAACATTGGGCAAAGCTTATCAACACCATCCAGCAACTGTACTCCAAAGCTATTAATGAGATGCTTATACTTATAGAGAGTGCTTTAGGAAAATGGTGTCATACTTCAGTTGGAGTTAATCAGTGCTGCCTTCCGTCTCTCATACATTACAGCTTATGTCTGGAACACATTGTGACTGTTGCACTGAAAGGTCATGTCAGAGCTGTCAGTATTGGAGAAAGAACCATCAAAAATCTTCGATTTGCAGATGAGATGATGGCCTTGTAAGCAGTGAACAAAAACTCACCAAGCTTGTAGAAACTAGAATGGATAAAATGTCAACAAGATTCAGCCTGGAAATTAGCATCAAGAAGACCAAGTTGATGGCCAGCTGCAACACCACCATCAATATTGCTATAGCTGATTGTAGTCAGAAGCTAGAATCAGTTCAACGATTCATATACCTGAGATCCATCTATTGCAGAAAGAAGAATCCAGGCCATGGAAATGAGATGTCAAGATGATACTAAACATCAGATACACTGATCGTATTATCAACCAACAAATTTGCAAACCATCGGGTAGCACATAGGACCATGCGAAGATCTACCAGCATTAATCAGGAAAAGAAAGCTACACTGGTGTGGCCATGTAACAAAATCTGATGCCATTGCTAAAATGATCCTCTAGGGAACTGTTGAAGGAGGGAAACAGATGGGGAAGGCAGAAAAAAAACCCCGATAGGTTGAAAACAATGCAGAGTGGACAGGGAAACCGTTTGCCGAGATCCAGGCCTTAGCACACGAGGAACCTGTTCTTCAGTGTGGTGCCCCAATAACTCTCCTTGGAGTTAAGGGAGAAGAAGGAAGAAGGATGAAAGGCTTGACAGAAATGCTTTAAACAAATGTTTCTGGCCTGTGCCAAAAATTATTTAATGCGAGAGAAAGTGATAGTGGTGAATGATTTGCTAAGAATTGCCCAAATTTCCTTGTAATGAGCTGTTTATATTAAGCCACTTTTGTTGCATCCTCTTTATTGTGAATTTAAGTGGAGGATGAATGGCTGAGGGATCTGAAAGTTGCAAAAATTGAGGAGTTAGAATTTTGCAAATGTGTATCTGTATGTATCCATGTATGCACATGCTCTTATTTCTGCAAATTCATTGTTGTTAATTGCTGTCCACTTTTGAAGCCTGTTTGTGGCTTGCAGTATTTTGGTGTGTATCATGATATCGTCATAAAGAAATCCTGTGTCCACAGGTGAACGAGTCCTTCAGTTGACATGGAACAGACTGTCTGTACCCCCATCACACAGAGAGTCCCTGTCCAGGTTCTCTCTGTTCTGTGTGCCAGTCAGTTCACAAGGTGCGTTTGTCTTATTGTGGTGTTATTTCATTTATGGGAACACATTTCTAAGTATTACATGGTGTGTAGTTTTATCTAGTTAGTTAAAAAAAAAAGTTTAGAATATTGAGCTGTAGTTTTGATCTTAATATGTACCAGTATCCATGGTAGGCTTAATCAGTGAACATCCAGTACTGCTGTTGATTGACTAATAGTGTTTAGTTACATATTTTCTTATGTGTAAGCTAGGCCCTTGATTTCTCTGTGTGTGTGTGTGTTGGGGGAGATGTTTTTGTTTTGTTTTGTTTGTTTATTCTTTATTGCATTTTCATCTGTTGCGGCTCCACAGTGGCTTTATGCCCATGCTATTCACTCTTGCTAGCCAGTACTCGGCCACAGCCTGGCTTGTCATATTGCTGTCCCAGTACCAACAAATCAACAGGTAACAATCAACATCAGATCGTTGGGGGGCAGCCAACCAGAGGACAATGCACTGCTGCTGAGTCACTTTGTGTTCAGTGTTCTGATCCAGCACATGCAGGATAACAGCTACTACCCACAAAAGTACAGAAGAAGAAGAAGAGAGAATTTTTTTTTTTTTCAAATGTGGGAAAAAGATTAGAGGTTGGAGGACATAAAAAAAGAGAAAAAAAAATCCCTTACTGGCAACAAAATTATTTCATTACGAATCCAGTGTATGAGAACATCCCTACAGAGAACACCACCATGTCTATCCAGTGTAGCACCCATGATTTAGCTGATACTGATAACCTCAACAACAAAAACTCGTCACAGGCACATATTTAGAGAGGAAAAGCTGAGGTAACATGGGAGCAGGGCATTAAAGGCTACGAAATTTGAGACTTGTTTTCTCATGTTTGATGAGGATGATGCAGTGGAGTTAAGTGTATTTTACGTCTTTGCGTAATGTAACCTGGTATCATTCATGTCGGAGAGATACACAAACCAATAGTATTGTTCAGGAAATTTGAATAGCGCTTTATTAATAAGTGGATGAAAGTGAACTGTGTTGATTCACTTTAGCACCTTACGATTATTATAGGCACAGTGTATATCTGTCTGTCTGTCTGCTGCTTCTTGCTCTCTCTGTCTCTGTCTCTGTCTCCCTATCTCTCTCTCTCTCTCTCTCTCTCTCTCTCTCTCTCTCTCTCTCTCTCTCTCTCTCTCTCTCGTCCTTTGCTTTGTTATTTCTCTCTATTCCTTCCCCTTTTTAAATCTTGCCTTCCCTCCAGTCTCCTTCACTCTACAGCTCACCTGTATTTCTCACTTTCTTCTTCTCCCCATTTTGTATCAACCTTTCCCCTGTTCTTTTCACTCCTACTCTGCTCATGCATTGACAAATGTACGTGCTTAGCAGTGTGCACCAAACATGATTTAGGGGGTTAATTTTGTGTGCACAGTTATTCTTAATCTTTCACCTACGGTATTTTGAATAGCAATCACTTTTTCGTCTGAAAATGAAAAAAATTACTCTCTCTCTCTCTCTCTCTCTCTCTCTCCTCTCTCTCTCTTCTCTCTCTCTCTCTCTCTCTCTCTCTCTCTTTTGACTGGCATGTACTGCATGACTTTGCATGCATTCTATTTTGGGCAAGTTAACCCTTGAAGCGCAATGAGCCAAGATCATAGCTTTCTGGAAGAGTGTACTGAAAACACAATCATGTCTCTATGTTCTGTCAAATATCAACCAACCATCATCAGCAACCTTTGTTTTCAAGAGAAGACAAGACATGATATTGCTGTTTTGTTCTTGTTTCACTGTTGTGTGATTGTTTACCCTTCAGATGCCCATTTATCATTAGAAATAAGTAAATAATTGGTGTCTATGAAAGGGGTTGTGTTTGAGTAGCTCAAGTGAAGACACTGTCACTGAAATCGACAGTGATAAAGCAATGAAGGTGTGTGAAGTGATTTTGGTCTACTTAGATACAGTTTGAAGTGGACATGGATGGGTTTTGTATTAGAGAGCATGTCTCAAAAAAGGGTCAAGTGCTTATAATGACTGTGGCTACCAAAAGAAGCCAAAGAACTAAAACCACAAGCAGTCATGTACTAAAGAAGATTTTGTGTGTTTGTTCGTGGGCAGTGCACTTTTAATTTCAGTCCCCACTCCCAACCCAGCCCCCATCTCGGATGATTGTGTGGATTTTTCTTCCACATGAACTCTGACTTCAGGGTGAAATGTGCAGTGATTGTTTTTTTTTGTTGTTGTTGTTTTTGTTTTTGTTTTTTTTTACGTAAATTTACAGAGAAGAGGCCTCTTTTTTTTATTTGTATTTAGTGCTTTCCTGACAATATTTTTTTTTATGTATCTTGCGTATCGAATTTGCAGTCTGCCAATTTATGTCTGATATTTCTTATCGTTTCAGTCTTTCACTGCTGGTTTGACATCTTCTTAACCTGTGAATGATTCTATGTACTTTACAGACAAACTGCGATGTTGAGTTCAACATCTGTTGTGAATGACTTCATGTGTCTTGCAATTTGCAGAAAAACTTAGCCGACGCTTTGTGGAACAGGCCCACAACTCTCCTGTTTTCTGGTCCCTGGAGTACATCATGGAAGTCCTCAGCAACAACAGTGTCCACTTCCCTTCACCCACCCGCACATTTCTCTTGCATCTGGAGAGGTCAGCACATTTCAAGGGTGCCTGATTAATTATCATGAAATGATGTTCCATGATTACAAATCTCACTTTCTGACAGTGAGATGTTGACTGTCAAGCCCTGGTATCTGTTCAAAAAGATCATGATGTGATCAGGAGTGTAAATTGAAATGAAAGCTGTTACTTGGGCTGAGTTCTTGTTTAATGTTATCATCAGTATGATTATTAACTTCTTGATAGATGTTGCAATATCACATAGATACTTTCATCCATTTTCAGTAAGGTGACTCCATCAATAAGTTCAGTTTTTAAGGGTCTAATCTGTCTGAGCTGACTAAACACATTTAATTTGTTTACATGTGTGTGTGTGTGTGTGTGTGTGTGTGTGTGTGTGTGTGTGTATGCATGCATGCGTGTATGCGTGCACACATGTGAGTGTGTGAACTTTTGAACTGTTTCAACAAATGTGCGCGTGATTTTGTATGGGTGTTACAGCTGGCTGCGAGACAAGCACAACAGAGGCGTGATAGAGAACGTCTTTTGGCCTCGTGCTGAATACCGAATCCATCTCACAGTACACAACCCTGTCTTCATCCCCAGTCGCATGGCACCTGAAGGCAAGACAGGAAGCATGCCTCCTGAAATTCAGCTGACAGCCAATGAGGCACAGGCCAAGATGCTGGCCATTGAGAAGTGTGACTTTGTCGTCATGAACCCCCTGTTTGGCTCAGGGCTGCCCTACAGTCCCAAGGTAGGTCATATCTTATTAGGGTTTGAATGTCCTGCGACCGTGTTGGGTTCAATTTATTTGGTTGTGCATTACACATCTGATCTAAGATTTTATGGAAGAAAGATTTTTTTAGCTGTTTTCGTGTGTTTAAGAAGACTGCTTGTTGACTTCTTTTTTTCTACAGCAACTATGTAAGGAAATGACTTTGACGAGATGACAGTCTCAGTATGGCCCACCGTGGTTGGCTGGGTGATAAACAACATGAAGTAATTTGAACTCCTATCCTGAAGTGATGGTAGTAGCAGAGCTGCCCTTGTAATATATGTACTTTGGGGAATTGAAATAATGGTCATGCACACAAACATGTATGCATGCATCCACATGTTTGCCCACAAATGTATATGCATATGCATGAAAGCACACACACACACACAGAGACACACTCACACACACACACACACACGCACACACACACACACACACACACACACACACACAAAACACAACACACACACACACACTCACACACAGGCACACACGCACACTACTTAGAGATAAGCATAAACTTTGGAATAATGCAGGAGTTTTACCAGGTATTCTGGATTTCTTTGACGTTCATGGACCACAAATACAATTCACAGTGGGCCACTATGTGTTTGTAACAGGTGAACAAGGTTGTCATCAATCATGGCTGGCCCAACAAACCCATCTACAGTGATATCGCTCTGCCTCCTACCAACCCTGTGTCAGTTACTTTTTTTGTGTGGATAATTTTGCTCATTTAATTGGTGTAACTCATTGTTTGATAACAACTTCTCACTTGTGTAACAAAATTCATTTTCAGAACAGCAAACTTCATTATTTGCTGTAAATCAGGGCAGTATTGTTATATTTGTGATCATATCTCTGAGAAAGAAAAATGTATCAACAAAAAAGAGATATACAAGAGAAAAGAGAGAAGGATGGTGTATAGAAACAGGTGAAGAGTAGTGAGTACTAATTAAGCTATTTGACAGGAAAGCAAAATGGGAGAATTGGTAGGATGGTGATATAGAAATAGGTAAAGAATAGTGAGTACTGATTCATCTCTTGTCATGGAATGTGCTAGTGACAATCAACAGCATGATGATCATGAAATTTATGTATCAGCAGCATATAGCTGACCATATTTTTGTTGTGCTGAATGTATTAAAAAGAAACAGATAATATTTTTTTTAATTGTCATCCTTTTCTATTAGTTACCACTGTAAGATTTACGGAACGTTAACTTAGGGATGAGTTTTACATCCTATTGGCCAAAGGCCCTTAAGGACACAAAGCACTTGCAAACGTGGGTCTGCAACTTGTATAAGATTTTACTGTTACACAATTTTGTAAGACTGAAGTTAGAAAATGCTCTTGCATGTACAGATGTTTTCACATGCACAGATGATGTTGCAGAGAGCCAAGGTGGCGAGACAAGTACCCATTACATGCCAGTGCTGCAGAAGGAGATGTGCATCATGTACAGAGTCTTCTCACCCATGGTCACCACCATTCCAAGAAAGATTCCATCGCCTGGGCACCCATTCACTATGCTGCATGGTATGTTTGGGGATTGTGTTTGTGTTTATTGAGCATTCATATTTGAGTTCAGCGTGAGAAAGAGACATTTGCCAGCTTTGATTGAAATAACTTGTTAAAGCATACTAGCAGCAGATGCACCCAGTGTGCATGTGTGTGTGTGTGTGTGTATGTTGTGTTGTGTGTGTGTGTGTGTGTGTGTGTGTGTGTGTGTGTGTGTGCGCCATGCAAATAAATCTGTTTGTTGATTATGATTGAATGTTATTATTTTTTACTTAAGAAAATATGCAAAATCTCTAAGTCAGCCACCTCAAATTAGAATATGACTTTAAAATTTTCTTTTAGACTAAACTCTTATCAGTTTATGAATATTGATCAAAAGCCATAGGTGGTAACTGATGGTGAAAGAAGTGACGTCAATGTTGTGGATTTTTAGGTATGGGTCAGTGACACATACATCTTATTTTACAGGTATGGGTCAGCAGACGTGGTTGAGATCTTGCTGGATGCAGGCTGCTCCCCCAACCTGACCAACAGTGAACTGTTAACTCCCCTGCACATTGCAGCCAAGAAGGGTTTTCCTGAAGTGGCTGAACATCTCGTACAGGCAGAGACTATAGATCTGGTCAGTGCACAGATATATGTAACATATACCACAGTATTGCTGCCAGTAAGTCTTACTATTGTTTCAAGATCTGACTGTTTTTAGCATCAGTGCCATCTGTCGCCTCTTCCTTCTCCTTATCCCTTCTGCCCCATCCCTATCCTGCGCACCTCTGTCCTCTCTCATCATTCTTTCCCACCATGCAGTCTTGATTTCATTCCAGTTCATTTTCATGTTTTTGAGTTCGGATGCGCGTTTTTGGCATGAACTCTATGATGGCATGAAGCGTGTACTGCAGTGTTATCTGTCCCTTACAGAAGACATTCCTTGTTGTGCTAAAGATATCAGTGAGAACATACACACTCTGTCTCCATTCTGTTTTATTCCGTTTCCATGTTTTAGATTCAAGAAACAATGGAAAGATACTTTTCCTAATAGAGTCACAGACTTTTTCTTTGACGGATGTCTACCAGTTGTATAGTTAGATTGAATTTAAAACAATGAAAACTATTAAGTTAACGAATTTGTTAACTGTGTATGTGTGATTTTTTTTAAGAGCTTTATTTGTTTTACTCCTAAAATTTTAAACCCACATATATCAACTTTGCTCAGTGGATTGTTGTGGACTGTTGGAATGTGTTTTGCTGTGTCAGAATTTGCGAGACAAGGATGGTAAGCGGGCCATAGACATTTGCACCTCAGCTCCTGGACGAAACTTCAAACACCAGCAAGTGGCCAACATTATTCAGGGTGCTCAAGTGCGACCAGTGAGTGGATATTGATATTGCTCTGTTACAGTGCTGTATTATGTTAACACTATATTTTATATTCACTAGACAGTCACCACACAAAAACTGTTAGCATTATAAATAAATGTTTAGATTGACGGTGTCAAAAAAAACTTCCATTGAAATCCATGCATGGGTTTCTAAGCCAAACTGGATCAACAAAATGACTGACTTAACACTTACCATTAGCAAAAGACAAGTAAATGTAGTAATGAATAATTTATATGATTCATGTTAATCATTTCATTTTGTTCACAATCTAGTACGGCAGCGTTTGGTCTCAAATTCAAGTTTGTAACAGAAAGCTCACACTATGTTTTAAAGATCATTGCTCTCAGTTTAATATATACAGTGTAAAACTTCATGAAACAGTATTTTATGACAGTACTTATTCTCAGATTTGATTGAATAAATCTTCTTTTTGCAGTATGTAAGTTCAATACTAGTGTTTCCTGTGTAGTTACAGGCATCATAGCTGTGTGGAAATCATTTTCGTGTAATCTTTTCCATGAATACTAATAGAAAGGAGAAAATTACAACAAAGGGGATGTATCTACAGAGGTTTCTCAAAAGTTGCGTCATGTTGAAATGCGTTTCCATTTTGATTGGAAAAATTTGATTGATGTTGCAGAACTTGACAATAGAAGTGCAGCTGATGGATAGGTCCAGTCGCCACCTCCGGCTTGTGTCTGGCATGCAGACTACAGTGCAAGACATCAATCAGCAAATGCTCAACGTCAGTCAAAACACTGTGTGTGTGTGTGTGTGTGTGTGTGTGTGTGTGTGTGTGTGTTGCGTGTGTGTGCGCACGCTGTGTAAAATATAAGATTACATGCTTATGATGCATACATATGTATGAGTGCATCAGCAAACAAGAACAGGGTTGCATGAAACTTATCAGAGGAATTCTTCATGCTAAAATCTAGTATATAAATGGGGAAAATATATACCTGGCTTACTTCTGTTAGTAATGTTGGACGGACCACTGTGTTTGTTGTGGTCTGCTTCTGTATTCAGATTCTAAGACGGACTTGCCATCACTTTTTATTTGAGCAAAATTGTTTTGCCAGTATGAAATCTAGTATACGTTAACGTTTATCTGCAGGTAAATTATGAAAGTTTAAAGCCTTTGTTGTTGTTGAGGGATGCTTAATTTTAGTAGAGCATTTTAATCATTTGTTTGTGATAGCATACATTTACTACTCACACTCTTACTTCAACATGTCATTGGGCATTTTTAACCCGAAGAGTGCCTATAAGCCGTCAGCTGACGCCGAAGTAAAAATGCTTTCCCAGTGCCTGTGGGCCGTCCACTGACGTCATGCATTTTTCTTGAATTTTCATTCGTTACTATTTCTATTAACGGACTTAAATAGAGTGTGCGTAGTAAGCCTTATATGTCTGTAGTATTAAAATGATATGCAAATGACCACACGTGAGGGGAAAGCCCATTTATTCTCATCACTGACTGGATGACCAGCCAGTACTTCGTCTCGCTTGCAAAGATGGCGGTGCAACCTTCGACAAGCGTAGCGACCAAATCAACGTATTTACACAGCTGAGCAGGCTCTGCTAATCATTTTTGACAAAGACAATAATCTTTTATTCAGCGACTTACTCGAGCATGAAGGTGAGATTATGATTGTGATGGAATTGCCGACCGTATTCGTCAGTTATTGTGTCGGGCTGTGTGACCTCAGTGTGTGTTCAGCTGACTGGTTTGCCAGCGTCGAACGAGCTCGCCTAGTGTGTACTCTGCACTGCGTGCCAGTGGCCAGTGATGTGATAGTCAGCGCGAGAGGGGAGCGTGGCCTGCTCGCGGCGTGACACGGGGCAGAGGGAAAGGTCGGAGAAGAGGAGGAGTGAAAGAGAGGGTTGAAGTCCAGCAAGGGGGCGTGGTGGGGGGAGGGGGGCGTGGTCGTGGACTGACCTGTCTGCATAGAGTGTGAGCGTCTTGATAGACTTCTAAACTGTTTTACTTTCATTTACATGTGTAGTGTGACAATACAAACTTTATTTTCAACTTTTTTGCTTTGTGTTCTTTTTGGGATGTGAAGCTGTAGTGGTAAATACATATGTTTTTGATCGTGCAAAAAAATCTATCCAAATCTAAATGCCTAAATATTTTTTTATTATCGAAATTAAAACAAAAGAAGCCCAGATTCAAAATCTTCATTCAATTTCCTTCAAAAATCATATATATTTCATTGTTATATCTTTTGTAGTTTCTGAGCTAGAATTTTTTGTTAATTATTACCCCCAAATCATTAGATTTCCCTGGCACTGGGAAAGCCTTTGTTTGTAACATTTTCAAGCAGTGAACGGGTTAATCACTGTTTTCAGTTTTTTCTTTTTTTTCTACTGATTGCTCCAAAACATCTAGGATTATTCTGGAATTTGACAAATATTACTCATACCTTTCAATTGGCAGGTCTGCTTATCATCGGAGGAAAGTATAAAATAAGTAGATATTACCCAAATGAAGCCTCAGACTTGTAGGAAACTCTGTTTTCAGGACTTTGTATGTTGCCTGACAATGCAAAACATGATTCTGCTCAAAGAAGCAAGTGCAATTTATCATGCTTGCTACAACTACTCATCAAGTAGTGTCGAACTGTCTTACAGTAATCTGAAATGTTCGGATCTGGTTTTGTGGCTTTAAGTCAGAGTATTGTTTGCGTTTATTACATTGCATATAGTAAAAGGTCATATAATGTATTTTGTTTTCTGGTAATTCAGTCCTTTGTTCAGTAGCTATCTGTTTTATTGTTTTAGTCATTGTTTTGAAGGCTCTTGTGTTTTGTAGAAATTGTTTGGTACTCTGTGAACTGATTTTGTTGTTGTTGTAATGTTGCAGGAATTTAGGCTTCCAATGAAATATTGTGACATATTCACTATTTGGATCTGCTCAAAGAGCCTTGGTAAGTCACTTTTTTTTTTCTTTTGTATCACGGAGTACATTGCATTTTGAATTCAGTTATATCTCCTGTCCAAAATAGTAGGTGCATAGTGGGACATTACCGCTGCACTTGGGTCATTTTATCCAGAGGGTAATTTGTTAGACCTCCCCATCAAAGTTCAAGAGCTGGAAGCTCCCAGAGCTCCTTCCAGGGCTGGGAGGAGACCTTTGCATTTCAAGTTTGTATGTGCGAGCATGGATGGATGGATGGGCATTATCTTTGTGACTGTGTAAGACCAATATTGTTTGGGTGTTTATACTGGAAATATGCTTACTCATTGTTTAGATCAGTAGGTCTGTATCAGGGTAATGATAAAAACTTGCAAGATTACTCTCTCTTTTTTTTCATTCTTTAAGTAATCAACCAAGTTCTTTACATAGACATAGATGTTCTCAAATATTTGATCACTTACAAATGTATATATTATTTATTGGAACGCACATGCATCAACATTCTGAAACGTGCGCGCGCGCACACACACACGCACGCACGCACGCACGCACGCACATTTATGCAAATATGCACAGTCTCATAAAACTCATTTTATTTATCGAAGTGATGATCTGTGTACCTCAGAACTGCAGCTGAAGGCTGACCACAAGCTGATGGAAGAACTGGCTAAGTGGTATAGCCGCACTGTAGAAATGCTGACGGAAGCAGACCCCAGGGGGGAGGAGCCAGTCTTCAAATGGAGGCGCAACGCCAAAGTCAGTGTGGACACAGAGAGACAGGTATTTACATCGTATTTTCTACCTTCAACCTTTCGCGCTGAAGTGTTGAATTCATGGGGCTGAATGCCAAGTTACATTACATTTCTGTTTCATCCAAAACTTTTTGGGACTTTATTGAGTTCAGCATGTGTTCAGCTGTCAAGCCCTTTGTACCATATTTTAGATTATCTGAAAAAAAATGGCTCAAAAACCCCATCAGCACTTTTCATTGTCCTTCATATATCATTTCTGAAGGATGGCTTTGAAAGCTCTTGGCACTCTTTACATTCCTTCCAGTCATCTTTGAAAGATGGGCCAAAAGAAAAACTCAGAATAGTCTTCATCAGCTGTGAGATCGTCTCTGGAGAACTATTTCAAGAAGTTCACCTGCACTCCGTACCATCCATCAGATATCTTTGATGAACTGGCATGAACATCTTCTGGGGGTGAAAACCAGGCTTTTGTTGTTGTCATTTTTGTTGTGAATCTTTTCTTTTTTAGGCTGTCTTATCTTTAGTGCCATCACAGTGACATGTTTGTTATCATCACTTTCTGGTTTTGTAGTTGTTGAGTCGTGTAGTTTTTAGTTTTGTTTTGAAGCCCTTTCTGCGGGGCTTTAGAATAGATTAGGTTGGATTACATGCTGTGATAGATTTTTGAATGCTAAGGATTTGGATGTTCATATATTTGACATTTTTGCAGTTATATCTGAAAGAAAAAGGTAATATTTGTAATATAATGTAAATTGAAGATAGCCGCCCGGTATTTCTTACCAAGCCACAAAAATTGTCACTTACTGTTATCGTGTGCCATCATGTACCGGTGGAAATGGAGGACACGTATAAAACATCGTATGCATCCTATGTGAGAAACTGGAGGAATAAATGAGATAAATGAAAATGAGTGACTGATATTTGAATGGTATGGGAAACAACTGAATGAGCGCCAGTAGGCTGCTCTTCAGCCGGCTCTACTTGGGTAGGCAGCCCGTTGAGTGAGTGAGGTGGTGTGTTTATTGTAAAGCGCTTAGAGCTTGGTCTGTGACCGAGGATAGGAGCTATATAAATACCCAATATGATAATAATATTTGTGAATCTTCCATCCTCGGCTTCAATGTTCCCTTGTCTCCTTGGTTCATTATAATTGACATGGACAATTGCCCAGTTGAAGTAAATCCAGATTTTAACCCCTGGTAACTTGCATACTAGGGTTTACTCATCATGATAAGAAGTCTTAGCCTTCTAAAACATTAATGTATTGCCCTATAATGTGCAAATGGCATTTAATGATATTTGTTGCTGGATGTTTCTTTTCAGATAACGCATCCTAAAGCATTGGAGCTGTTGTTCCATGAGGCATATCACAATTACATCAGCGGCCTCTATCCATGTAAAGATCAGGATGTCATTCTCTTTGCTACCCTGTTGTTTTGCATCCGTTTCCCTGGCAATGCCTCCACAATGAACAAGTCTTTCCTTACCAAGTGAGTATAGGAACAAAGGCTGCCTCTAGTGACAGGCTGTTTGATAGAGCCTATGTGTGACTGTAAATTTTTTTGTGGAAGTAGATGCATTTCATGTTGATGAGTTTTGTGTGTGTGTGCATCAAATGGGAAAGATGTAATAGTTGCATCATTTGAACTATACTTTTCTGATGATGCAGGTTGTTGAGGACTCAAACTTAAGAGAGCAGTTACTGGATATGACAGCACATTGAATATGGGTTACTGGCAACTAGTATCTGTTGTTGTGTATGGGTCTTGTAAGACCCACATCATCTGAACAGAGATAAACAACGTAAACACACAGTGTTAAGTATCTTAAGTTCATGGATTGTGGGCAGTCGCATCGTATGGAGTGTATAGTCAAAGGCCACGTCAGGTAAAGATTGTCAGCAAATACATAGGAGAGAGAGAAATGAAGATAATGAAGATGACTAAAAAATGATGTACACGAATATGAATAGATAATATTTAGCACTGTCTAGAATGTTTTATTAATTTTATTGTAAACACCTCTTTTCTAATGTATTTCCATCTCTGTTGTAAACACCTCTTTTCTAATGTATTTCAATCTCTTTCTCTGTGCATTTATGTGTGTGAGCCAGTGAGAGCACGCTCGTGTGTGTGTGTGTGTGTGTGTGTGTGTGTGTGTGTGTGTGTGCGCGTGCGTGTGTGTGTGTGTGTGTGTGTGTGTGTTTGTTTTGACTACATATTCTAGCAGTAATTGATGGTGACCCCAAAATATTTTTGTGACCCCCTGAAAATTTAGAAGTGAGTTTTTCGTAATGAGTCTGACCCCCTAATTTTTAGAAAATAATTATCACTGAAGTCAAGTACATATTTCGCTCTGACAATACTGGCTCTCATTGAAAGTACGTCCTGAAATGCATCTGTTTTCTTATTTCAGTGTAAATCATCTGAAAGAACTGATCCCAGCCTCAGTGATGCGGAACAGTAACAAGGGTTCGGCTCATTGGGCAGGCAAGATCATGAAGGAGTATTCTAACAACATTCACGGCAAAGATTTGCCCGCACAAGTAAGTGTGTTGACAGAAAACGTTTTCATGATTCAATTAATCTTTCAGTGACTTTTTTTTTTTAATAGGACAAGTGTATAATTACCAAATTAATTTTCTAAGCACCAAACAAACTCTAGAAACTAAGGTATGGTTAACAAAGAAATAGAGAAAAAAAATTGTGGGATTTAGAAAAGTTATCAGTCTGAATTTTGGTTTATACAGGTGTCAGTCTTATTTCAGATTTTCAAACATCAATTTAGTAAAGTTGACAATCTTATTACAGGTGTTGAAGCGTCGGTTTCTCAACCACTGTCAGACTCTGACGCTGTACGGCTCTGCTTTTTTCACTGGCAGTGTCCTTTCTCTCAAAGACAAGGTGTGTATCAGCCATGTTTGTGGGTTTATCTGTTTATGCTTGACTGTGTGCCTACATGTGTGCATATGAGTGTGTGTGTGTGTGTGTATGTGCGTGTGCAAGTACGTGTGTGTATGTGTGTGTGTGTAAAGAAACAGATATAGGTAGAGAGACGTGTGCATGCTTTTGCTGAATCTCTGAGTGTGCATGTATAGATATGTGTGTGTGCCTGGTGGTTTGAATTTATCATAGAACTTCATGAATTACATGTGTATTGCGTGTTCGGTGAATGAATTTATGTGCTCCATACTTATTTAGACCAGCAGTGCCTAAGTTGGGTGTGTTCACCAACGGTGACAGCTTACCATGTGACTTTATCATGGATGATCTACTGTACCTAGTGCTATCATGGATGATCTACTTTACCTAGTGCTATCATGGATGATCTACTTTACCTAGTGCTATCATGGATGATCTTACTTTACCTAGTGCTATCATGGATGATCTACTTTACCTAGTGCTATCATGGATGATCTACTTTACCTAGTGCTATCATGGATGATCTACTTTACCTAGTGCTATCATGGATGATCTACTTTACCTAGTGCTATCATGGATGATCTACTTTACCTAGTGCTATCATGGATGATCTACTTTACCTAGTGCTATCATGGATGATCTACTTTACCTAGTGCTATCATGGATGATCTACTTAACCTGGTGCCACTCCTTTTAGCTCCATTTATCTGGCTTAGGAAATACAAGGATCTTGCCAGAATAAAAACTAGTAATAATAACAAGATGAAGGCATGATATTGTCATAGCACATGACTGTGCTGTGCTAACTATTTGCTCTGCTTTCTGATAGAAATGCATATCATTTGTGTGACACCACCCTTTTTTTCCCTTTTCTTTTTCTCTAGTTTCTGTCCAAACAAACTCCATCTCTCTACTTGGCGCGGAGCATTGCCATGCTATCAGGATTTTTTAAAAATTAAAGAAAGGAAATTTGGAGAGTATGGAGCTGAAATGACTTCCCTAACCATTTACTGATTTAGGCCAATATATTGCCGTAAGTGACTTCATGTACATGACTCATACCCAAACTCAGTTCAGTTTTCACCTTTCCTCTGCAAAAGAATGCTCTCACTCTCTCACACACACACGCGCGCGCACGCACGCACGTGCGCATGCACACACGCACGCGCACACACACACACACACACACGCACACATATCTGTTCTGCAGAGTTCAGACTTAGCTTTTTTGGCTCTCATGGATCCTGTCAAGTGGCATTTTAAAGGGGTCCTCACCCATAAATAGCATGTTTGGCTTGTTCAAAATTATGATCGAGCGTGTTTCGATGTACGTGTTACTTTTCTTCTGGAACTCACTTCTATCCGTGTTTCGGGTCGTGCAAGTAGCCAAATCGTGGCTCGCCATGGAGATTGCCGAGCACAGTACGGAAAGAGACAAGAGTCGGGGATTCCGCAAGTGACGTATAAATGCTAAGACTACCGTGAATGAAAGACATGTCCCTAAAAGCTTTCGCTATGAGGACGTAAAACTCAACTATTTTCCAGCGATAATGGCAGATGCTCCCAGCTACGAGTCAAGTTCCAACGAAGAGGACATTGAACGTGAATTTTTCACTGAAGTGTATGGAGTTCAGCCGTACCAGTTTGAACCTACAGCTCCTTGTACAGTACCACCTCCCTCGCCATCAGACGCTTGTGTTTCTTTCCAGGCAGTTCGACATTTTACAGGTTGAGCATATTATGTACATGTACACACATACGCAGGACACAGATAGTACATGATGTAAACATGCACATACATACATCTGTTCACACACACACACACACACACACACACACACACACACACACACACACACACACACACACACACATTACCGTAGTATGTAAATAACTTTAAAATGATTATGTGATAAACCACATTTTCCTTCAGTTGTTTAGATCATTCAGATAATGCCTTTTCCTTTGAACAGGAGTTTGTCAGCTACTGCATCATCACACTAATACTCTTCCCTGCTGTAGAAATCCTTTCAACAGCTGTTCACTTTCAGTCCCCCCTCCCCCCCCCCCTTTTTTTTTTTTTTTTTTTTTTTTTATATTCCTTATTTTCAATCTCACTCTCTCCACTTAAATTCTGAAGTTCCACAATAACAATTAGAATCTGAGGGGTCTTTTACAATATATTGCTGTCAAAGCTTCTGGCTGTTATTGTAAAAACTGATGCGTGACGTGCCGTACATCAGATCTAAGCTGCAGATCTAAGCTCATTATTCTCTTACTCACCAGCGCAGTTTATAGCATACAGACATACCACACCTGCATATATCTTAAAATGCACACTAGGTCACCATCCTGTATCCAAATACTGATAAATAATTCACATACTAAAGCATATGGTTGTTGGGCGGAAACTTCAGCTTGCAGGGGTGCCTGATGTTCAGCAATGTCCTGAAAAATAAAAACCCAAACTATTATTCACTGGAGTTCAACAAGTTGTTATTTGTGGACATGGACCTTTTCTTGTTAATAAGAATCTTAACTTCAGTTTTGTTGGAAACAGTAACAGCAGGGGAAAAAAATCAATCACACACATGCAACAGTTTTAGTGGCAGCAGGCAGTGTGACTGACTGACTGCCACTATGACAGTAACAATGTATGTTTCAGTTTGATGCCAACACTCAACAAAAACCAACAACTATCTTTACAACCAACCATACACTGAGAATGAAATGAAACACAAAAAGATCAACCACCCATTCCACAAACCTTACCTTCTTTATGTCTCTGAGTTTGGCTCTCTTGCTCCTGACAGAATCTGTGTCACTGTTGCATTTGAGGCTTGCACTTGCAGCTGGCGAATGAACAGAGAGTGCTTTAATACATTTTTCTGTTATAATAGTTGGCACAGCATCCTCTTTCAGCTGTCTTCGGACCCGAATTCCAGCTTCCACCTTTACCTTCCAGGTGTGTTGATCTTGGAAACTGTGCTCTTCGAAGTGACGACCACAAATGGCATGATAACTGTCCCGAAGAACACAATCTTTCCTCGTTGTGGTGACAAAATTTATCCACAATCGCCTAAACTGGCTGGAAGCACCTGGAAAAGCATGAACGCTTACTCTTTGCTTATTTCCTGATGAAATTCCGCAACCAGACACAGCACACATTCTGTGCCCCATCTCACTTCAGCTGAACATGAAGAGCGACTTGGCTTTTCGACGTCATCAATCGGGAAACCCCCCTTTTATCGAAATCGAGGCTCTCGTTCCTGTTTCAGCCTCTCGCTTTTCCAATCCGCAGGAAATGCTGCTCTCACTGCAAGATGAGAGCACAGGCGGCTGATTCGGGGCTGGGTTTTGCAATACGGTCACATACCAAAACTGTGTATTTGGTCAAAATAGATTTGTAAAAATGGGTGAGAACCCCTTTAAACTTACTCAGTTACTGTTACTTCAGACAAGGAAGCTTCTGTCTCACTTCCTTCGCAAGGGAGAATTTTGTCTGCAAATGTCCACATATTATGTGCTGTCACTGCCTGTCTTCAGCATTAAGCTCTATTGCCATATCTTTCATCATCCTCTAAGCCCTCTGCTTTGGATACACTAACTGCGTTGTATTCGAAACTTACAACTCATGGGAGAATTTATCCAACACAATGTGACTGTATATTCAGTTTCGATATCCATATCCATGGTCAGCCACTTTCGGATGGAAAGATACCCGCTTCTTCCATCTATAACAGTTTACTACCTATTCAGAGGTGTGAAGACAGGCCAGCATCTTCTTCCACCTGCTCTGTGCTCTCAACCCCTCTGTGCTTTATTAGTGATGAAGAGCGGCTGGGGCAGGTGCTTTTGTTGGGGACATGCATTAGGTCTTTCCCATGCCGAGGCTGAAAGCTGGGAGGAGATTCAACAGGAGTCTCTGCTGCAAAAGAGCAAGCCTCGGCAAACACTGGCTGGGAGCCTAAGCGTTCATGGCGCAGGTATGTTCGATGAGATTGCAGATAGAGATGGTGGTGGTGAAGGCATTGCTGAGTTATGTGTTGATGATAATTTCATCTTCAGTGCCAAATTCAGAGTTTTGTGATATACTTCCCTCTTCAAATACTAGGACGCCCTCCCTCTTCCTAGTTTGGCCAGGAAAAAGTGCAAAAATTTTATTACTACGAGTCATGAAGTGAACTCACGAAGGGTAGTAACTCTTTTGGTCTAATGGGTTAAGGAGGATGTGGTTAGGTCCCTTCTCTCCCAGTTTTTTTTTTGTTGTTTTAAATCCTGATGCAATGGCAGTGTTCCATGCCAAGAAGAGATAAGGCATTTGTTTGAAAGTGTAAATATATTGTAAAAACTGTTAATGTATATATATACATGTATGAGTGTTACTTTTGCAGACTGCAAACATTCCATGCCATGTAGGTGTCAACGACGTGGGTGTACATATCATCAACTCTCAAACAAAGGTAAGTAGAGAATGGCAGAATATGTGTGTGTGTGTGTGTGTGTGTGTGTGTGTGTGCGTATGTCTGAGTGTTGTTGGTAAGGGGGAGGGGGATTTGGAGTAGTTGTAGAGAAAGGGTTGGGTTTTGAAGGGAGAGGATGGAGATACAGAGAAAAAGGCAGGTGTGGTTATAGAGAGAAAGGGAGGGAGGTGTAGATTATAGAGAGAAAGAAATAGGTGCAAGTGAGGAGAAAAAGAGAGTGATGTAGTTACAGAGAGTAAGAGAGCGAGATATAGTAAGGTAGAGAGATATGATCATGGAGAGAAAGACAGTTGTTGGTACAGAGAAAAAGAATTATGGTTAGAGAGAGAGAGAGAGAGAGAGATATTTGTAGTTGGGTAGAAAAAGAGAGATGTGTTTGTGGCCATAAAGAGAGGTGTGGTTATGCAGAAAAGGAAGAGGCACATGATCATGGAGATGAAGAGAAACAAGTGTGGTTTTGGAGAGAAAGATGTGGTCATGGAGAACAAGAGATGTGTGTTTAAAACAAAAAGATACAGGTCCAATATGGATAGAAAGAGAGAAGTGTAGTTTAGAGGAAGGGAGAATGAGGTTATGGACGGAAAGTGTTCATGTCAACTTGCAATGTACATACCATCATAGAATATTTAATTGGTGTGCTTGCATGTATGTAAATACGTATCTGTTTGCATGTTTAATGCATGAAGTGCATTTGGTAAATGATTTTTCTTTCATTAGCATTAAAGTGGAAGCAAGATTCTTCTAGTGACTGACATTTGATGAATTTCATCTTTACAAAAGCAGTTAACATGCTCTTTATAGCCACCATCTGTTTTCTTATTTCTCTCTTTCTCTCTTCTTATCTGTCCAGTTGTCTCTGTCTGTCTCTCTCTCTCTCTCTCTTTCTCTTTCTCTTTCTCTTGTTCGCTTACTCTCTTCTTTTGTTTTTGTTTCTCTTTTCTTTCTTTCTTTGTTATACCATCTGTTGTTAGTTTTAAAATCTGTGTTGATTTGTTTTCCAGCAAATGCTGCATTCATACAAATACACTGAAGTGAAGTGGGAACTGCTGATGGAGAAATCCACATTAGAAATACAGGTTGTGCGCCCTTCTAAACGGACAGTCACTCGAATCCGCACGCGGCAAGCAGGAGTCATAGACCATCTGATGAGACAGCTGCAGCAGTTGAACGCCTCCAATGAACGTTTGCTGTATGTTGCGTGAATGGCTGTCTCATGGACAGAAGTCTTGGTGACATTTTCTGATCTTCTTGTCGCGTCGTTGTTCTCAAAATAAGAGAATCTGATAAGTCCCTTGTGATCAGTGCAGCAACAATGATTATTGCCCCCCTTTTGTTTTTTTCTTTTTCCCAACTAAGCAAGTGCCACTGCTGAAATGATGTCTTCCTGTGATTGTGATACAGCTGTCTCAGCTGACTGTAGACCTGGTGTTGACTACTTCAGTTTCATGTGATGCATTTTATCGGGCAAGTTTCAAATTTGGTGGATTCAGCCTCTACTGATGGAGCAGATCGAGGAATACGACGTTTAGGTTGTGATTCTGTTGTGCGTTTTTTTTTTCCTGTGAATGTCCTGATTTTGTAGTATGGAGAAGTTACTTGGATGGGATGTTGTTCAGACTGTTTGTAGTAAGTGGAGTGAATAGCAGCTTGGAGTGAATGTTTGAGTGATTTTTTTTTATGCAGCCCATTCTCAAGCAAAAGGAATGGAGGGAAGGTTAGTTCCCTGCTCTCTCAGTTTTGTTGGTTGGGGGGAATCCTGATGTTATGGCAATGTTTCTTGTCAAATGAGTATAAGGCATTTATTTGGACAGGTAAGTGTGAGAGAAAATATGTTTGTGGAAAATCTGCATGTTGTTGATGATGATTTTGTGATTTAAGAAGAATTGTGGGTGTGGATGTGTGTGCGTGTGTTTAGATATGTGTTTACGCATGTATGTGTTTGTGCAACTACATGTGTGTGTGTTTGTATGTACATATATGATTTACCGTTTTTCAGTCTTTAAACAGTTTGTACTTACAGACCACTGAGCTATGTCAGTGCCACATGGACCAAAGAACACAACTTCAACTGTCAATTAAAAATATCTGTTTTGACTTTAGTTCATTTAAAAATCAAGAAAGTTATGTTTTTTGCATTTGTGCATAATTCTTGAGAACCATAATTATGAATGAGCTCCATGAAACTTTGCATACAGACCCAGACTAAAAGTTCTCAAAGTCCAGTCTTTTCCATCTGATGTGGAGGTCAACCAGACATACTGTGGTATGGGCATGTGGACAGCAGTTTTATGTTGTTGTTTTTTTTAATACTTAGTTAAGTGTTTTAAGCTGACTATAATACAAGATCTATGACAATAAACCATTTTCATCTTGATCTTGGTTCAAGGTTATAAGGGCAAAGAAGCTGAAGAAAGCATTCTGAAGGTGAAAGAATATCTGGTAGGTCTCTGTACTGAATAGTGCAAAGTGAAGCCTATTTGAAACGCTTGCAGTGGTAAGGCACACAGTTAGCTATGTCAGTTGCTTGCATTTATTGAAGAATCATTTGCTTGGGATTGTGTGGAAGAAAGGAAATTTAATTGTTGTAAAAGGAGCATCTCACAAAATGTTTTAGAGAGAGATAAACGTTTCAGGATAGAGAAACACATGCATGCGCAGATACATACTCATTCACTTAACTGTTTGCATAGTTGAAATGTGATGTGTTCATATGCAACAAATAAACCACTGTGGGGTAATATACCTTTATGGGTGATCTGGCAAGTGAACCATGAATGACTGACTGTAAAGTTTTTTGTTAAACTTGTTTGACTGGAATAAGATGGAATTATCAGCATTTATTGACGAATGGCATGGAGTGTTGTTAGGTGGCTAAATTTGTAATTTTTCTAAATGAAGAATAAAACTGGGTTATGTATGGTTCAGTGTAGCCTTATAGTATGTGCATACTCGTTACCTGATCTGAGCACTGAAGATGCTTTCATTTCCGACCTGTATGGCAGATGATGGAGAGCGTCGTTTCCTGACAGAGTGTGAGCAAATATTACAGGTTTGTGTAACAATTCAGTGAACTGTATTATCCCACAGGTGTTCTTATTTGGATTTATGGAAGAAGTGCTATGCCTTCAATGGGCCGAATGGTGCAAGTCTGTGTCATGATCTGAATTTTCTGTGACTTTTCCAGTGTAGCTATATGCATGTGTCTTGATCCTCTAATATATGTTGTACTGCTTGCAAAGTCCCCCGCCTCCACCAGATCTAAATAACATTTTTTGAATGAAGAATAAAAATGCAACGTAAGTCCTATTGAGGTAAATAAATATCTTGTAAAATGGAAATAATAATTAGTTTTATAGTGGTGTATGAAAAAATACTTTTACTTAAACTGATAGATGTTTTTCAGTTGTCATATTAAAAAGTGCCTTTTCTTTTACTTAAGCTGATAAATGTGTTTCAGTTGTTATATTAAAAAGTGCCTTTCTAATTGAACATAGAACCAGTGCTTATGAATGGTGGAGTTCTTTTAATTGGTCATGTTGTTTCTGAGCTTTTTTGAGACAATTCTTCTTTTAACTGGTTGAATATCAGGAGTTTTTTTTATTGGTTGAATATAAGTCGAATGAGTCTTTCATACATTAGATGATGTTTGTGTCTTTTTAAATCAAGAGGAGTTGGATCTTCCTCTTTTTTTCCCTCAATATTTAACAGGTGAATCTGTGTAATCATACTGTTTCGTTTTTCTGTGTCTGTGTCTGTGTTTGTGTGTGTCCATGATAAACTTTAACATTGGCATTTTCTCAGCAAGTACAAGCATGAGCATAATCAAAAAAAAAAAAAAAAAAGCATAAGCATAATCAATTTGGCAAAATGGTAAGTATCCTTAAGACCATTCTGGTCATCACATGTGTGAAGATGGCACTGAATCATAACAGCCGTAAATGTGTTAATAGCATTTCAGCAAGAAAACAAGTATCACCAAATTATCATTTTCCTATAAATTATGATCACTTACAGTTATTGTTGTATTACACTCTGGTTGAAAAAAGAAGAAGAAGAAGAAAAGATAAATGATATTTATATGCAAAAATTGTGACAAGTTACATTTTACTGCGATCAGACAATTGAATGCCATCTTACCGCTATTGTTATATTACACTCTGGTTTTAAAAAAAAGAAGAAGAAGAAAAGGTAAATGATATTATATGCAAAAAATAACAAGATACATTTTACCAAGATCAGACCATTTAAAGCCATTTTTACCCAGCACAGGTTTGAGACATGAAATTAATGTGTTACTAAATACGAAAGTAAGATAAATCACATCATCACAGTAAAGTTTTTGCCTGTTACATCAGAATATTACACCGCGCTGATGATGCATGTTTTCAATACAAGAGCAGCCTGTTGCTTTAAAAAGAAAAGAAAAAAGGAAGTATGTCTGACAGAAATAGACATCTTGGATTAATTTTTCACCTCGAGAGTTGCACATGTGGTCATTATGTCATTGGCACAGAGAGAATGCAGTACTCAAAGACAGGACATTACAGACTGCTGCGTTGGGGCAGAAGAACAGTTAAGAATGGGGAGAAAGGGGTGGGGGGCTGCCAGTGACAGTGAATGGAGGTGAGTATAGCACCTCATAGCTGCCATTAAATAAGTTGTCACCGTGTACAGAAGTCAGAACTTGCTAAGTCGTCTGCTGGTGTTAAGTGCTGACTGTAAAGGACACTGTGCTTGTCATTAGGTGGTGGTATTAGATTTGTATCTACAAACATCTCAGTTGCCTCACGTACTCTGTGCCTTCCACTCTACTATCGTGTGTATTCATTACATGTGAGTGAAATGTAGGCAAATTGCCTCTCTTGTTTTGTTTGTTCTTGATTTTTTTTTTTTTTTTGGTTTAGATCAAGTGATGCTAGCAATATATAAAATGATGTGTTATCAACCATGATCAACCCTGTTACTCCTTATACCCAGCATTTTCAGCGTCCCAGTGTAAGCAAGGGTATTTCGCCCTCTATACACTTCCGCCCCCATCCCTCCCCCCCCTCTCTCTCTCTTTCTCTTTCTCTCTCTCTCCCCCTCAGATTTATCACTGACTTCCTGTCTTTTGTGTTTTTTACAAGATGTGAAAAAGAGGTAAGCATAAATAGTACAGCTTTTTGATCCTGATTCTGGCTGTCACTTACTTTAAAAATGAAGGAATCAAATTGCTAATGAAGAAATGTATATTCATTTTAGTATATCTGTATGATGATAGTTCAGTTGAGCTTTTTGCTTTTTTTTCTTATTTTTTAAGGTTATATCTGCAGAAAGGAAAGAAAAGATATGAAAGGGTTAAGGTGATCTGTGTTGTTACTTATGTGATCCTGTGAATGAAGTATTTGTCTCCTTTGAATTTAGGTAAAATGTTTGCAGGGTACACATTGCTTGCAACTTTGCTTTAGTTTAAGTCATGTTGGTGGAGCATTTGCCCTTGTGGGAACTGATCTCATAATAACAAAAAATGTGTATGTTTGTAAAACAAAAGGATTGCATGTCGGATGTGTCTGCATACTGACATCAGTTTAAGGCCTATCTGTTCACTTTATGTTCGTATTAATCTGAAATTGAGCTGATATTTTATGGTGCGTGTACATGTATAGATGTCTTGTGTGAGTGTTTCAGATTAAGAGGAAAGATGTGTCTGAAGATATGACTGTTAATAAGAGCAGGTGTGCTGAAATGAGCAGGTCACAGGAGGTTTGATTTGGAAGTGCTTCCTGTCTTTCCTGGTCTTTGCTTTTAAAGGTGTACTGATCAGAGTGCCATGGAACACAGAGAGCATATTTTAGTTTGTTCATCCAGAGACTTGACCACATATGTATTAATCTAACTTGGAGTACAAAATTGTCAACACATTTTTGTTTTGGAAAGAAATTTATGAATGAACATGACTGTATAACTTGAGCAGAAGTAAAAGGAGGCAGGTAAGCATTTGTTGTATGTGAGGTTCGTCATATCATTTTGTGTTCTTGTGCATTGAAGAAACAAGTCAGCTAGTCACCAGATCTTTGTATATAGGTTGAATAACTTTGGCAATATTATAAGTAACTGTATATGGACTAATAAATGTGTTATTGAATAACAGGAATAACATATGGAATGTGGTCTATGCCCACTGATTTGAAAGACAAGTTTGATGGAGAGTGGTATAACACTGACACTACTAACTGTTAACCAAGGTTGATTGATTGATTAAGAGATAGTCCTCTTGTTTTGCATATGTTTTTTTTTTTTTTTTTAACTGTTAATGTATGTTGTGTGTGTGAAGTTCACCACACTCTTGATTTTTGTTCGTATAATTTGCAAGTTTCATGCCACTCACATGAGAATTTTAGACTCTGTCAGTGAAATATTGCTTCTCATGCTTACAACAAACTGTACTTGAAAGTGAATCATTAATAATAATGTACATGGTAAACATGAGGTGTTATTCCATCTACAAAGGTCTAGGTTATTGGAACCCATGATATTTGGCATGCAAAAAGTGCAATGCAAGTTACATTCACCAAGAGTTTCAGTGTTAAGAGAGCTGTGCCTCCATGTCAGTTACATTTTTTTCATAAACAAGAAGTAATACAGTGAGACTTGGAGGTCCATAAGAAAAAACCAATGAGTATATTTCTTTAGCTTGTACTTTTTGTTTCAAAATTATTCAATTTAACCGCAATATTGCAATGATCTTAGATTTTCTGTTTGTACAAGAAAAAGATCCGTTTATAAGCTCCCCTCTAAATTTCTCTGTTTAATGAAAAGGGATGTCAGTTTCTTCATCAGATTTGTTGTTATATCAAACTTTACTGAAAGATGTGATATTCAGTTTGATATAGGCCATTTTGAAAGTGATAATAGCACAAATATGAAAAATATTGCATTTTCGGTCAATACTTTTGATGGTAAGATTTAGTTGAAAAGAACACACTTTATTTTAAGAAAATTGGTGGGTAAAGTGTGCCTTCAGCTGCACCATGCTAATTTTTTAAGTGCTGCTCATGTGTTAGCTATGTAAGTGCCTGTCATCACTTTGCATAATGTATTTCATACACAAAAGACATACTGAGGAGAGAGAGACAAGTTGTTACTGTATGATTCATCTGTTTTTGATCATCAGATTTTTATGTGTGTCAGATTACTTGGTTGTGAATTATTGTCACGTGTATGGTGATGCTTTATTATTTTAAGACGCAGAATGAATATGAATATATGATTTTTCTTTTGAACTTTGTTTTATTACTTGGTTTTAGATGATGATGAAATTTGTTCTTGACAGTGTTACTTCTATAAAGTTAATGTGTGTCTCTCAAAGGTCATAATTGTATATTTGACTAGCAACTGCATTCTTACAATTACATGCAATTTGTGTGCATGCATGTTGTTTTTTTTGACAGTAAATAAAATGAGTAAGCAAAGTTGCACTAGCAGTTTTCGACAGCATTTGCTTAGATCACAAGTCTGATCCGAGAGAAAACAATCTAAATCTGTCTTTTAAGATATCAACTTTATTTGTAGCATACACATTTATAATGTATGTGATAGTTTTGTGTGTGTGTGTACGTCAAGTGATGTTAATAAGACATACTGTTTTATGCCAGAGTATATGTAGGAAGCATACATTTTAAAGAGATTGGTTTTTTGTTTTGTTTTGGTTTTTTAATTCCATTGTTATAATTCTTAGCTATTCATTGATTTTCTATGTAAACTAACACACAAGCAAGCATTTTCCAAAAGTTATTTTAAGAGTGAAGAAAAAGGTGTTTTATAAGTTAGCTGTAGAATTAGTCTCCAAAGCGTAGGAGATACTTTAAACAAGAGCAATAGCTTGAGTTAGGCTCAGTCTCATTTTTATCATTCCTCGTGTTTGATTTTGTTCGCCAGTTTTGATAACTTGTTCTTTATCTCTCCAACCCATCCACAAGAATCATATTGGTGGTGGCAGTGTGATGTCCATGTGATTGGTGGTTCTGTACTTAATTCTCCCCCCACTGTTCTTTGACGGTCTCTTTGACAGTCTCTTTGCAATCTCTTGTCATCTTCCATTTTATAGCAGCTTGTCAGCCCACCCCAGTTCTTATCTGCAGTCCCATTAATAAAGCAAGGAATAGTTAGTTTAAGATTGGATAGGGTTTTTTTATCATTGGGGTTTCACGTAAATTCCCCTCAGTCTGTGTTAACATCATGATATAGGCTACCACTACTCTTTGCTAAGTAAAGAAATTAATACAGCTTCACTATTAATTGTAATATTGACATTGCATGTCCGTTTGTGAATTCCTTTCATGTGACCCAGTGCCACCATTGACGTGACAGCATTCTCAGACATTGATGAGAGCCATAAGTAGTAAAATATATTTATGCAGGTGCTGATTTTTTTTCTTTTTAAATTGATGGAAATACCCCATGTCTTTTAGACTGTGAGCTTGCAACACCATGCCAGTGTTTGATTGCTGGTACCATAATTCATATTGCTACTGGTGTAGATTTTTGTTTTCTTTCTTATCTACCAGAACCATGATATGTTAAATGGGGCAGTGAAAACAGCAAGTTTCATTTTGGGATTAAAATCACTTTCAGTTATTTTGTACCAAAGCGGATGATTTTACCACATTTAATGCGTCATTTTGTAGATTGTGATTCCACATTTTCTCTTCTACCTGTGACAAGATACAAATTCTGCACATTGCATTGAAAAATGCCTGTTAAATATGCCTAGGAAGTCCTTTCTAAGGACATTTGGAACTTTCAGTCTAATTTTCCATTAATGATTTTTAGAGAGGATATTCTCTTCAGTTAACTTTAGTGTTGGTATTTTTCGTCTCATTTGAAAGTAATTGGTAGTGCTATAAAGGGGATTAAGAATGCTGCTAAGATTGTGGAGATTAAAATGGAAAATGACGGAATAATGACATCACACTCATTCTAAGATTCTTCACGATATATTGCCATTTGGCTCATTCTTTAAGAAAAAAAAAAAAAAAAGACAGAAAGAAACTCGTGAATATTTGTGTAGCACCTCATTCCTCTAGTTTAAAGAGCATTGTGGTTGATATTTAATCATCAGTGAATGGGAAAGTCAAATAGGATCAAAAACAAGTACAACATACATGTTATAATGTTATGGGTAGATGTTTGTTATAAGGCTTAAGATTTGGTTGGAGATTCTTTGTATTTAAAAGATGTCTTGATGTTCTTTTTTCAAAGATTTCATTCTCTCTCTCTCTCTCTCTCTCTCTCTCTCTCTCTCTCTCTCTCTCTCTCTCTCATATGCTCTTTAATTAAAGTGAACATGAAATGTTGAATGATTCTCTGTCTGTCTGTCTCCATTTCTCTCTCTCTCTCTCTCTCTCTCTCTCTCTCTCTCTCTCTCTCTTCCCTCTCTCTCTCTCTCTCTCTCTCTCTCTCTCTCTCTCCACAAAGTACATGTGAAATGTTGAATGACTTGTACATACTTTTAATTGCTTGCTTGATGAATATGTTAGAATGTTGAAATAAAGGTCTGTGATTTTTCTAATGCATTATCTAGCTTGTGTTCTGGACATGTACGTGCACATGTGCTCAGGTGCGCGCATGCACACACACACACACACACACACACACACACACACACACACACACACTCACACACACACACATATACAGCAACATTTGTATGCCCACAAATGCTCATGATTTATATATATATATATATTTGTTAAAAAATATTTTAAAAATGAAGTGGTAAAATCTACAAGCTTGTTTCTAGCGTTGCTATCTTAAGGATCTGAAGATAGCAACGCTAGAAACAAGCTTGTAGATTTTACCACTTCATTTTTAAAATATTTTTTAACAGATGTTGCTCCCCAAGGGGTTGAGCACCTTCAGATTTTTTAAGGACTTTTTTATATTGTTAATAATATATATATATATATATATATATATATACATATGTATATCGCACATTATTTGTAAACTGCATTTAACTTGTAAACAAGTCATATAAAAATTGCATTGTGTATAGAATTTACTCGTATCAAGAATGTTTTATTTCTGATAATAATTATATCGGTTAAATATTTGTTAGAAGGCAACTTGACCTTGAGACACCCAACCATCCCTAAAGTGCAGGTTTGAAGTCATGACAGTGCCAAAAACAAACAAACAAAAACAAAAACAAGCGTTTCTTATGGCAGAAGGGCGCATCAAGGAAGCATGACCTGGAACCGATCCAGTCCCCTCAGAGTGAAAAGAGATCAGGGCCAGTACACATGTACAAAGGAAGCTTCTTTTCTGAAGATCTCTTGTCGATCTATCTCTTAATTTTCTTCCTGCCAGCACATGACTAGGCCATGGCGGGAAGGCCGATGGGGCAAAAAACGGCTGTCTGAACACACTGATGAATTAACAGCAGCGCACTGTACCTGCAGATGAGATGGAAAACAAAGGCCAGGATTCTAACCGCAGTGCCAAGGATATCTACACTGATGATTCAGAAAACGAATTAGTTCTGGGGCTCGATGCTTAAAACCAGAAACTCAAATTGCAACCCGCAGCTGCAAAAGATTAATGGGAGACATATGAAAGAAAAGGACCTCAAACAGAAACGATGACGATGATGGCGATGGTGGTGATGATGATGATAGCCCAACCGATCACAAAGGGCATGGGCTAATAGGAAAGAGCGCACTGGGGCACAAGCTGGCCACATTTTGAGATATATGATATCCTGTATCCTGTTGGGATGCCTGTGCAGTAAAACTTCCAAAGTTCAAGACACCTCAAAAAATCCAAACGCCAGCGAGAGATGGATGACATCTGACAAAGGAAGAGGAATATCAAGAAAGAAATGAAAGCTGCCTTAGAATTTAAGAAGAAAGAGCTAGAGCTCTGGGAAGACCAGAAAATAAAGCATAGTGCCATCAGCAAAGAGAAATCAACAAGGAAGAGGGGAGGCTAAAAGAAGACGAGATTTCTTCTTCAGAGACCTTCCAGTTCTCCTGCAGGAAATTATTCGAGCAGCCCAGATTAGGGACCCTCACAATGGACAAAGAAACTCGAGCAGCATCTCAAGAAAACTTGTTGACGCTCAGACTGAAACACTACTTGGAATCTAGAGCTTTGTGCGGCCTAGAAATATTCCCTGACAAACAACCAACACTGGATGAGGTGATGAAAGTAATAAGGAAACAAGAGCCATATCAATTCCTGAATTGGAATACCCTAGCTGCCGTTAAAGAAATGCCCCAATGTCCTTGACTGATCCCGCAAACTGATTGGAGGAACTTAAAGATCAGAAATCAATGGATTTTAGCTGGTTTAAGTGTACATTCCCAAAGAGCAGAACCTTGAGTGTCATCAGCCAGTTCATACTAATGTCACTTCTGAAATTTAGGGTGAAATCTTTTCTGTCATGGCAACGAGGCCGACCAAATACCTCACAGAAAATGTGTTTGGATGAGTCATTTCAGAAAGAAGGCATCACGGGAATGTATGGCTGTGTGAAACATGCCATGATAATTTTTAAAGCAATTCAAAGAGCTAAGGCAGAGAAAAGGGACTACGACATGGTGTGGCTCGATCTGGTTCATAGATATGGATTATTTCCTTCTTCAAGAAGATTCAACTGGCCCTCCAGATGTAGAAATTGCAAAGAACGTCCAAGGAATGCTGACGAAGTATTTTCATGGCTTCTCAACAAGATTGTCCAAAGGAATACATAACGGACTGGATCAATATGGAAGTTGAAATAGCAAAGTGCAGTTTCTCCAATACAGTTTGCGTTGGCACAAAGCACAAAGAGCCATACAGGTTCAGCAGACCTCGACATATATAGCAAATGCTCTCCTCTAAAAGCATTCAGTCCTTTCCACGAAGAAAGAGGTAATGCAACCAATACTGATGTATTTGACAAGCTTGTCACTTGATCCACGACAATTTCAAAGAAAGCAAATCAATGAGCCTCCCCTAGCGGAAAGTAAAACTAATTGAAACTGTTATGTTCACGATAGCCAATCAGTCTATTTCAACAGTACTACCTACTACTTCAACAGTAACAGAAGAACCGATTCTGAGATAATGACTCCTTGAAAGACACAAAGTGAAAAAACAAAACCGAGGAAACCATAGAAACTTGCGGGAAATAGACCAGGGTGACATCCCAGATAAATGCAAGGTCTGCTGCCTGCATTTCATACTTATCTAAAGCCCCTTTAGCCTATACTGATAAACAATATCAGCACAAGCACCGTCATAAATGGAACCCACAACCAACAGGCACACAGGAAAATAGCTTGATGTCCCACCTGGTCTCACTGATGTTGTGCTCTAGAGTCGGCAAGCAAAGCTGATGCTACCCTTTAAATCTTGAGAGGTACAAAGTGAGAAAAGCAAGGTTACTAGCCATGTTTGAGGACTCAGCAGACAAGGTTGTGAGATCAATCCAGCCCAAGCTGAATTCTGGCAGAAAATTTTTGGAGGCTGTGGACGAAAGACTGGCAGAAAATTTTTGGAGGCTGTGGACAAAAGACTGGCAGAAAATGTTTGGAGGCTGTGGACAAAAGACTAGCAGAAAATTTTTGGAGGCTGTGGACAAAAGACTAGCAGAAAATTTTTGGAGGCTGTGAACAAGAGACTGGCAGAAAATGTTTGGAGGCTGTGGACAAAAGACTGGCAGAAAATGTTTGGAGGCTGTGGACAAAAGACTAGCAGAAAATTTTTGGAGGCTGTGGACAAAAGACTGGCAGAAAATTTTTGGAGGCTGTGAACAAGAGACTGGCAGAAAATGTTTGGAGGCTGTGGACAAAAGACTGGCAGAAAATGTTTGGAGGCTGTGGACAAAAGACTAGCAGAAAATTTTTGGAGGCTGTGGACAAAAGACTGGCAGAAAATTTTTGGAGGCTGTGAACAAGAGACTGGCAGAAAATGTTTGGAGGCTGTGGACAAAAGACTGGCAGAAAATGTTTGGAGGCTGTGGACGTGACACAGGAAACCTCAAGATCAGGAAAATGATAGAACACACATAAACCACCAGGCGGGCAATGGCATAAGAAATGGTTTTCGAAGGCAAAGGGGACAGCAAAAAGAGACAGGGAAGCACAGGGGTTGAAGAAAAAAAGAGGATATCATAAGAATCCAGAAGACAGCCCAACCAGGCAATCAGGCCTACAAGAACTACGTGGGAAAGCGCACTCTCAACTGAAATGAAATATGTCATATGATCTATCTTGGTATCAGCTTCATCCTTAAATCTGTATATAACATTCTAACCTCGAATGCAAACCTGGCGAAATGGGAGCAATCAGATGGCCTTGCTTGTCATTTTGCCACAGAAAACAAACATTGGAATATGTCGTGAGTTCATGCAAAGCAACACTTTCCAAAAGAGAGGTATTTCTCGAGGCACAATCAACCACATGCGGTTAGTACTGCCAGAGAAAACACCACGCTACCAGAAACACCAGCATGGAACAGTTGTGACACGAAGAGCATGGACGCTGGGGGGAGGGGGGGGGGGGGTTACTCAACTGAGTGGATGACCGGGAACGCACAGCAGACCTTCCAGAAAGGGAAAATCATCCAGATATTACCAGGAAGAGTGACATGAGATCGGATATAGCACACCACCTGGATTCATCAAAACAAACAATTCTGATGGAACTCGCTGTGACATTTGAAAACATAACACGAGAACATCGCGTCTTCAAGACAGAAGTATGCCAGTCTGGCCATCAGCTTGAAGAAATTCGGCTTCCCAGCCTAAGTGCTTGTCCCTTGAATTGGAGCGGGGGGTGGGGGTGGGGGGGGGGGGGTGCAGGCTCATCTGCCTATGACATGAAATGGCTCTCGATTTCTGGCAGGAAGGGGACAAGAGCCCAGAGCCCTAAATGCAATGGCAGAAGGAGCTAAATAAAGTTCCAGCTGAATCTGGTCAGCGGGAACAAAAATGAAGTTCATAAGGCTTGAATTTCCCAACTTCGAACAAGCGTCACATAGTTATGTGGGCAAGACACCCGTCACGTAGTGACTTAGCCTTGGGGCACACAATTATCCAGGATATACTGGTTCAAAACCCGGCAAAAAAAAAAATAAATGAATAAATAGATAAAAATTCTAACATCTAAAGGATGCTAAGAGTCATGACCTGCATGTGATCCGACCCGCATTGTGTGTAATGACTTCAGGGTCAGACCCCTGGTGTTTGGGTGTCTTTAATTCTGAAGATCTTCTTACATCAAGCTCTCCCTATAAATTATGCCGACTAGCGATTCATGCGTTAGTACCTAAGTAATTCATGTTGATATTTCATGATGATTCAGCTCTTGATCGTCAAATAATGGTGTTAAATAATTTTTGGACAAACAGCGCCTATATTCATGTGCTTTTCAACTCTGAAATAAGGGTCATCCGGAGCTGAATCATAACACACTGATCAACAAAAATATGAACACAGACTTTTTTCCCCTGTAATTTTCTGTCTGCTTTCCCCCATTGCTTTATCAACTTTTCTAATCTCTTTTCAAGATTTTTCATTCTGTCTGCATTTAATCGTTCTTTTCCTTTCTTTCCATTTATTGTTTTATCTGTAGTGACCTGTCACTATGGCCATTTTCTGCCACTTCCATAATTTACATGGCACGAAAAAACACACGACACATTTAAATACGTTTATTCAAATATCTTGCTTGTTTTGTCAAATACTGCTTGGTGGCATTTAAGACATTTAACTTATAATATCCTAAGATATTTTGGACATAACGAAAAATTAAGAGACTTAATTCGTTATAGGACTAAGAACGGAGGGCTGTGGAGATCATTAGTCGCCCAGGCGTCCGTCACGCCTCTCCGACCTCCTATACTGTCTGGGGATTACGATTTTAACAAATAAAGCATGTGGGCTGAGTGAATTGTGAGCCAAAAGCCAAATCTAGATGGTTTACATGTGAATGTTTTGATGCCATGCCTGCTAGATAAATCCTACTATATAGATGGATGTGTTTGTTGTTTCACATACCTCGTTAAAGCCATTCTCTTCACCATCCCATTGCACACACACACACACACACACACACACACACACACACACACACACACACACACACACACATCTGCTGTTTGCAGATGACACTGCTCTGTTCAAAATTGTAGCAGTGCGCCAGGAACATGTTCAGCTAGAAGACCTCCGGAGAATCAGTGATTGGGAGAAGAGCTGAAACTTCGCGTTCTATCAACGCAAATGCAATACCTTGTCTGTGCCCAAAACACAGAAACACAGGACCACATGGTTACAAACTGCATTGCCGCTGCATTGCCTGTCCAGGAGGAAGGGCTGGGTAAGGGGGGGGGGGGGGGGGGGGGAGCGGGAACTAAACTGGATGCGAAAATATAAAACTAAAGGCCTCTGTCCAGGCTACTGGAAAAAAAAGAGCATACTGAAAACAGTTCCAAGCCTGATCCTGAGTTTCTTGATGAGAATGACTTAAAAGGCAGCTCCCACCCCATCAGGAAACTGCATACAAGTCATTTGTCCACCTTGTCCTAAAATAATATTCATCGTAAGTCTAGCTGGTACTCATACCAATAGCAGGACACTGATCCACTGGAATCAGTCCAGCGACGTACAGCTAGATTTTTACTGTGAAGCGTTATCGGGAAACATCGGGGATGTTGTAATGAAATAACGTCGGATGACACTCCCAACAACAGCGATGTCATTTCAAGACTGAAGCATGAAGAGGTCAGCATGGTGACTCCCACTAAGATAGTAGCGAATCCCATTGCCACGACAAGAATGACGGTGACGCTCACACACATAACAGCTGTCCCTGATCATCTGTAGGGTTCAAAGCAGCAGCCAGGAGTTCCTCCGATGTTCTCAGTATCTGGAACATGAATGCCTTGCTCCTGGAGACTTCGGAGACCGACACAGTTGTCACCTTTGTGTCAAGGGTCTCCCAGTAGTTATCATCAGCAAACAAGAGATTTTTGGAGTGGGAAGTTTGGGGGCTGGGTGGGGAATGGGGGTCGGTTCGTCCAGCTATTCTGCAGTATTAG
Source organism: Conus canariensis (assembly GCA_033310375.1). Taxonomy (NCBI): domain Eukaryota; kingdom Metazoa; phylum Mollusca; class Gastropoda; order Neogastropoda; family Conidae; genus Conus; species Conus canariensis. Next base: position 60,149,801 of record CM065714.1, read on the forward strand.
GCGAAAAGTGAAAATCAACTGCCTGCCGATTAGTTGTAGTTGATTTGTGTGTGTCTGTGTGTGTGTGTGTGTGTGAGGGTGGGGGTGGGTAGGGGCCTTGGTGGATGGATGGGGGCTGGGATCTCTTTCACAGTTTTTCTGTTATAGATTATGTTTGTTGTTTTTTTTCCCACAGCAAATTCTCCTACGAATATCATCTGTGGCTTCGCAAGTGGCGTGGAGGAACGGAGGAAGGCGCGATATTATTTTTTATTCTCGTTTGGAATTGGTCGTCCAAACCGCGAACTCCACTGCACGAACTCAAAAAGGCACCGTTTGATGATAAACCGGATAACACCCAAAGTGTACTTAGGGCAGGCCTACTTGTTTTCATTCGAACTTGATATTAACGGAAGTTGGGAGTTTATTTTGTCAGAATACACGTGTTTTCAGATTATCACTGGCATTTTTGAACCATCGATGACGGGAAGTGGTAAGAGGAATGCAAAGTCAGTCAATAGATTTATGTTACGATGTCGAATTGCAGAACATTTTAGAACTTGTCTGAGTGGTTATTATCATTTTTTTTTTCGCAGCGGGGACTAGGCGATCGCTGATTATCCTGAAAAATGGAGAGAAGAGATGGGGAAGTGGGAGGCGAGGGTGGCAGTGGCGGGGGGGGGGGGGGGGGGGGGGGACACAAGGAGAGGGGGGAGGTGGAGTCACCGGTCAGCAAGGACCACCCAAGCATACAGCAGCTCATCAATAAGATGGCCAACTTTCTTTGCAACAGTTCACAGAATCATAAGGGCCCCTGCTTGGTAACCATTGGCTTTTGATGTGTCAGTGTGCAAGTGTGGGTGGATGAAGAGAATGAGATGGTTGTGTGCAGTTCACAGGCATGGGTGTTTGTGTGGGGTGGTAGAGGTGGTGGTGGTCAATGGAAATCGGAATTCATGGCTGTTTGTGTTGTGCTGCTGTGGAGACTGGAGATGGTAACTGGTATGTCTGCCCATCCAGTGAATGGCAGAATTGTGTGCATTCCCTCCCTTTTCTTTCTTTTTCTTCATCTCCTTTAAAAAAAAAAAAAAAAAAAATTATCTTACTAATACTCTTTATGTAAAGTGCTTTCTATTTGTACTTATTCACATATTTTCCATTTATATGGAAATTGGAATTTATATCCCCCCTCTCTCTCTCTCTCTCTCACTCTCTTAGATCTCTCTTGCTCTTTCTTTTGCTTGTGAAAATAACTCGACTACAACATTTGCATCTAAATTCTAATTCTGATCTTTTTGGTATGAACAACTGAGGATTAGAGGTGCAGAGTGTCTTCTAGACTGGCAGCTGCCAGTTTTTACCTACCTGCACATGTTTGCATTGTACAGGTAAAAAAGATGAACACATTTTCTCCCACAGCCCTCCCTTTTGCTAGCGGTGAGGGCTCATCACCTTACTGTTTTTCTCACACCTTTCCTGTTCCCTCTCCCACTAAGGCAATGAGCTGGTCTGTGTGTGTGAGAGAGAGAGAGAGAGAGAGAGAGAGAGAGAGAGAGAGAGAGAGAGATTGAGTGTGTGTGTGTGTGTGTGTGTGTGTGTGTGTGTGTGTGTGTGTGTGTGTGCACGCATGTGCAAATCCTGTCGCATGACTTATTGCTATCAGTGGAGTCTAATCAATAAATCACAATTCATTGATGACCATATGCACTCTTACTTTCACTCTGGAAAAGGAGTGGAGAGGAGGGAGGGGAGTAGAAGGGGGATGGGGAAGAGGGGATGTAATGTACCTCAGTTGGCTGTTTGTACTGGGTGTCTGACAGTTGGTATCATTTTCTTTTTTTTCAAATACTACCGGTGTCATGCACCAGTCATTTTATAACCAAGAGAAACCCCTTGGGATGTAAGGGATCTCTAATTATGTTTTGCAGAGGGTGAGAGGGGATGAAGACATAATTAATCATGTTAGTGAGGTTTTGCAGTGGATGAAAAGTTACAGGAATGTTCATGTGACTTGTAAGTAATCTTTTGTAAATGATGAACGGTGGTAGAATTTGTTCATCTCACCAGTGATGTTTTGAAGAAAGGGAGAGGTGATGATGGTGTTATTAACATTACTCAGTGGTGTTTTACAGTGGATGTACAAGATGAAAATGTTTATATTGTCAGTGATGTTTTGCAAAGGATGAGAGGTGAAGAGGATGTTGTTCATGTCCCTATTGTCAGTGATGGGTCTGCAGAGAGTAAGAGTTTATCAAAATGTTTAAATCGGCAATGCTTTGCAGAGGATGAGAGATGATGAGGATGTTCTTTTTATTATGATATTTTGAAGAGGATGAGGGATGATGAGGATGTTGTTGATATCATGAGAGTGCTGTTTTGCACAGAATGGAATGTTAGATGTTGATACTAATGTTTTTCAGAGAATGAACTGAAGGGAGAAGATGTTGCTGATGACATTGATGTTTTGCAGACAGAGGTGATGAGGGCATTGTTCAAGGCAGTGGTGTTTTGTAGAGGATGTTGTTCATATCAGTGGTGTTGTATAGAGAATGTTGTTCATGTCAGTGGTGTTATGTAGAGGTAAGATAAGATAAGATAATGTTGCTTATAGCCCAGCCGACCGCAAGGGGCCACAGTAGAGGATGTTGTTCATATCAGTGGTGTTTTGTAGAGGATGATGTTCATATTAGTGGTGTTATGTAGATGTTGTTGTTCATATCAGTGGTGTTATGTAGAGGAAGATGTTCATGTCAGTTGTGTTTTGTAGAGGATGATGTTCATATCAGTGGTGTTGTGTAGAGGATGGTGTTCATGTCAGTGGTGTTTTGTAGAGGATGTTGTTCATATCAGTGGTGTTGTGTAGAGGATGATATTCATACTGGTGGTGTTTCACAGACAGTAAGAGGTGATGAGGATGTTGTTCATATCAGTAATGCTTTGTAGACTACAGTAGAGGATGTTGTTCATATCAGTGGTGTTATGTAGAGGATGTTGTTCATGTTAGTGGTATTTTGTAGTGGATGATGTTCATATCAGTGGTGTTATGTAGAGGATGTTGTTCATGTCAGTGGTGTTTTGTAGAGGATGTTGTTTATATTAGTGGTGTTATGTAGAGGATGTTTTTCATATCAGTAATGTTTTGTAGAGGATGTTGTTTTAATCAGTGGTGTTGTCTAGAGAATGATGTTCATATTGGTGATGTTTTGCAGACAGTAAGATGTGATGAGGATGTTGTTCAATATATTATATATATATATATATATATATATATATATATATATTCATATATTTTTGTAGGAGAGGATGTTGTTCACATCAGTGGTGTTATATAGAGGATGTTGTGCATATATCAGAGATGTTATATAGAGGATGTTGTTCACATCAGTGGTGTTATATAGAGGATGTTGTTCACATCAGTGGTGTTATATAGAGGATGTTGTTCACATCAGTGGTGTTATATAGAGGATGTTGTTCACATCAGTGGTGTTATATAGAGGATGTTGTTCACATCAATGGTGTTATATAGAGGATGTTGTTCATATATCAGAGGTGTTGGCAAGAATGAGAGGTAATGAGGATGTTGTTGACATTGATATTTTGCAGGAGATGAGAGGAGATAATGATATTGTACACATTGGAGATGTTTTGCCTCACTGGCGAGCCATTGGCTTCAAAGAGAGGCTTCCATCAGATGCTGACATTGCCAACTTCTTGGTGCAACGGTATTTACATGATTGTTGTAAACAGTCAGTTCAAATTTGCTTGAGTCAAAATAATAGCAGGCATCTACATGCATCTACAACATGATATGAGGAATAATGTAAAAGAATTTAGATTACTGATGCAATGGATGTAAAGTTTATTTACTGAAAATCAGCTGTTACTGTCTGTTCTGTGGAGTATGCAAAACAAAACAAAAATGGAGAAAAAAGACTGGTGAATAGCGAAGGACGATGATCGAATGATGAAATTATGGCTTTGAAAACAGTAGAATATCTCACTTCACTTATGTTTTAAAGTAGTTTTAATTAAAAAAAAGGGCTGTAAGGGGAGGGTGGTGGTGATCTGATGTGGATAAGGGAGAGGGAGTGGAAATGGGGAGGTGTGTTTGAATGCTTTGTGTGCTGCATACATGAGCATGTGTGTGTGTGTGTGTGTGTGTGTGTGTGTGTGTGCGTGTGTGTGTGTGTGTGTATTTTGTGTGTGTGTGTGTGTGTGTGTGTATGTACACATGCACGCACACTGATATGTTCTGCCAATTAACTTTTTTTTGTAAATTACTTTGCCTATAAATGTATGGAAAGGTAGGAAGATACACTGGCGCTATTCTAGGACAGAAAGAATGGTGCCTTCCAAAGAAAGACACTAACACTAGCACAGTGACAGAGCAGTTATCGTTGGTAGGGAGCTATGTAGTTGGTGTCCTGCACGTGTTGGATCAGAACAGGCACCGCTGAATATCACCCAAGGGACGGCAGTGGTGCCATTTCTCCTCTGTTGGGTTGCCTCATGACTACTTGACATGGACTGTTTTCAATGGATTGCTGGTGCTGGGGCTGCAGTGGTACAAATCAGAGTGTGCCTCTGTGTGTGTGTGTGTGTGTGTGTGTGTGTGTGTGTGTGTGTGTGTGTGTGTGTGTGTGCGCGCGCGCGTAGGGTTGTAGGGGGTAGGGGGGGTGGAAATGACCAGCATTGTGGTATTGCCACTGAAATGGCTCAGGAGATGAGTCAGCAAACGATGGAGATATCCAGATGGACAGATTATGTCCCATATGTGAGTGCATGAAGTGTGCTGTTTATGAGAAATGGTAGGCTTTGCTTCATTCGGTGTCATAGGTCAGGACTGAGGCACAACTCAACTTAGTGGAAAAGGAAAAGAAGAGCTGAAGGAGTAGGAGGAGGAAGGAGGTGAAGGGTAGAATGGGATGGCCTCATATGTATAATGCATGAGATCGGGCATTGCTGAACATAATTGAATGACTGAGCAACCATGCGAGCATGGTTTTCTACTGCATGGACCCGATGCGACTCGCAGACTGATGGTGACGGAACTGTGACAGGAGAATCCTTCATATAGGTAGCTGTTTATTGAAAACTGGAATGACCAGTGTGGAAACGAGGCTACCGTAAAGGACAGAAAATGGGGTTAAGCCAGACAAATCAAAAAGATAGACACATTTCTTTCTGGGTCCATCTAAAGCTGTTTTATTTTCAGTCCTTGTCAGAGCTTGTTTCCCATACAATGTTTAGGTTGCTATCTAGTACAGGTAAACATTCTAATCATGCGCTGATCCATTTGAACCATCCAAGTGGAAGTTCAAGAAATTTTGCTTTTATTTACTGAGTTTTGCTACTTATTTCTATGTCATTGCAGTAAGCAGCTTTGGGAATGCTGTCCATTGGAATTTCTCCATTTGATAGGATAGGAACACTTGTACATTAGCAGTGGTGTGCCTTAAGTTTGTTAGAACCATGGCTGGACTTCTGCATACGCAGGCTGATACTCCTGCGGACACCCCCTGTATAAAAATGCAAGGATTAATCCCATCTACCCAACAAAGAGAGTGGAGTTTTGTGTGTATGACCGTTTTTTATCCCGCCATTAAGGCAGCCATACTCCAACTTCGGGGAAGGTGCATGCTATGTGTAACATGTCATCCATACCAACGGCCAAACTGGCCTTCTCTTCTGAAAGTTGGTGATGGGGTTTTACGTGTGTGCAAGATATGCATGCGTTCACACACAGAATCCGGTTTATAGTCTCATTTGAAGGACTGTATGGGAAATGGTGTCAGAACCAATGTTAACTCCGAGGGAAAAATCCCCTGTTCCGAAACGGCCCGGCATAGATTCGAACCCGCAACCCCAAGATTACAAGTCCAGCGCCATGGCTGGAAGATCTCTGCCATTTTCAGAGCCTGTGAAGAGACTGAACAAAGGATAAAATGTAAGAAAAGTCAGGCAGATCAAATGGTTATCTTAATGATCGAATGAACCCCATATGTTGTCATTATCATCCACTTTCCCTTTCCCACTGTCCATAATTTTTGAAGCAGATTCACAATCTTCCCCAAAATTGTTATTGCTGGCTGGAAGGACACATTAAAAACATACTAACTACTTTATTAACTGTCCTATTTTTCACTCTGATTTGTTCTTTGGAATTTAACCGTTTAATTACTCTAGTCTTTCAGAGAAAGTGATGGATGTTTCAATTACAGAAGAGCTGTTGGATGTTTCAGTTATGAAGAGAGCCAGTCAGGAGAGGAACATGGAGACTGCTGTGTTCACTGTCGCTCCCCTCTCACTCTCTGCTGTCTCCGCTGCTGCCCACAGCCCACTGCCACAACTTCCCTCCCCACCATGCCCGCCCCTGCTGCTTCCTTTCTCTCCTCCACCTCCGCCTTGGTGCCGACTTCCTTTGGAGTACTGCTTCTCGAGGGAGAGGGAGTTGGAGACACTGCCAGCAGTACCAGTACCTTTGAAGACAGAGTGGGAGATACTAATAACAATATTTTTGAAGGAAGACTGAGTGACAATGCTAGCAGTAGCGGTGCTTTTGAAGAGAAAGAGAGCAGTACAGCCAAGAGTGGCAGTTCCTTTGAAGGGAGTGTTGGAGATATTGCCAGCAGTTACAGTGCCTTTGAAGAGAGTGTAGGCAGTATTGCTAGTAGTAGTAATGCATTTACAGAGAAAGTTGGAGATACTGTCAACAACAACAAAGCCTTTGAAGAGAGAGTGGCTAATTCTGACGGAAGTACAAAATCCTTTGAAGAAAGAGTGGGAGATAATGTCAGCAGCAGCAACGCCTTTGAAGAGATTCTGGGAGATATTGCTAGCAATGATAATCCCTGTGAAGAGGGAGTGGGAAATACTGCCAGCAACAATAATACCATTGAAGATAGAGTGGGCGATAGTTCCAGTTACAGTAATGCCTATGAAGAGAAAGTGGGAGATGCTGCCGGCAATAGCTATGCCTTTAAAAAAAACATGGAAGATATTGTGAGCAGCAGCAATGCCTGTGAAAGGAGCGTGGATGGTACTGCCAGCAGTAGCAATAGCTTTGAAGAGAAAATTAGTAATACTCTCAGAAGCAGCTGTGCCGTTGAAGAGAGAATGGGTGACTCTGCCAGCAGTAGCAATGCCTTCGCAGTGAGTGCGGGTGATACTGCCAGCAGTGGTAATACCTCTGAAGAGAAAGTGAACAAGACATCTTCAAAAGCTACACATTCAAAAGCTCGAACAATGAAGAAAATGACTGCTTTTCTACTGGATCTGAATGGAACAAATCAATGTGTTGAAGAAAATGATGAGGAAAATGAGAGAAATGACAGTGATGATGGTGATGTTGATGATGACTGGACAGAAGACAGGTGGCATGACACAGCATGTGCTGTTGATGACCAGTGTCATGCAGAAAGGGAGATAGAGCAAGAAGCTCAGCCTGAATGGAAATTAAACGGTTCAGAGTCAGGGGGCTTGAAATGTCTGTTGTGCTCAGAACAGTTCAGTGAGCCAGATGCTCTCACTTTGCATATGCATGCCCACAGTGCAGACACTGGTCATCAGTGTGATGAGTGCAAAGCTTCCTTCATATTTTCCAATGTCCTGAAGCTGCATAAACGGACTCAAATTTGCCAGCAACATTTCCTACAGGACAGCCAGGTCTCTGAACTGCCAGCAAAGTCTTTGAAGGAACAGAGCCAAAGCAGAAAAATCACCCAAACAGTGACTGAGCTGGAGATGCAAAGTGAAAAACTTATCAGATTAGAACAACTGCAAAAGCCAAGCAATCAGTCTGATGGACTGAAAGAACAGCACATGCCCACACGTCACATCAGTTGGAAAACAGCTTCCCAAGAACACAACATAGATATTTATGATGGTGACACAGAGATAGAATCAGAATGTGATGAACAGTTAAAAAATGACAGTAAAGATGTGACAGAAAATATATCTCCAAAAGTTGTCTATCAGGATGCAGATGATTGTAGGGGAGGAATTAATATGAGCAGGAAACGTGTCTCTCAACAGCCAAGACTTGTGTGCCAGAGAAAGCAGTTTGATCAGAAAAACCCGCAGCACATGTCGGAGAAACTCCACGAAAATGATGCAGGAAAATACGGATGCCAGCTATGTGGTCGGAGTTTTCAGTGTCTGGATGCTCTTGTCATTCATGCACGCATTCATATTGTGGACAGATCATCATTCTATGCTGCCTGTCACCAGAATTTTCCAACCCCAAGGTTTTCCCGGATGGACCAGTGCCCAGATGGTGGATGCAAAGAATCTGATGAGAAACAAGGACAGTGTGACACTGAGTTTTCTGCAGCATTTGAATTTTCGTCAGCAGTTGAACCGCCATGGCATGAAGAGAATCAAAGCACAAATGAGGAACTGTCAGAGAAGCATGTGAGGAATCACAGCCCAGAGTCAGTGAGGAGCACAAAGGAGATGTCTGTGGAGAAGACACCAGCAGACATTGTGCGGCCTGAACATAAATGCGGTATATGTTTGATGGTTTGTTCCTCTGCTGAAGAGCTTCAGGGCCATAAGTCAGTCAAGCATAGAGACAGTAGGAGGTTCCAGGGGTGGGGAGTGTGGAAAAGTACTGTGTACCTTGCAGACCTTGGTCACACACGAAAGAACACACACAGGTATGAGGTAACAGGGAGAAAATAGATTAATACCTGAATTGTGGCATAAAGACTGCAAGCAGGTCTGTAATCCATCACTGTAGGGGTTACATAGACTGATGAAGAGAACACATATAGGTATGAGGTCACACAAGAAGAACATAGATGAGATTATAATCCTCCTCATAAATTTTAGATAGAACACATAGGTATAGTGTCACACAAGAGAGAGCATGTACAGGTCTGGATTCACTTGAGAGAAAAATAGGGGGAAAAACTCCATTTCACCTACATTTGTTTCACATACATTCCTTCCAGTTAAGGTCAGTTTGCCTAAATAAGTTGCATTTTCACTTCAGGTTGATTTGTTTTTTGTTTCCTCTATAATTGTATTTGTGTGTGTGTTTGTTGTCTCAAAATTTTGAGATAGTTCATTGAGTACACAGTATCTGCTTTTTTCCCACCAGACAATGAAAAGTAATCAGAAGTATGACAATGAGAAGGATACATAAACACAACTGAATGGAAAAGTGATACAATATGTATCATATTAACTATGAAGAATCTGTTGACATTTTCTCCTCTCAATGCCTTTATTCACGCTTATGAATATGGCAGCACTTCGTGATCCACACATATGGTAGTGTTATGTAAGGAAGAAAAGACAAAGCAACCAAAAAATCTTTACAATTTTATTGAAATACCCAAATAAAAAAATGAAGAAAAAAAGGACACTCATAAATCATCTTGAAAATGAAATAAATACAGGAATTGAGAGATAGGTAGACAGATATATAGAGAGATAGATGGATGCAGACAGATGATATAGACAGATGGATTGAGATATAGATGTAAGGTAGATAGATATAGATGTAGATATCCATATCTATCTATTTGTCTATATGAAAAGAACAGATATGTGAATAAATAAGTGAACAAAAGAAATAGAATAAATAAATCAATAAGTGAATAAATGAGAAAAAGGAAAGTAATAACAGATTTGAGTGGGTTTGTGTTTGTGTAGAAGGAGGAGAAGAAGAAAAAGAGAGTGTGTTTGTGAACATGTGTTAGACTCGGCTTACTTTCTTTCAGCATCGACTAGATAAATTGTGTTGTTGTTTTTTTATAGGCAAAATGAATCCTGTATTGTATTTGCAGGGAAAGTTGACCCTGCCAAGATCAATGGTTAGGCAAAACAACTTCAGACAAAATGATAGGCATCAAAGATGAATAGCTGCACAGGGGAGAACTGTACGGGCATAGCGAAACATAGTAGTAGAGATACCAATGATATATGTGTAGGGGACCGCACGGAGAGAAAAAAACTATGTTTACAAGTATAATGTAGCACAGATAAGATGCACATGTGCAGTGTCATACAAGGAGAACACTTACTGAACACATTCAGGTATGGTGTCATTTAGCAGAGAACATAGACAAGTATGCATTGTGTGGAGTCACAGGACATATTTGAGCATGGTGCTACACAGAGAATGTATACACTACACTCATGAGAGCTTATACAAGGGGTCAAACAGAGGGTAACTGGGAGGAAAAGATTTAATGAACTACTTGCATGTGAATGAAATTGTTATCTACAAATACTACAGTGACAACATTTGCTAGCGGAGTGGACAATAAACAGTATTTTTTTATTTAAACATTCTGGTTTAAAGAATCAAATTAAAGTATATTATTTTTTTTTTTTTTTTAAGAAACACTTAAACTTATGATGTAGAGCCTGTGTATTTATAAATTTGTGTGTATGTCTTTGCATGTGTTGGTGCATGTTGACTTACAAGATATGAAATTGGGATTCAAGTTACAAACCTTGCAAAGCAGATGAAGCATTACAAATAACATTGGTAGCAACTGTGGTAGTCTTCAAAATTCAGTTATGAATTATCTCCCTTTTCTTGCATTTGGAATCTCCTTGAAGGTAGTCATTCAGATTCAAGATTCTTTATGGACCAACAGATTTACAAAGAAAATTGTTTTGGTTTTTCATTATTCCACCATATCACATACACACAGGGAGGGACAAAGACCAATACAAGCAATTCACATATGTAACAGGGATGTAATACGGGGATAAAATCAAGAACATAGGGTGAATACAGTTGAATCACACACACACACACACACTGTTAGAACATATACCTCCAGGTGCTTCTGTCTATTCTGCTGAACTTACTGCTCTGGTTCTGGCATTGAAGATAATCTCACAATCTAAGAAGAGGGACTTTCTGGTTCTGTCAGATTCACTGTCAGCTTTGGAGGCCATAGCTGGCCGCAACCTTCAGCATCCAGAACTTTTACACTTCTTTGAACTTTTTACCAAGTTGAAAGTGGATGGTTACAACATTATTCTGGCTTGGGTTCCTGGTCATGTTGGCATCGGAGGGAACGAAATGGTTGATCGTTTAGCCAAGAATGTCACAACAGAGAAATTGTCCAACATATATATATCCCCTGCCCAGATCTGAAACCCAAAATTAACGATTATGTGAGAGACCTCTGGCAGGAGGATTGGAATACACAGACGGATAACAAACTCTTTCAGATCCGTCCAAACCTTAAGGAGTCCCTCTCATCTATGTCTGGTGGTCGTAAAGAAGAAACAGTTCTGTGCCGGCTGCACACCGGCCATTCGTATTTTACCCATTCATACCTTTTAAAGAGTGAAGAAGCTCCGTGGTGCATTCCATGTCATGTGCCACTCACAATGAAACATGTTCTTTTAGAGTGTTGAGACTTGCACGATGTGAGACACAAACATTTTACAGCAGAGTCCATGAAAATCCTGTTCAGAGATGTCCCGCCTGACGTGATTTTTGGGTTTTTGAGAGAGATTAACATTTTTCATCTGATTTAAGATTTTACGGAAGAAAGATTTTTAACGAAGTTTTTGGTGCGTTTGTAGAAGATGTAATTTAAAGAGATGTGTGAAAAAATTTTTTTTTTTTTTTTTTTAAATTTTTTTAAGATGACTTGTGAGTTGATTTTAACGTGGTGACAGCCCTGATGTGGCCCTTTGCGGTCGGCTGGGCTATAAGCAACATTACCTTACCTTACCTTACCTTACACACACACACACACACACACACACACACACACACACACACACACACACACACACACATACACACACACGTCAAATGACAGCACATTGTCACTGAAGGAGTTCGAGACCTGCTAGGTATTTTGAGCTAGTCTACAGATTGATTGTTTTAATGGTTTAAGGGGTAGAAGCTGTTCTTCAGGTGCTTTGTTTTGTGCTTAAAACAGCAGTATCTTCTGCCAGAAGGAAGGAGTTGGAACAAATTGTTGGCTGAATGTGTGCTATAGGATATATAATGTATCTGACTTTTCTGTCTTGTGTGGATAGTATGCAAAGGTGGTAGCATATAGCCTACAATTTTTGAAGTAATCTTTACAAGGCAATTTTTTTCATGTCTTTTGCTGAGGCAGATCCATACCAGACAGTGGCCGAGAGAATGAGTCCACTTTCAATGATGAACCAATAGAACTGTGTCAAGAGTGCAGTACAAATACCAGACTTTGTGTTAAATGCCAAATTGAAATCAATGGAAAGAATGCAGGCATATAGTATTGGAGCTTTCTAGATGCTGTAGAACAAAACAAATGCCATGAAACACAGTATCCTCTGTAGATATGTTTGCCAGATATGTGAACTTTAATAGATCTATTAAAGGGTCAGTCACAGATTGCAGAAAACAAAGTACAAGACGTTCAAAAACTTTCATAACAACAAATGTCAGTGCAACAGGTCTATAGAGATTAAGAGTGATTGCTTTGGTTTTTTAAGGAACAGGGACAATGATTGCTGATTTGAAGTATGATGACACTTTGCTTTGTGAAAGACAGTCTTTAAAATTCATGTGGAAACCGGAGTATTCTGATCTGCACAATATTTAACTAGAACAGATGATGGTACTCCATTAATTTTGGTCCAGCAGTTTTCCTAACATTTTGTGCCTGAAAAGGTTTGAAACTTATGTTTCCTGCATTACAAAGGGTGGAGAACTCATCCCGGCAGTACAGACTGTGTTTAGAGATGCAGCCACTGGTTTTGATGAGTACGCTAACACTGTTACATCTTGCCACTTGGGGCACTGAAATGGAGTACTGAAATGGTGTTCACTCAGTCAAACCTTGCACAGAGATGGTTTAGCTTATTAGGGAGAGTTAGATCATAAGTGCCGGTGGCTTGATTTTGTCTGTATTCAATGATTGTTTGAAGACTTTTTCACACAGCACTGACAGTGCCAGAGCAAAATTGTTGTTCAATTTTGAGATGGTAGTTAACTTAAGCATGTCTGGTTTCTATTTCCTACTTGGCCTGGTTGAGATTTTTCTTGCAAGGTCTGGCTCTGTTTTCTCTGAGCTTTCTAATTTCATACTTTTTAAGGTTTTATATGGTTTGTTCATTGCATCTTATTTACCTCTGGTAGTGTTACTGAACTAGAGTTTACTGTTTCCATAAATGGTGACATATTTGGACAAAACATACAGCTGTTCTTAAAAAAAAAACTAATGTAAGATGTTTGAGCGTCAGCGTATTCATCACGATCAGTGACTGCGTCTCTGAAGGCAAATCTGTCAGTACAGCCTAAAACGGCATTCAGAGAGGCAGCTGAACTCTTTATCTCATCTCCTGATCTTTTTCACAGCTCTCATGGTTTTCAGTTGCTGTCTGCTGGCAAGTGAGTACCACCACAACATGGTCACTGCTGCCCAATGGTGAATAGGTGATAAAACAACAGGCACTCAAAATTGTACTGTATGTAGTAGCAGTGATCAAGGGTCTTTCCTTCATGGATTGGACAAAATTTAATCAGGACTGATTCATGGCTGGCAGGGTTGAAGTCACAAAGTGCAAACGCAAGACTGTCAGGGTTTGTATTTTCAGCGTCAGTGATGTGGCCAGCAAGCTGTCTCATACCATTCCTGGCATAGGTCTTTAGGTGAGTGTATGCCACTGTGATAATGATGAAAGAAGATTCCAGGAAGAATAGAATGGTTTACATCATACGATGATTAACTCAAGATCAGGGAAGCAAAACACTGAAATAATAATCTGTATCTGTGTTCCAATGCTCAGTGACCAAAAAACTATTGATTGAATGAAAAGTTTTTGAGCCTATTGGCTCAGTGGCACAACTGAATCTAGATGAGTCTTAATGAAACAAAACAGTGAACAATCTTTATAGTCTCTGTGTTATTGTACAAACATCTGAAATTCATTAGCTTTGTTTTTTGGTCAGCATGGTAAAGTCAATCCACTTTTTTTTTTTCTAATTGAATTTTGTTATCTGTTTAGACAAATTTTCAGATCTTCTTGTCATTTTGAACAAGAAACTGTTTTGATCATAATTTTCTAAAGGAAGAAATTTCCAATGCACTCATGACTAGAGATTATAGAGGGGTCATCTAGTAGAGGGGTAAATTTTTTTTGAAAAGTGGACAGCTATTAAGTTGTATTTGACAGAAAGAAAAGTAAATGAGAGCATGGATTTTAAAGTGCTTGGAACCTAGCTTCCATCTGAGGATAAATGCTGTACAGAAACTTTCAATGATAGTAAAAGAAAGGTTTTAGCATCTTTCATTAAAAAAAACCCTGAATTTTGTGAAAATTTCCATTCTTCTTCAATTACTAAAGCAGTTTAGGTTCAGTAATTGTCATAGTTATAGCTCACCAAAAAATACTGATTGTAAATTGGGCTGTGGCTTAGAAAGAATGCTGAATAAGATAAACATTTTGTATGTGATTTATGTCATGTCATTAACATGTTTTGAAAAGTAACTGCCCTCTGTAGTCTATAACTGTATGTGAAATGAACACATGTGCACCACAGAGAACAGTACTTTTTGTATGTAGTTGGTAAAAGAAAGATACATAAATTCTACTCACAGGCCAAATTTGCTGATGATTGTTTTTAAATTTGTTTTTTGCTTGTTGGTTGAAGAAATAGCATGTTTCTGTCTAGCATGATTTAGTGTGCATATTTATGCATTTTTAAGTTGTGATATTATTGCACTTAGATGTAATGTGTTTACTTCAAACAAAAGAGACTTTTTTTTTTGCTAGGATGAAAAGAAAGTTTGCGGTTACTGATATGACAAACTTAATCACAGATGACAAGTGTGACAATAGAGAAGACATTTAATTGTATCGTGTGACAGAAACTATCTGGATTTAAATTCAAAACAAAACAAAACAGAAATTAACAAAAATTTATTGATGTTAGAAAAAAAGATAAGACTTTGTTCAAATCATGATGAAGTGAGCAATGCTTGAGGATCTCAAAGCTTGAAAGTATCAAGGACTTCGATTCAGTTCTTACCTGATGGAAGCTGTTGCACAAATTCTCTCCCCTGATGTGTGATTTTGTTTAATTTCGTTTTACACCTCTAAATACAAAGGTAATACCGTCTTGTTATGTATTTTCGAAAAGGATAAAGTGTGAACTTTGCACTGAGAATGCCACATGATACATTTATTTAGCTACTATATAAATGCTATTAGTACATTACCCCCCCCCCCCCCCCCCCCCCCCCCCCCATTCCCACCCATGGTTTTGACTGCCTGACATGAAATTCTCTGACATTCCATTTGTATGCTCTTAAAAAACGCCATTGACATTAAAAGAAAAGTGATTTCTTTCTATAACCTAGAACCTAAAACTACTTGAAAAATGTGATTACATCCATTGTAGAAGAAAAGAGGGGAGGATGGCTGAAAGGAAGTTTCCCAGCCGTCATATATGCACGATAATGATCTAATTACCTAAAAAAACAAAAACAAACTCATTACCACTGCAGATTATATGGTATGTGGGCAGGAATCAAACCCTTTCTGTGCCCCCAGTGCCCCTCCACATTTCGCAGTAGCAGCAACCTTCGGGCCCATCTACGCACCCACACTGGCCATACGCCTTACCTGTGTTCCCAGTGTGGCCGGGGCTTCAAGGAAATCACACATCTCAAGAGGCATCTTGTCTCACACAGGTGTGTGCGTTTGTTTGTGAGTGTGTATCAGTGTGTGTGTGTGTGTGTGTGTGTGTGTGTGTGTGTGTGTGTGTGTGTGTGTGTGTGTGTGTGCAGTCTGTGTCTAGTTTCTTTCAGTGTGTTTGATTTACAATGTTTCGATAGATTTTCAGAAACTGACTTCATTCCAAGTAATGGAAATCTGAAAAGATTACTTTATTGCTTTAATGTGTTTTTCAGCCCTTGTTGATGTCATTTGTTGCTTATTTTATGGAATGTTCTTTTTTGTTTTAAGGGATGGTTGTGTTGCAATTGTAGTTTTCTGCTTTGTTTATTAGAAAATGTTGTACCCATCAGCGTAGTATAGTTCTGTAGTTACAGACTTCATATAAATTTAGCAAGAGAAGGAGCAGAACTTTTGCTATGAGCCGTGAAAGAAAATCAGTGTCAGGCACATGATAATGATGTTTTGTCTTTTGTTACCACAGTGGTGAGAAGCCTCATCAGTGTCAGGTGTGCGGCAAGGCATACGTGCATGCCACCTCCCTTAAGGAGCACATGCTGTCCCACTCAGCAGCCCCAAAGAACTGGGTCTGTCATCAATGTGGCAAGACCTTCATGAACTCAAAGAGGCTCAAGGTTCATCTCAAGACACACAAGGGGGAGGGCAGAGCAAAAAACACAACTGGAAGATGCTTCACATGTCAGATTTGTGGTGCCACCTACCAGCAGGCTAGCTCACTTTCCCGGCACAAAAAGCTGCATGATGAGGGAGCCATCACTCCTGCTTGCTCAGAATGCGGGAGGACCTTCCGCGACAAATATGAACTGAAAAAGCATAGCTCCAGTCATTGTAGACTGACCCCCTATCGGTGCCAGCTGTGTTCCAGGGTGTTTCGAGACAGCGTTAGTCACAAACGACATTTGTTGGTTCATAATGAAGTGAAGCCCCACAAGTGTCCTCAGTGCCCTGAAGATTGTGCCGACTCAAAGGCTCTTGAATGCCACTTGCAGGAGCATACGCACAATAGGTCTCACTCCTGCACCCAGTGTTCCAAAACCTTTTTCACACCCTGGACACTACATCTACACCTTCAGAGTCATTCTGACAACAGGTTTCAACCATCTCAAGAAAAATCACATATATGTTCTCAGTGTGGGGCAGCTTATTTGCGTGCCAGTTCTCTAGTTCGACATCAACGTCTTCATGAACCCAGACAGGAGAGAAGTGCCCGTTACCAGTGTACACAGTGTGATCGCATTTTTGGGGACTCCTCTCACCTCAAGCGGCACTTGTTAACACATAGTGGAGAAAAGCCATTTGTATGTGCATCATGTGGGAAAGCATATGCAGATTCACATACTCTTAAAGACCACATGCAGGTACATACAGGTATACGGTCTTTCATCTGTGAAGCTTGCGGCAAAGCTTTCTTCAATGCCAAAAATCTCAAAGAGCATGCTCGTTCTCACTCAGACCAGCGCCCATTCCAGTGTTCAGAGTGTTCAGCATCATACAAACACCTCAGTGGATTGGTCTCCCACAGGAGGCTGCACTCAGGGGTGCGTCCATTCAGCTGTGGGGAGTGTGGCAAGACCTTCAAAGACTATACTTGCTACAGAAGACACCAGTTGACCCACAGTCATCACAAGCCTCATGTGTGCCAGCAGTGTGGGAAAGCCTACAAGGATGTGAAGAACTTGAGGCATCACCAAGCACAGCTTCATGGCACTGCCTCATGACTTCAGGTGGTCACCAGACACACCATGGCACCGTCTCATAGGACTTGTGGTACCACCAGACACACTATAGCCCTGTCTCATAAAGCTTAAGGTATCATCAGATATACAGGACAGCTCTGCCTCACAGTATGTGAGACATCACCAGGTCAACGTAACTGCTTCATTGTTATGCAAAAGCTCTAGTTTTAAAATTGTTTTGTTTCCTAATAACCTCAGGATACATGGTGTATCTTGCTATTTGTGACATTTTGATGAAATAGCGCTTGCTCTGAACAAGCAAAAATAAAAAGAACTTACCCTTTATCTCAAATGCTGATCCCATTAAGCCTCGGTGTTTAAAGGAAGAGCATAGAATTTTAATTTTCTAATTGAATGTGATCATAGATTTAACAATACTTTTACCACATGTTAATGAATTAATCGTTCCAAAGAGACACTATCAATTGCAAAGACAGTGCTATTACTCCATTGTTCCACCTTTGGACCAGATTGTTATCAGTCTCCTGATGTGCAGCTTAATGAACAAGGTCATGTATCTGCACATCAAAATAACAGATGATTTTTCATGTTGTTTGTTTCAATCCATGATGGTGCCAACACAAGAAACCGAACAGGTGGAATCATTCAAAATGCTAGGAGTGAATATCTCAGCACATCCCACTGGGATATCGACATCATAGCAGCATGCAAGAAAATACAACAAAGGCTGTATTATTATCTTTTATGTTAACTGAAAAAGTTTGGTATTAGTGCTGCAGTCATGACCCAGTTCTATCATTGAAAATGTACTCACCTTCTTGATGAGTCTTGCATGGATCTGTCACAGGCAGAGACAGGGAAGAATGTAAAGATTGCCTCAAAAATCATGCCTCTCAATACAACTACTTTTGTTGGATAATATCTACCATATGTGCATACGATGGCAAGCAAGATCAATCATATTTAATAACACACACCCAGCCAATCCTCTGGTCCAGCTTCTTCCTTGAGACAGAAGATTGGCAGTCTTCAGAGCAAACAAACCACCTGTAAGACATCTTGTCTTACCTTGGTCATTAAGACAGTCAGTCTTTTAAATGCTGTCGCCTACTACCAAGCATGTTTCATACTCTCTCAGTTATGTTGTGTTGCAGTATTCATGGCTGTCATACGGTATAATAATGTTGGACGTGTGTGTGTGTGTGTGTGTGTGTGTGTGTGTGTGTGTGTGTGTTGCGGGCATGGCTGTGTGTGTGTATGTGCCTATGTTTCTGTGCACATGAGCATGCAAGTGTGTGGATGTGTTGTGGGCACATGTATATAATCCTGTGTGTGTGTGCGTGCATGCGTGCGTGCATGCATCAATTGAATGTCTACTATTCATCATGTTCTTGATCGTTGCCCTTTTGCATCCCCATGCCAAGTATGGGCATAGCATGTTTGCATCTTGTCCTCTCGGTGTCCATGCTGTCTATGAGTTAGAACAGTGTAAAACAAAAAAATTTCCTTTGTTAATTTGTTGGCTAATAAAGAATCTTCTTAAAAACTGCTTCAGATGTGTTTATCCTGTAGTAGACTGTAGAGGATCTGTGCAGGCATTGTGTGTATGTGTATGTGTGTGTGTGTGTGTGTGCACATGCATGTGTGTGTGTGTGTGCGTGCATGTGTGTGTCTGTGTGAGTGTGTGTGTGTCTGTGTGAGTGTGTGTGTGTGTGAGAGAGAGAGGTAACTGGGAAAAGAAAGTAGTTCCTTTTCACACAAAGTGAATCACCAAATTGATAGTTTTGAATTGCAAATTTTTATTTGAATCTAGTCATAAGCCATTGTGGCCTGGTCTTTTGTGATGACATAAATTGTTTTCTCAAAAAAGTTACATGGAAATCATTATCACAATCTGGGCAAGTATTGGGTAAGCCTGCTTCAGTACACAAGACGTACAACTGAAAACAGGCTGTGGAGAGCCAGCTTTCAACATATTGAATTCATGTGGAAGTTCTGTCATGATTTGGTGTGCATTCAGTGCGCACCACAGAACACCCTAATGGGCATGAGCTACAGGGAAGAAATTCGCAGGCCTCAGTGGTGTCAATGCTACAGCAGCTTAGAGATGGAGCTGTACTCAAGATGACAATGACAAACCACACGGAGCAAGGGTTGTTGCATCAGCAAACAAAAATCCATAGAATGATCAGCAAGCATCCCAGATCTGGCATCCGTCAATTAACCATTTGTTGGATGTCACAGAGTAGAGAACGGCTGAAAGTAGCCTCCTCATGTCAATTTTCAGGAGCTCCTAAAGTGGTTGCAGACAATGGCATGCCATACCCCCAGGCAACTCTCATTCACCTATAGTCCTCTCTCTCTAAAGAACAGCACTGAAGCTTGTGTTGCTACAACATAGGTAGACTTTGTTGTTGTTGTTGTTGTTGGCCCTATGCTGTGTTGATGATTTTACATGGACATGTTTCTTGAAAACAGACACAACAGTAGTCGATCTCGTATGAAAACCAGGCCTAAAATATCTATATCTTTTTCTCATGGAAATGTGTAGCCTTTTAAAATCAATTCCATCGTCAAGTTTGCGTGAAAGGATTCGCTGGTGGATTTGCTGTTTTCCGAGTTTTGCATGTGCTTGTAAAAGTTACATACATATTAATCCCTGTAAGAGAAGAAATCCATGGAAGTGTCAGAACCTCGGTCATGCAGCGTCAACACACAACCAGTCGGACAAACGGAACAGAGTTCCTCTTTTTAATTTGCTATAAATTTTTACATTATGCACACGAGAATGCCTTCTACTATCGTTTCACATAATCACACAGACATGCTTAGTTCAAAGTGTTAACCAGATCCTTATGAGAAAAAAACAACACTTAAAACACCACACACACACACACACACACACACACACACACACACACACATTTTAGCAAATAAAATTCCCTGGTCCTCACAGACCTATAACAGCTTTCTTTCCTGGTTTTGGCCTCAGCAAGCCACAAAGTGTTTTCAATCTGTGCTATCTAACATCGCCTTACAAAATAGCAGTTGTGCCTGTGCTCCTTCGAAAAACAAACAGATGAAAAAAAAAAAAAAAACACGTCTTATGTCAATTAAAGAAAACACAACAACGTCCCAAATCACTCTGGGGAAAAAGTTCCTGAAACGGAAAGAATAGATTATTCATTTCATTTAAACTATGTAAGAAAGTATCTTAGTCAGTAGAATCACACACACACACACACACACACACACACCTTTTATCATTAACGCACCCGACGTTGCGTCAGCCTATTGCGGTGCATCTGTACGCCGTGCAGAGTGACGTCACAGGAAATGCCAAAAAGCAGACGACATTCAAACAACCATTTTGGAGAGGCATTTCATGAACGACAGCAAAATTTTCACGGTAAATTCTATGCATCTGCAGCAAACATGTGGACATTCAATTTGTTTTGCATATTACATTTACGAACGACGACGGTGAAGAGTGATGAATATCGCATTTTGAAACATTTAGATCATTGTGTCGCTCTAAATATTGCCCCCACTTTGTGTATCAGTTTCATTGATTCGCAAGCCCATCAAAATAAGCCATTAACTTTTGTCCTTGAGAGCGCCGATCAATGACGGCGACACAAAAAGTGGCCTCTGAACTGGCACTTTTCCAGCTCTTACTACAGTTTATTGGATCTAGATCTAGAATCGACAGAGTTTGTTTTGTTTACTTGAATTACGTATGGCTAGGTGATGAATTACGAATGGCTAGGTGATGAGATCTGATTTGTAAAACCTATCCAAAAAACACCAGACACACACACACACACAAAACTCAAGGCAAAACTGGAATTCACGAAAGGAACCACATCCTTCCTCGACATTCATTTGTTCAATTTTCATTTCGTACCAAAGATTGAAGAGCATTGACTTATAAGCCCTAAATCGCCTTTCGCTGTGTGCCATAAAACAAAGGTTTTGGTTCTGATGGATGGGGTAGTGCTGAAGGAGGTGTTGCATCGTCGGAGAATGTCACAGAGGCACGCTGCCGAGTCACCGATGTGGATTTGAGTGTTGGGAGTCTTCCGTTTCTAGTCCTATGACGGTCACCTGGCAGTTTGTATGTTGATAGCTAATGTCATCATAATCATTAAATCTGCTTCCCCATAACTACAGCTGTTTCCTCCTCAATGGGAATATCCTGCTCCTCTTGAGAAAAGTCACCGATGTGGATTTGAGTGTTGGGAGTCTTCCGTTTCTAGTCCTATGACGGTCACCTGGCAGTTCGTATGTTGATAGCTAATGTCATCATAATCATTGAATCTGCTTCCCCAGCAGTTCCTCCTCAATGGGAATATCCTGCTCCTCATGAGAAAGCACGTTTCTCCCTTTGCCGCCTTGTTTCTTTGTATATGATCACTGAGCTATAAAAATGCTCATTACGGTGACCACCGAATGTGAGTAGGCCTACGTTCCGTGGAATGCTGAAGGCAAACTACGGCAACTGAAGGGGCGTAAAATTTGCTTGTCCCGTGGGTTAGAAGAGAGAGAGAGAGAGGCGGGGGGGGGGGGGGGGGGGGGGGGGGGGGGGGAAGGGGGTATTTGTATGTCAGTGCAATAGTATGAACATATAGAAAGAAAGACCGAGAAATATAGAATCAGTGGGCCACACAGGTCTGACCAATTTTCCGGAAAGAGTGTTCAGAGACTATGTGCAGTAACATGCTCCCAGAAAAAACAAAAAACAAAACCAGAACAGCCATACAAGATAATAAACTATCAATTCTGTTTTTAATAATAACTATGCATTGAAATCACTTCCAGCTAAAACTGAAGAACAAAATAGCAATGTTGATTAGAGGCCATAACGCCTCTGCCAATATCAGTCGAGTGTTGCAATGCTCAGCCCTGGTTGAGGGCTTTGGATATGTACAATAATATTTTGTGAGTTGGAACAAGTAACAAACTGTTTCTTTTGCAATCCAGGATACGTGGGAAACATGAATACAAAACAAAGTGGAAAGACAGCTAAATACAGTAAGTCATCAACAGTTACGCGTCCTAATCATGTGAAGCTGAAAAAGCTGCATACGGTTGTGTGTGTGTGTGTGTGTGTGTGTGTGTGTGTGTTAAATGACCTCTCTCTCTCTCTCTCTCTCTCTCTCTTCTCTCTCTCTCTCTCTCTCTCTCTCCTCTCTCTCCCCCCCCCCTCCTCTATCACGCAAGCGAGCATGCGTTGCGAGATGACATGAATTAAAAAGAGTTTTGAGGTTCATTAGTCATGACTTACTCCAGACTTACGGGGAAATATCGGATGGCATGGAATAATTGCCAGACATTAGAGCCAATACCTTTAATTCGATTATCGACCCAACTAACTCATGTAGTAATGCCAGTGCATTTAGACTTATCTTAGGCGGGGGGGGGGGGGGGGGGTCCCTTATTATGACGACACTTTATGATGTTATAAATACAAGTTGTATGGCACGGCTCTGGTACCATAGGCCTTTTACTCATTGAGTATTCATAAACGCCATTCATTCTCTTATTCATTCCCGGAGTAATAACTTGATACAGTTTACGATGTAGCTAAGAGCGCGCACACACACACACACACACACACACACACACACACACACATACACACACACACACACACACACACACACACACACACACACACAGCGAGAATGCATGTCGATCGAGAGAATGCTCGTCGATCTTCCTGTTAAAAATATTTTACAGATTTTGGTCTGCTGGAGACACCAGATAGTTACGTCAGTTCTAAAAGCAGCTGCAACAGCAGCACCAAAAATGACGACAGTTCTTCCTCTACAGCGATTCACACGGCGCACAGAGCGTTCACAGAAACCAGTACTAGTAGTGGACCTCTACAAACCTCTTCGTACAGTGATGGGTGTGTTGCAATCCACAGCAGTGTGTTGATAACATAATGAACACGCAAAGTTAGTGACAAAAGAACATTAAGCATGGAAAAGAAGTGAAATCCTGAATTTTTCTACTTCAACAGAGTTTGTGTTCATCTACAGACAAAAGAAATTTTCAAGCAACTGCATTGCAGTATGATAATATTCCCATGCCGGTATCTTTTACCCGCTGTATACAAAACATACATGCGCGTGCGTGCACACGCATACACACACACACACACACACACACACACACACACACACACACACACACGTACGTACGCACGCGCACACACACACACATACACGCAATTACACACACTCACGCACACACATGGGGCAAGCTTTTGATGAATTTTCAAGGCTTGAATTAAAAAAACGTCATTAGACTGCATAAACAATCTTGGACACCCTCCGCCCCTTCCTTGCCTCTCACCCTTTCTGTTTCTCCCGTCCCCACCTCATATATGAAATGACACTGTATGTATGTACTATTGTTTGTGACACTACTGTTATTCACCTTACTGAATTCATTCTCTAAGTCTGTTTTCTGCCTTTGCATGCACTTTTAAGTCAAAAGCTTAATGGTTGACAGGTAAATGGAAAGATGCAAAAAAAAAAAAAAAAGAAAAAAAAGAAAACCCAAAACAAAGGAAAGAAAAAAGAAAAGAAAGAAAAAAAAGGCATACACTTTTGGAACCACAGCTTCCGAACAGACCACAAAAACTGAAGTGGTAAATGTGGATACTACCTTTCATTCACATGCTTGACCTCCTTACCCCCCCCCCCCCCACCCCCACCCCCCCCCTCCTCCACCCCAATTTATCTTCAGTTACTGTCTGAATACACATATCTATGGGGCATACCTCTTATTTCTGGCTCCCGAACCCATACACCTTCGTATTATCATACATCCATTCTATAAAGCCCGAAGAATATAAACAGTTTCGTTTCTGGACTGAGGTTCCTTTTCTTAATAATTCTGCAAATAATGTTATATATAAAAGGCATTGCCTATTACTCTAGAGCATGACACACACACACACACACACACACACACACACACACACAACACACACACACACACACACACACACATCTCGATCCATCTATGTGTGTGTGTGGGTGTCTCGGCCTGCTTGCATGTCTGTTTCTATCTGTCCGTGTCTGTGTGTCTTATTCTTTTTTCCGCTCTCATAAACGAATGTGCTGTCATTGTGACAATGATTGAAGTATTTGAAAGGAAAATAAATGCAAAAGATCTATCCAAATTCACCATTTCAGTTTTTGTGGCCCAGTTTACTTGAAGCATTCGCTGGGCCATATGTACTCTGTTGCGTCGAGTATTTCTGAGTCTTATGCTTTGGTGGTGAATATACGTTTCTGCCTGGCAGAGGAAATGTTGAGACAACGTACCGTTCCAATAGTCGGTCAAATTCATAAGGAGCCCGATGTATTTAGTGAGTGTATGAAATCAGTGGTTAAAGTTGATAGATATACCGGCTAAGATGACTATGTTCATGTATGGACAAGTTTTATGGTACTTACAGTTTTAGCCCTGAGATGTTCATATTTAGTCAGCAAGGTTGTTAAATGCAATTTTGAATGAATTATTCTTATACTAGGCCTCGTATATTATTCGGACCGGTTGGTTGATTGTTGGCCGGTCGATTATATGGACAATCATCTGGTCGGTTGGCTGGAAGTGGAAACGGTGGATAGATTAGTAAACAATAAATCATCCATCGTGCTATTTTCATTAACAAAAACTGATTGTGCTCTTTTTTTTTTAGCGCCAAGAGGAAAAGCTGCGCAAATTCCGGTAGATCCAGTCAGTTTCAGACCCCAATCAGATACGCCGGTGGTTCTGTGTCATCAAAGTCCAAAACTCCTGGGACTTTCAAAACACCACGTACACCGGCTACCCGAAAAACACCTAGGACTCCATTTACTTCCACTAGCATCACTTCGGCCTCTGAAAACACTTGCAGTGTTATTGTAGGTTTGTATCATTATTGTCACACGTTTTGTCACTAAACATATCACATAACGCTGAGGGTTCTAGCACAGTTACTGTAGGCTATGATGGGAAGTTTGAGTTTTGTCAATCATATTTCTGTGACATGATATACTCCAATTTTGCAATGATTGCCATGACTTGCGCATGCTGTAACTTCTACATTTCCTTAGTCAAACAAAACAGTGTTTGTCATTGATTACTGACCCTTGACGGGTACCAGAAGGCGTACAAATCTGTTAAGAAAACAGCGGTTAATTCTTAAGAGATGACTGGAAGGTATTTTTCAGAGCCAAGTCAAGCGTTTACTTTTATCACTTCTGAAAATTTCCACCCTTCTTCTATCAGGATCTTCCGGAATCACATATCCCTATAGAAGATGTAACAATGTGGATAGACAGATAGTTGTTTCAGGGAATTTATCTGATAATCCTGTAAGTTAATGGCAAATTAGTTTTAGATGAATATGTATAACGCGATCTTTAGTGTTGTATCCGCTTGTTCAAATTTTATTCTTTTAAATGTAATTAGATTCAGTAATTAGGCATACGTCGTGTTTGTGTGACAAATTCTGCAAAGACTATTGCCCAGTCAAACTGAGAGCGTATCCGTATAGTGCAGTGAACGAAAATAAGAGCACGACATAATTGGAAAAAAAAATCGTTTTATTTTCCTTCCAGTGAAAGAAAATAAGAGCACAGTATAACTTGATTTTTTTTTTTCTATTTTATTTTCCGTGCTATTTTAGAGGGGATATACCACTATTACGCTCATTCCAGTTTCTCGCTCACAGCCACAATCTGTATTGTCTACTTAACTATAAATGCTCAGTGGGACTGTCCCGTCGCAGCCCTGGCAGCGGCACGGGAGCAGTCGGTGTCAAGTCTTCATCAGGTAGCCCACCAGAAATGATACCGCATGGATACCGAGTCACTTCGGTGATTTTCAGTGGTACTTGAACTGATCTTACACACGCAGAACACTACCTACTAAGCATCTTATTGACGACATTAATCGCGGAGCCAGCGTGAGTGGGATCGAGGCCTCTGGAGGGCGCCACCGCGTTCGTCCAGTGACAGTTCCCATGAATTGCCAATATCGACGACCTTGACATAAACTCATCAAGGGCACTAACGTGGAGAGGAAGTTGGATCTGCGATCACCATGATAACAAGACATGAAAGGCCACGGAATCTGAGATTTTTTATGCTGATTGATGAGCATGAGGACGATGAAGATGCTGATCGATGAGGATGGTGAAGATAATGTTATGGCGTTCCATTCTTGGTCTGAGACTGTATGACGGGTGCACTCTACTCTTACTTTCAGAACATATCCCGGTGTTAACCACTTATGAGAGCACAGACACCTGCAGCGTTGGTAACGAAATTTGAGCAACAGTGAAAGACGCATCCATTGAGTAGATGACACCAGTTTGTGTGGTTCCAGTCTTCCCAACTGAACCCATAACTCAACATGAGGTAGGAGCCGGTTGGGGCCGAAAAATCCCACGATCAGTTGGCTTTGGTTTGAATCAAGGCCACAACCTCCCATCCCAGAATCAGCGACGTTTACCACTGCGCCACGGCGGCTGGAAAGATTTTTTCTTTGACCACAAGCCTTTAAAACAATATTGATCACGTTTGCATCAAAGATCAATGTAACTGTAAAGCGAATATACTTTCCGGAGATGAATCAGAGCCTATGTTCTTTAATTTCAGTTTAAATATCACTCTTTTTCATAGAAATACACTGATGCATGTGTGGGACTAAACGAGTTGCCGTGAATTGTAAACTTTGCTGGGATTGGTCGATGTTTATTGCTGCGATCAATTGTAGATATGGTCTCTTCAATGCTTTTTTGATCATAGCTATAGTGGAGGGTCGAGGGCTGGCGAGAGGAGAGATCGGCATGGCCAGCATCGACCTCAAGTGCCCAGTATTGACCATGTCCCAGTTCTCTGATACTCAGAGATACGTCAAGACACTCACTAGACTGCAGATCCTCAAACCACTGGAGGTACTTATCTTCGTTTGTGAGTTGAAAATAATTGTATGTCAGTCTGTCCGTGTCATTTCTCTCTCTCTCTCTCTCTCCCCCTCTCTCTCTCTCTCTCTCTCTCTCCCCCCATGTATGTGTACGTGTGCGCACGCGCACGCGCGTGGTGTGCGTGCGTGTGTGTTTGTGTGTGTGTGTGTGTGTGTGTGTGTGTGTGTTTTGTGTGTGTGTACGCGCTGGAAGATGTGCAACGTGTGAATAAATGATTTTGAGACCAGCACAAAACTGGTCTCTGATCTACATGTATCTTACTCGAAGGAGATTTATACATGCAAGTTTCGTTCAGTCTTCGGTGTGTTTAATCTCTTTTTGCTAGTTAGAAAGTATTAGACTTTAAAATTGTAAAAAGGAGTAATACCCGGACGTGAAATCACTATTTGTCAACCTTCTTTTCTTCACAAATGATAGAACATGAATACAGCTATGTGCTAGCCTGTCATTATCAGAATGTGTAGCTCACATACAAGCTTTGTTTTAAAGCTTACCATAATTAAATATCATCACCGCACAATTATGATCAATTAAAGTCTAATAAATGCCGAGCTTATGAAAACATAAATCTATACAAGTATAAGCTACCACTTTTAAATGCAACAGATCCACGTACTTGGAGTTTTCTGACAGAGTACCGAGCAATTCATTTTCTTCATAAATCATTTGAATGTTATCATCATCAATGGAATCCTTAATAGTCTGTTTCCTTCAAACGCTTGTTTCCATTGTGTGTAGATGCGTGAAATTTGGCCAAGAGTACATTTGTGTCTGTTGTTAAGAATATGACTTCGGTCTTGTAGATCCTTCTGCCTAACACAGCATGTGAGAACGGCAATGCTACCAAGCTGTTCCAGATGGTCAGTGATGAGTTCCAACATACTGTCATATCTACAGTCCAGCGAAGATATTTCAATGAAACAAAAGGTATATGTGGAGCTTTATCATTCAGCGTGTAAAGTTGTGAATGACAAATCCATACAGACACGCTCACACATACATAAGCACGCACACGCGCTCGAGCGCGCGCGCGCGCGCGCGCACGCACACACACACACACACACACACACACACACACACACACACACACACACACACACACACCTCTGCACGAATGAACGCAAATACACACACATACGCGTGCATACACACACTCTGATACACAAAAACATACACATACGCAAACACACACACACACACACACACACACCACACACACACACACACACACACACACACACACAAACATACGCATGTGCAGACACACACACACATGCACGCACGCACACACATACACACAAACGCACGCACGCACGCACACATTCGCTGCCTGCAATCCAATGTGCACACACACACATCTAGTCATTCATAGCCAATTATTTATGTCCTTATTTGATAGCAACGTTATTGTTATTTCAGTTGTGAGTTTTCATTATGTCACCTCTCTTCATTTTGTGTAATGTCAGTGTAATGAAATATTAATTCGGTTTTTGTTCTTCATTTTAAAGCCTCCTCTTGTTATACGTGTGTTCAAACAGTCGAGTGAAGAAGCATATAAGTTTGGTCATTTTATGTAGAAATAATCATCAGTAATTGCGATGTTAATGCAAAAAGTGTAACGTGATGCCAAATGAGTGACTTACATTTTCAGGCTTGCAGTACATCAACCAACTTTGTGTTCCCGATTACAAAACGGTAGAAATGGAGGTGTCGACAAAGTAAGAAACGTGTGCGTGTTATTTCAGTAATGTGTTGATAAGTAAACTGGAAGACAATGACAACTACGGTAGAAGACGCAATGAGCTCTATTGAGCTGTATGATCAACATCAGCAACAGCCAAACTGTTTGTATAACTTTATACTAGAAGCATAACTTGAAGAGATTCCTAACTGAAGAACTGGGAAGAAATATATGAATCAGAGAGCAATGAATCCCCTCTACTTTATTTTCAGTTTAATTTTTGCAATGTTTCTGGTGGGATGTTTTAAACAACTACAATAAGAAGGTAAATACATATTTTTCTGTCATCTTGTCTTCTTCCATTCTGATCTCTGGCTCATGTTAACAGGCTGAATCAATGTAATCACCCTGGTGTGTGTGTGTGTGTGTGTGTGTGTGTGTGTGTGTGTGTGTGTGTGTGTGTGTGTGTGTGCATGATAAACGTTAACATTAGCATCTCTGAGCAGTTGCACTCTCTAGCCTGACCAAACTTGTCAAAATGTTGGGCATCGATAAGGCCTTCCTAGCTATTCCTTTGTGAAGATGTCACTGACTAGTGTCGGCCGTAAATCTGCCATTAACATTTTCAGTAATAATTTCAATATTACAAAACTGATATTTTTCCGAAGTCATGATTATTCACAATCACTGCTTTATAGTATACACTGATGAAAAAATACAACATGAAGTTACATGCAAATATGGCAACTTATAATCAATCAAGATCCTATCGTCGGATCATTTTATGTGATTTCTAGTGATCACAGGTGCAGATATGAATAAATGCAGAACAAAGATAGACCACATTAGGTATATTTTGCTAATTATAGCTTGGTAATCATGAATAGTGAATTAAGCAATAGAAGCTATAAGCTATAAGCAGCAAAGAAAACAACCTTGTTTCAACAATGATATCTTTATAAAAAAAATAATTGAAATGCATCGTATGTTTCACATTGTTGTTAAAATGATAGAAAATAGACACCGGTTGTGGGAAAAATCTTCAGTGCAGGCATTTAAATGCAGCAAAACGTTGTGCTTGTGGTGGAATATAACACGAATGTATGACGTCAAAGACTTTCAAATTTAAAAATACATATTTGAAATTCAAGAAAAGGCGAACAGATGCTGGACTGTCTTTACTGAGCAAGATGACAGACACTATCCTGATAAAGAGAGTGCATGGATGAAGCTTTGGTAGGTGTCTTTTGCTTAATAGATGAGAAAGTGAAATGAGATTACATTCAGTCCACTGGCTGCAGCTTTTAAGCGTACTTAAAAAACCAACTGATTTCAATGAAATTGAACAACAACAACAAAAAAGTAGGGGGGGGGGGGGGGGGGAACCAACAGCTGATCATTTCCGCGCTGTGAGCCAGGAAGGAATTGGAGAGTGAGGTAGGGGGGCAGATGTGTCCACCACCTTCTGAGCAGTATCAGAGTGGCTTTGTAACAGGTGCCGTGCAGTTTAGTTTTGACCCCCTTCCTTTCCCTCCACCATCTTTTTCCGTCTATCTCTTTGTCTTTATCTCTGACCGACTCTCTCTCTCTCTCTCTCTCTCTCTATCTCTATCTCTATCTCCACCCCACCCCTCTCTCTCTCTTTTTATCTTTCTTTCCCATCCTGTGTGTGTGTGTGTGTGTGTGTGTGTGTGTGTGTGTGTGTGTGTGTGTGTGTGTGTGATATGCATATAGTGTGAGTGTGTAGGCTATATGTAATATGTAGGTTGTGATTGTGATCTGAACATGGTATTTTGTGTGTGAATGTGTGTGCGTGCGCGCTGAGCGCGCGCGCGCGCACGTGTGTGTGTGTGTATGTGTGTGTGTGTGTACAAAATCTGCATGTCTCTGTCCTGACCATTTGTTCCACCCACCCTTTGCCCTTCATCCTTAAGGGGAATGTATATATCATCTCTAAGTCAAATAGGCGTCGTCTAAAACAAAAGAAAATGATGTGGGCCTATAGCGTATTGCTCGATGTGTGTGGAAGTGTATCATAATCAAGACAAACACGGATGTACATGTTCTTTACTGCTAAGTTGACCAGTCTCCTAATTGACATTGTCAGATAGGCCCTTCTCTAGTTTGTTCGCATGTTTATTTGTTATTCAATGCAGGTATTACTGCCTGGCAACAGCGGCAGCTCTGTTGAAGTACGTGGAGTTCATACAAAACATCATGTTCGCCCCAGGGTCTCTGAAAATCGTCTTCAAGGGAAGTGAACATACCACCATGATTGGTATGGCACATTGACCTACTTTCGGTAACTGAAAAATAGTACGCTAAAAGCCAAGCACAGGAAAGAATTTAAACAAAAATGATAAAGGTATGGGTGTTGTGTTTGAATTACTGTTTTATGGTTATAGCTATGGTGATCTGTCTATACACAGAAAAAGTTCAAAGCCTAGGGCTGTTTGCTAGAACATAATTTCTGCCTCTTTCGTTTAGTAGGCTGCATTGTGTGTGTTTGTGTGTGTGTGTGTGTGTGTGTGTGTGGTGTGTGTGTGTGTGTGTGTGTGTGTGTGTGTGTGTGTGTGTGTGTGGTTATTCTCTGTGACGCATATTTAGAACTAAATTGGGTGTTTTATTTCCAGTCTACAACGGTATTTGTTACTTTGATGTCAACAACCAGGATAAATGCACACATACTGGAACCCACATAGGTACACACACACACACACACACACACACACACACACACACACACACACACACACACACACACACACACACGCACGCACACGCGCGCGCAATCAGTTAATCAAGCAACCATTTGGACAGAAGTAAACGTCTTCCGAAAATCCGGATGACGCAATTTTGAAAACTTTTCTCCGGATCGGCGAGATTGTGTTTCTGCAGTCTGCAGATTGATGAGATTTTGTTGGAGTGCTTTCTGGTGCCTAGCTATTTTGAATACGTGATATTTTTTTCCCCCTTAGTTAGTTCTTCTTAAAGGTATTTTGTTTTGTGATATGTACAGAAATACTGAACAAACGTTCTGGAAAGAAAAGTATTGGTAAGAGTAACACCTACTTAATTTTACAAGAGCAAAAACAGAATTACTGAGCCGCCAAACGAAAGAACGAACAAACTGCTAAAGGAGCACAACGCGTTTCGACCTATTTGGTGGTCTTCAGGCAAGACAAATAACATTCAGGGCAATGAAAACGAAGGACGAACAGACAGTCACTTACCTCTTCGATCTAAGTGCAAAAATTGTTCTTTACCCAGACCAAATGTTGCACCTAGTTTGAAGAGATAAGTGACTGCCTGTTCGTTCTTCTTCAGTCGGAAATGTGCAAAAGCGATTTCCTGTCAGTCCAGATACAGGAAAGACGAGTCAATCCATGCGGGGAAAGAAAGTTACCAAAGAATGAAGAACTTGACAAAACAAGATTTCGGTAGCCAACAGCGAATCGCCGAAAACCATGCGAAAAGTCGCTTGAATGGGTATAGCTTGATGATATTGGTGAAGAAATGGTCTGCCGAAGAGACCGTGCATCAGTCACTTGATCAGTTAGTGTCAGAAGATTGACGTCGATACTATGCGTGGTGTGTGGCGTGTGGTCGAACTTTGAAGTATGGCATTAGTCAGAGGGAAGCAATCATGCGAACGTTACATTACACAGTAATGGTGTGCTGCGATCTTTAATGCCGGCGAAGCCCTTAGAGGAAAGGGGAGGGGGGAGTGAACAGATTTATGGCGAGATCAAGGCGTTGACTTTCCCCCAGAGGTT
The DNA here is from genome assembly GCA_033310375.1 of Conus canariensis. Taxonomy (NCBI): domain Eukaryota; kingdom Metazoa; phylum Mollusca; class Gastropoda; order Neogastropoda; family Conidae; genus Conus; species Conus canariensis. The sequence goes on from CM065714.1 coordinate 60,182,600, forward strand.
TCTGCCAGGAATCCCTTTGCCTTATTCTCTAGTAGCAGATTGTAATGGATCATGTCAGACTAGTATCGAAATATCGGGAGTGTCTGGCTTTCGGTTTTCAAGGAAACTGCAATCTGCACATCAACGTTTGGCGTTGCACATTTGTGTAAGCACGATTTCAACTGCTTCAGTTGATTTCTACAGTAGTTTCTGTATTCAAAAGAAATCGGGAAAGGGGAGAGTGAACAAAGAAAAAAAAATGACAACCACTCAATCAAATAGTCAAGCGGAATCTTCCCTGATTAAGAGAGACCGTCCAGCAAATCCATAAATGTTTACAGTCGGCCTCTCCCTCCCCCTTCCCCGCAAGTCTATTAATGATATATTTTCTCCAGTGTAATGAGTGAAAAGATGCAGCATGTTATGTGAGATCATTGATAGCATGCATTTTCAACTGCTCATAGCCACTCGCACACTTTCCCACCCACTACTCCAGCTCAAAGTTCATTCAAAACATTACGTAATGGAGGATTAATATTTTTATAACGGTAAAGACAAAATAAAACCCTTGCACACACGCACACACGCACGCACGCGCGCGCACAACACACACACACACACACACACACACACACACACACACACACACACACACACACACACACACACACACACAGAAAACACGAGAGTCACGATCGAGACAGTAACTATTTTGACTTGAGAACAATAATTCTTGCACAAAGAAAATTAATGTATTCACGAGTAAAAAAGTAACCATGATCTTGAAGAGCTGATAACATCCTATAAATTTAAGATTTGTGCTGATCCCAAAACGTTTTATATATATATGTGTTGACCGCAGACGCTGTGACGGCTCGGAACCTGGAGCTGCTAGAGAACCAGAGGGACTCCAAGAGCAACCAAACCCTGTATGGTGTGCTCAACTACACACATACACCGGGAGGGGCACGTCTTCTGAGGTCCAACATCCTCCAGCCGTCTTCAGGTAGAGTCATGCAAACACTGCCATAGCATAAGAACTCCTTGCTCAGCGTTTAATAAGGGATTATCGTAATGTCCATAGGTTATGCAGCTGAATCGAACATACAGTATTAGGTACTGTGCCTCGTCTGCATTGTATGCGACCTCATATCACGAAAACTGAGTTTCGCCTTTCGGGCCTACGGTGCTTGCACATAGTCTGCATTGCGAACAACTTGTCCGTAAGATTTTCAGGCTCCTAAAATGTAAACTCCTTACTGAAGTCTATGTTGTACTGTTTCAAACGTTCTCGGCTTAGGGGGAGAGAGAAAAACAGAGAGACATCAGATTTGTGTGTGTGTGTGTGTGTGTGTGTGTGTGTGTGTGTGTGTGTTTTGATTTTTTTCTTTCGTTCATGAACTCACGTTTTTTATACGCCACTGTCTGCTTCCCATTACTGTAAGTCTGTCTGGCGGTTTTTTTGGCCAACAAAATCTTGAACGATAACCATGCAAAGTTTGTCATTACAAACCTGCGTATTCTTCACCCGTGAACTTCCTAATTGTGGCAGTTCTGGGACTACATGTTGGGGGCATGCCAACAAAGTCAGTGCAACGTGGAGCATGTTTACTAACAAGGAACACCAAACACAAAAACCTGACTGTGTCAGTAATGTGTGTGCTCTTGAACTTCGATCGCTGCTAAACTTAGAAAAGAGGGGAGGGTTATCTTCCCGTACAGAATTACATATGACGCTTCTTTTTTTTAACAAACCTGTGGATAAATTTGCTGTTCAAGAAGGGAAAAAAGGTTAGTTAAAGCTAAGGCGGTGATCAGATATAACCACATACAAGAAGGCTTCAACATTGATATAGATACTTGATCCTGCCAAAGCAGATTTGCTTTGGATCTCCTTCCACCCCATTTCTTCCTTTGCGTCTGCTTCTGGAATAACCATCAACCACTATGCTTAGAAGGTGTTGGACCGGGAGTCATGCCCCAGTCAGACGTATACATGCCCGCGTCAAGCAAATTTACTATGGCGTCTGGTCTGATATCTAAGCTTGTCTGCTTGCGTACTGAATCTGACAAAATGATTCGTCTTAAAATCCATGCATGAGATGCAGGCAGGAAAATTGTCTGAACATCTGTTCTCGAACACCTAGATTTCTTGCTCGAGATCTGCTGTCAATGCCTAGTTCTTGCATCGTTACAGTGCTATGAACATCACCAGTCAAATTTAGAGCTTTATGTACACCGAGAAGCAAATGACTTTGAGATGTGTGACAGACAATATTATGTAGACAAAAAAATATGTATGTTACGACCTGTGTCTGTGTCAGATTTGGAGACGGTGACGATGCGGCAGGACGTGGTGAAGGAACTGACGGAGAAGGAGGAGGTGTTCTATAACCTACAGGGTGTGCTGAGCAAGTTCCTGGATGTGGACCACCTCATATCCCATTGCGTGCAGATCCCCAAGGTGGACAACGTCAGGGTGGCCGAGTCCAACATCAATACCGTCATCTGCCTCAAACACGTCCTCGCTCTCGTGCCAGTGCTGCACGAGTTCCTCAAGGACTGCGAGAACCCCTTGCTTAAGGCCTACTGCAAGGTTAAGTCTTTGAATGCGAGATTTACAGATATGGAACGAAAGAGAAGGGAATACTTTGTTATTGACGCTTTTTTTTATCCTGTTATTTCCGTTTATGAACAGTGTGGTGGCATGCTCGACAATACCAGATCTTGTTCTACTCCCTTGTGAGAGTATTGGTTTGTCTTGCTCATGGGGTATCACATTCGGAATGAACGAGCAAACGATAGAATGTGTTCTGAATATAGATATGACCATGATGATATAGTGATGATAAATCGTTGATAATAATGTAGGTGTGCCTGTATGTGTGCGTGTGTGTGTGTGTTTGCGCGCGTGCGTGCGCGCATGTGTGTGTGTGTGCGTGTGCGCGCGTGTGTGTGCGCGCAAATTCAAGTGTGTGTGAGCGTGCATGCGCACATGCTTGTGTGTGCTTGCAACTGCACGTGCACGTGCGTGTGTGCGTGCATGCGTACGCGCGCTTGCGTTTGTGAGTGGACTTTTTTTTTCAAGACAGACGTTGGAAGATGCCCGTTTTGAACTAATCATGAGCAAAATCAATGTCATCATTCACGAAGACACCATGTATCAGAAAGGAACTCTGCCTATGAGAACTCAAAAGTGCTTCGCTGTTAAGGTAACTATAACTCATTAAGACGCTTACAAAGAGAGAAGATGGATCTTTCTGGGTGCATTGTATCATTCATGTATGACGATTTAGTATGGAAAACTGGACCAACAGGGTCTTGAATAAAATATTTGTCTGTTGAGTGTTTACGGTTTGTCCTCGTTACAATTTTTGGGTTTTGTTGTTTATTTTCTTTACTTCTTCCGTTTTCTATGTGTTCTCCAAATTCGAAAAAATAAAATGAAACTGATAGCCCATATTGATGTACAATGGCAACATTCCTTTTGTTCTTAATTTTTGTTGAGTTCTTGCATTTACAACATCTTTGTGGTGGCTTGATGTAATCCATGAGCAAAAAACAATAAAATGTCCCTATTTTGTTTTCTTTGCCAATTCGCCCAGCAGATCGAAATGTGTGTGTGTGTGTGTGTGTGTGTGTGTGTGTGTGTGTGTGTGTGTGTGTGTGTGTGTGTGTGTGTGTCTGCGGTGCCTTTGTACATGCATCCGTGTTGTTTATAGTGGTGGTGGTGGTGGGTGGTGGTATGTGTGTGTGTGTGAGACGGGTACGTACTTTTGATGGTGTATGCGCACACGAGCTTTAATGTCCGTTTGAAACAACTAATATTCAAAATCATGTCCAGAATCTTGACTTTGCAAAGATGTGCATAAGAATGATACCTGCATGTACATTTTCATTTAAATGAACCATTATTTATCAGAAAGTCAAACTAAATGGTTGACACTTTCGTTAGAATCTTGTTCAAGCCTTCAAATGTATTTTATGTAACAGCTATTTTTGTCAAGTCTTCAAATGTATTTTACGTAACAGGTATTCTTAATCTATCATTATTGTTTCATTACAGCCCAAAGTTAATGGTGAGTTACTATTTTCTATAGTTCATCTTTCATTGTTGTACATTGTAAGAGTTCAGACTTGGATGTTGAAGATGTTGGTTGGTCAGTTGGGTATGTGCTCATTTTTGTCGTTGAACAACAACGAAAAAGAAAAGACAAATTGACTACTGTGTGCATTACTGTTTTCTGTTGGTCGTTCTTCTGTACGTCTGATCCTCTGTCTGCAAGATTACCTCTGTGATTGTGTCTTTTTCGGTCTTTTCGTTTTTTTATCTCTGTCTGCTTGTCTGCCTCGGAAAGATATGAGGCCTGTAAATGACGCTATGATCGTCAACTCTAGCAAAAAGTAAAAAAAATCCAAGAAGATCTGTTTAAGTAGGCTTAATTGTTTAAGTAACTGTTGCTTTTCATGTTTTAAGATTATTTGCCAGTTACTTTGCCATTGAAGACGTTTATCTCTTCACCTTGTGCAAAAATATGAATTCCAAATATGTTTTGGCTAATTCGTAACAAACATCTGACTGATTTTATTGTCCTCGGCACCCTCTATCACCTTCTGCCTGTTTGTCTGTCAGTCTTGTTCCCCACCTCCTTCTCTTCTCTTCAATTTCTTTATCTCTCTTTCTCTCCGTCTCAGTCTCCCTCCCCCTCATTCTCTTCATCTCTCTTTGTCTCCCTTTTTTCTCTGTCTCTCTCTCTGTCTCTGTCTCTGTTTGTCTGTCTGTCTGTCTGTCTGTCTGTCTCTCTCTCTCTCTCTCTCTCTCTCTCTCTCTCTCTCTCTCGTTCGCTTGCTCGCTCGTTCATGCCAAGTATACCCGTTCACCTCCCCTTTGCCCGTTGTGTTGAATTTTTGAGTGTGCACGTGCTAAACATACAGAAAGTACGTATTTTTCCGACCAGTCTGGATCTGTGTACGTAAGTGCGCACTCACGCATACTTGATTATACCTTTCCATCTAACAGGGCTGTTGGACGTTGCCAGAAGAGCGTATACAGAAATTGTGGATGACATTACAGGTAATCGCGTTTACTACTCCACATATTAGATATTTAATCGTAGTCGAATATTGGAGATGTTAAAATACAGAACAAAATGATGGCAGTTTCACATTATTTTCTAAAACCATATGGCAACTTTATTGAATAAGAATTTTCATTTAACCGTGATGTTCAAGTAACAAATCAGTTGAGTTTTTTTTTAGAAAGCCGGTTGGCCTTTATCATTGAAATCTCAAATCATTTAAGTGTGGAGGTCGGAGCTGTAAGGGAGCTTTTTTTAAGTATGGCTTAGATTTACCCTGACATTTACGCTGCTATGCTCCGTCTTCACGAGCAACGCACGCTGTTCTCTTGTTTCCAGTACAAGTACGGATCACTCTCCTCTCTCTCTCTCTCTCTCTCTCTCCTCTCTCTCTTTTGTTGTTGTTGTTGTTGTTGCCTTTTTTGTTTGGATGTGTATTTAATCTTTTCTGTCCGTTTTTTGTCTGTTTGTCCCAATCCTCGCAGCCCCTCTCAACCGCTCCACGCCCACCTCACCCTATGTTTTTGCATTTTGTGCACAAACTGAGTTTAGGCATACATGTGATTTCATATGGGTAAAGGGTCAGAGGGAGGGAGATGGAAGAGGAAATCTTCACATTTTACGCAGTAGGCACAGCAGGAAATTGAATATCACATTCTCAGGAGGTAAATCCGAGGCACTCGTCTCTCGACTTTAAAGTTATGGATATTCCATCATGACACCAGTCGACTAACTGACCTCTCGGTAGTCTCGGGGTTACCAAAGGGTTAAAGTATTATGTCCCCCAGCTGTGATCAAACAGCTGGGCCAGCAGTACAACCTGCCCATGAGATCAGCCTTCAGCACGGTGAGGGGCTTCTACATCCAGCTGCCCTGTGGAGGCAAGGATAGCCTTTCGGCCAAAGATCTGCCTCCAGTCTTTGTCAAAGTCACCAAGGTCAAAAACACGTTCAACTTCACCACTCCAGACCTGGTCAGTGGCTCTGCTTTCATACTGGACTATTCAAAGATGGGTGACCACAGAAGCAATATTTTCAAAAAGATATTTGCTCTCAAAGTGGATTTTGTTTTTGCCTCTCGTTTTTTTTTTTGTTTGTTTTTAATGACAGGTATAGTAAAGTTCAGTGTATCTGTTATGTCACACTGGAAAGGAAATAGATACTGAAACTGTTTACATTATGTTTCATTGCAGGAAAAATAGATATGTCCGAACAGCGCAAAAATATTCTTTTATAATACTATCTTTAAACATATGACAGACAGTACATTGATCATCACGTCATTTCCTTCAGTATAGATTTAGTCCCAAGACACCTGTGTACTTTTTAAAAAAACTGGATCCGTTTTATTCCTATGCAAAAAAAAAAGAGTTGAATTACAACATCAAACAGCTTTCCAGTCATTCTTGGTATTCAGTTCTGTGTCCCATTTTGTACAGCATTTTCTTCAAATGTGATTATCTTCGAACATATAATAGTTTTCATCCTTAGAAATGGACATGATCGTTTTGAAACATAAATTCATATCGAAACATCTACCCTTGTCAACTATGATCTTTGTTGTTGATTTACAACCAGAACAGGAAACAAAATCTATATCAATATTGTACTTTTGCTTAAATTGTTCATAAGAAATAAAACTAGCGTTTATCAAGAGGAAATAATGAGCCATGCAATATATTCCTTTGTTGGTCCATGCTTTTCTCGTGATAACTTGCTTTTCCCCCCAGTCAGTATTCTATCATTGTAAAACACTGTTTCTGCAAGCAGTTCCCCTGAATTCTTACGATTAACTTTGTAGGAAAAAACATGCATGCATTAAAAACCTCTGTCCACTTTTATGTTTGATTTAGAAAAAGAAGAAATGATATCTAGGCCATATTTTTTCAATATCTTTCGTAAGGGGAAAATTAAATGTTGGGATGGTCTTCCGTTTGTGGTTTGTTGTCTGAATTTTTCGTTGCCGGATTAATTTCACTGTAAACGCGAAGGCTTTCAGTTCCGATTTTTTTTATTTTTATAGAAACTTTACTTATGAGACGAAGACCTTCACCAATCAAACGGTGTCAGCGTTCCCCTTCACCCCTCCGCTTCCTCCCTCCTCCGTCATCTACTTTCTTTTATATATTTCTTTCTATCCAACCTCTCTCTCTCTCTCTCTCTCTCTCTCTCTCTCTCTCTCTCTCTCTCTCTCTCTCTCTCGACTCCCCCCTCCCCCTTCTGATTTGCTTCATTTTCGTCCCATCTTGCAGGTAAGGTAGATTAATGTAGTCATTATATATTAATGTATCACGACAGCTTTTTTTTTTTTTCTCTCTCTCTCTCTCCAGTTAGCGCCTTTCTGTTTATACTCGCAAATAAATTGTAAAATTTTAGAAAATTGATCATTGTAATTAATTTTGTTCGGCCCATTTTTCAATGGCGAGTATTCATATGTTTCATTTTCAGATTAAGCTGAATGGTGAGTTTTTCTTTTCTTTTGCATTCGTCCGTCAGTAAAGTTGTCATTAAAAAGAATATGTAAATGTGTCAGGCCATCAGTCCTGTATATAAGCTACGTACCTATCTCATTATTATGTTCTTGGTCTTTCTGTCCATACGCCCTCTGTATGACCGTCTGTCTGTCTGTCTGTCTCTCTTATTCTCTCTCTCTCATCATTTTGGTGGCAAACCGGATTTTGTGTTCAAGGTACTCACAGATTTCATTTTCACAAAATGTTAGTTGGTTACATTGTTTGCCGGGTGACATATCTGTGTGTTTTGTTAGGCACCTGACGCACATAGTAAAAAGGTTTTGATATAGCTTTGCAGATATTAATATTCATTATTGTCGGTTAGACGAACACATCCGCTCAATTTTAAGTGTTCACCAAATCAAGATTCAACCGAAGATACTTTGTACTTTCTTCTCCACATTTAAGAGACATTAGGAAGCAATATGTACTATATAAGTATCTCAAAGATCCATGGTTATTCAGATTAGTTACGTGATTATCAGTGATATAAAACAACAACGACAACAAAGCACTGATAAATCTTCGCTAATGGTATGCAGCGTATTTTGAAAGACAAAGTAATCGTGTGACATAATGCGCATGTGTGTGTGGTTTATGCCATGCTTAAGTGTTTCACACCCATTGTAAGATGCGTTGGCCTTAAGGATAATATCTGAGTCATAATGTCTCTTACTATCTTAATTAGGTTGTCTATCAGAGTGTATCAGCACGGTGTATTTGATGTCTGATCTCTTAAATGCGTATTGTGGTTTTTGCTGGCATGTCAGTGTTTTAGTATATGGGGAGGAGGGAAGATGGTGAGAAAGAGAGAGAGAGAGAGAGAGAGAGAGAGAGAGAGAGAGAGAAAGAGAGAAAGAGAGAGAGAATGTGTGTGTGTGTGTGTGTGTGTGTGTGTGTGTGTGGGGTGTGTGTGTGTGTGTGTGTGCGAGCGCGCGTACTCGTACTCACATGCGTTCTTGCATGAGTGGACAATTACATGGGTGTGGTGTACGATTGTGGAGAGAGAGAGAATAACTTGTCACATTTTATTTTCTTTCAGATCGCGTGGAAAATTCCCTGGATGAAATATACCTAATGACAAACATGTAAGATAATGATTGCAGACTTGTTTTCAATTGGATGCTAAAGAATTAGTAAATAAGAAATGCCTGTTTTGTTCCTGGTTCTGGGCAATCGGAATCTCTCCCACTTCCTCTGTCTCCCTTGTTTTGAATATTGATAGGCGAATTAATTGCTATTCGACAAGGTTCAAGTTCGTAATGACTGACATGACAGTTCATTAGTAACAATACACACACTCAACAGACATGAATATGCTATTATGAAAGAATGAACATAAACCACACCATGTGTATTGTCCCGTTCTTGTGGATTTGCACAATGGATAGATGTCACGAAAATTCCATGAAAATCCTTCTTAATCTCGGGCAGTTTTGCTTATTCCAAACCGACATGAATAGAGTGCTAGAGAACATGCAGTTATTTTAAACAGTGCCTCTATGGTACAACCATGCCCAAATATCATGCTCATTGTATAATTAGTATGCTTAGCCGTCGGCGCCTTGTCTATGTAATGTTGCCTAGCTGGCGCTGTTTATCATTCACATGAGACCATGACCTATACTGAATGAAACTGGGTTTATACTCTCTCTCTCTCTCTCTCTCTCTCTCTCTCTCTCTCTCTCTCTCTCTCTCTCTCACGCTCGCTCGCTTGCTCTCTTGTTTCTTCGTATGTCTGTGCGCATGAAGGTATGAATACATCCATGTAAGCTGCATGCAGATGGCTCCAAATCTGAAGAGGGAGTTGCAACTGCTAAGTACAATGTCACAGATCCCTTTCAGAGATATATAAATGCATTCACACAGACAGCTCCATTTGTATTGCTCACAGCTCACAGAGTTGATCCTGGCACTTAGAACGGCCTCTAGATCAAAACATAAAAACTTCCTCATTCTCTCTGACTCCCTTTCCGTTTTGGAAGTCATTGTTGACTGTAACTTCAAGCACCCTCACCTGCTGAATTTGTTTGAATTGTACACTTCTCTGAAATCTGATAGTTTTTTTTTTTATTCGGATTACCAATCATGTCGGCGCTGGAGGCAGTGAAGTTGTCGATCAATTTGCCAAGAATGATATCAATTAAAAACTGAGTAGACTCTCAGTCCCAAACACCGATCTGAAATCCAAAGCTCAGGCTTATGTTAAAGACCCCTGCTAAAATGAATGGAACTCGCAGACGGATAACAGACTCTTCCAGATCTGTCCTAATCTTAAAGAGATTTTACCGTGTGCCACTGACAGCCGATAAGAAGAAACAGTCTTGTGCCGTTTGCACACGGGTCAATCCTTTCATACCCACTAGTATCTTTTGAAATGTGAAGAAGCTCCTTGGTATATTGTGCATTCCATGTGGGATACCATTCGGTATTAATCATGTTCTTACAGAATGATGGGACTTCCATGATGTCAGATATAAACACGTTACAGCAGATTCCATGAAAACCCCGTTCAGAGATGTCTCACCTGGTGTGATTTGTTTTTAAGTTTCTGAAGGAGATAAACATTTCTTGTCCAAGATTTTACGGAAGAAGGATTTTAACAACATTCGGGTTGTTTTAATGATTGTGTGTGTGTGTGTGTGTGTGTGTGTGTGTGTGTGTGTGTGTGTGTGTGTGTGTGTGTGTTGTGTGTGTTTCTGTGTGTGTGTCTGTTTTAAAATCTATTTTGAGAGCTGCCTCCAACGAAATAGCAGTCCCGATGCGGCATCGTCTGGGCTATAAGCAATATAATTTCTGTCTCTTAGATATTAAGAAGTCGAGGGCAAAATAGAAAAAAAAATGCCTACCGTTTTTCAGTCCCGCTGTTCTGCACCGTCTCGTAAGATGCAGTGGCACTGTCAATAAATCAGCTTGCACAACAGCAGCCATCAAGAGGCATGACACAACAGTGTGGGTGAAATAACCGGAGTATATTTTGGACACTGGTATAATTTCCTGGCCTTTACCCAGTGCATTTGTGTGTGTGTGCGTGTGTGTTTTAAAATGTGCACGCGCCAGCTATGCCTGAGAAAAAGAGCTTAGAAAGAAACTTGTATGCGATAGAAAATCTGACTGGATTCTGTTCGACTCATTGTATGTTTGAACTTAGCAAATCATAAACTTGAGCAAGATTTTCTGGAGGTTCTACACAAATAGCTTGTGAAGTTACTCTTCTTTTACTGACCGCAACTCAGTCGTACTGATAAGACTTCGTTCTTCATATTCAATAATTCACCCAGCAAATCCCTCCCTCAGCTTGGCTTTCTGCACTCCGCACCCTCGACCTTCTCTTGAAAAGAAAAGACCCACGTCTTACAAGCAAAGATACAAACCAAAGCAGACAAGCAGATCGTTTGTTGATTGACACACAGACACACACCTGCGAACTTGCGTACACGTGACCTCCATTCATGATCGCGCAATTTCCACGGCTTGATCGATCCGAACTCCGAGTATTGCTAGTCATTCTTCCCTCACCCCATTTCTCCCTGTTAACCACCCCGACACCACCATACTCATTTGTCATTCAAACCTAAGCTTTGATCCATTCTTCAACCCCCTGCCCGAATTCGGAGCTCAGAGGAGCACAAGGGAGCACAAGACGGTGCTGCCCTCTTCGTAGTTTGTTTGTCTGTCTATGTGCCTAGAGAGGGGTGTTTGTCTGTCTGCCTGGAGAGGGCCTGCAGCCAAATAGTTATAACGTTAGGTCGGATGTTAACGGCTTGTAAACGCTTCTTGTCTACCTTGTATTAAATAGGCACCTGATTAAGATCAAGGAGGACTACGTGGTGGGGGTTAAGCTTCACCTTCGTTAATGCTACACCCACTATAATGCCAAGCCCTTGACATGAAGAACTTGTGACAGTTCATTGCCCCGGCGGCCATTAGGTTGTGGGGCTTTGGTTTTTATGTCGCAAAATAAGTCGTAAACAGCTGGGCGGATAGTCATGAAATATAGACTTAGTTGAATACTTATCCACAAACGACTTCAGTTCTGAAGGCAAATCTAACAAACTGATGGAGGCCAAATCGTATGCAAACGAATAAAAGCAGCTGTCACAGCGCAGGGGTGGGGTGGGGGGGGGGGGGGGGAGCGGCGGTGGTCGAAATGTTTAGAAGCAGATATTGTGGTAATGTGGTTGTTGTTGAACCAACTATAGCATCCTTTGAGACAATCGAATAGTAAACATATCTGATAGCAATCGGGAAGTGATTGGTTCGAGCCCTGGTAGTATGTAGTCAGTGAAGTGTGCAGAACCTTTTTCTTATGTACATGTAGGCATGAATCAGACATGCACTTTGAAGACCCTATTACCCACATCAGAGTTGGTGGGATACGGGAAACACAGATATACCCGGCATGCACCAGGACAATTGAAAAGGAGATGGGCCTTGCTGGGCATTTCCTATTGCTGACTGAAATGCCATAATGAACAATAGGAAGATAGAAACAACATGACTGAGCGTGTACGTGTCTGCTGCAGCATTGCTGCGACCTGTTTCCTCTGTGTGTGCGTGTGTGTATGCCTGAGTGTGTGTGTGTGTGTGTGGTTTTGTGTGCGTCTGTGTGTGTGTGTGTGTATGTGTGTGTGTGTGTGTGTGTGTGTGTGTGTGTGTTGTGTGTGTGTGTGTGGTTTTGTGTGCGTCTGTGTGTGTGTGAAACCATAGTTTATAGCTCTACGTATGCACTGTTGAAGATGTCGATTTCTCAGAGTAAGTAGCTTGCTATATCGATCCATCTGAATTACGGATATGACTGATTTATTGTATGGTGTGAATATTTTAACAGGTGAACATCTTTTTTTCCCCGCAGAGTAATGAAAGAACTACTGATGTCTGTGCGGGAGTATATCTCAGTATTGTACAAGTTGTCTGAAATTGTCTCTACTCTTGATATGCTGCTGGCCTTTGCCCACGCCTGTACTCTTTCCTCTTACGGTCAGTTCTTTCTTTCAGTGTGTGTGTGTGTGTGTGTGTGTGTGTGTGTGTTTCTTAAAACAAGTTGTCTAAAGTCGTCTACGCTCTGCCTTTGCCATGCCCGCATTCTTTTGTTATGGTCATCTCTCTCTCTCTCTCTCTCTCTCTCTCCTGTTCTCTCTCTCTCTCTCTCTCTATCTGTGTGTGTGTGTGTGTGTGTGTGTGTGTGTGTGTGTGTGTGTGTGTGTGTGCGACAATAGTGAGAGACAGTACCACACTACTGTGCACTAACTTCAAGCGGTGTGTGTGTGTGTGTGTGTGTGTGAGCAAGAGAGAGAGAGAGAGTGACACATTTACGCACTAACTTCAAAATGTTTCGGCAATTATATATATATATATATTTTTTTTTTTTTTTTTTTTTTGAGCAAGTAACATGGGGGAGGGTGTTGAGAAAGAGAAGGTGATGTAAGTGTGTTTACACAGTGTGTCCAGAGAGAGAGAGGGAGATCTGAACACATTTACGCACTAACTTCAAAATCTTTTGGCATTACTACATTTTGTTTTGAGCAAGTAAATGAGAGAGGGGGTTGAAAAAAGAGAGAGAAGTGATATAAGAGTGTTTACACAGTGTGTCCAGAGTTCACGGACACACTGGCCATCAAGATGGGACGTCATCCAGTTCTGGAGAAAATCGGCGTCGGTAACACTGTACCCAACAACACTGTAAGTGCTGCCCCTTAGTTTGCTCTCTCTCTCTCTCTCTCTCTCTCTCTCTCTCTCTCTCTCTCTCTCTCTCTCTCTCTGTCTGCACCCCACCCCCTTTTTTTTGGCTTTGTCTTTTTTCCTTCTTTTTATTTTCTCATTTTCTTTAATTTCTTTTGCCGTCTATTGTATTTTTTTCTTCACTTTGCCAAGTTTTTGTGGCAACTTTTAGTTTTCATCTCATTACCGATCTCGTTCGTGCTGTCAGTCCCCCGTACCTCCTTCCTCCCCTCTCTATCGTGTCAGTGTTTATTTCTTTTGTTTGTTTTTTGAGTTTATTTAGTCTCTGAGTGTTTTTCTTTGTTTTGTTTTTTTTAAGAATCTATATGTGGTTTACTTGTATGTGTGTGTGTGTGTGTGTGTGTGTGTGTGTGTGTGTGTGCGTGTGTGTGTGTGTGTGCGTGCGTGCGTGTGTGTGTGTGTGTGTGTGTGTGTGTGTAACAGATGTGTTTGAGTGTGTGACAGTGCACGTATACGTGCGTGTGTTCGTGTGCAAGTGTGCGTCTGTGTAAAATGTTTTCATGATTTAATCACTTGTTTTTTCTACACCTTACCAAGCATTTGTTTAAGTCATTTACTGATTCCATATTGCAGTATGCTGCTGAAGACTGTAATTTCGTCATTATAACGGGTCCAAACATGGTGAGTTCAGACAAGCTACTTTTGTTTATTCTTCCATTCTTGGTTGTGTGACCCATTTTTCCAGATTAGTGCCATGCTGTTTGGGTTGAAATCCATGACAGTATTAGTTTGTGGCATTGGCCTGTAGCTATGCCAGTGAGTATTACGAGTTAGACTCAGGAGCAGGTGTTTCACGGCGTGGTGTAACGCGCGAATTGGCCACAGTCACGATAAGCTCCAGGCATTATTCTTTGGTGAAAAGAGAATGAAAATAATCATCCCAAACCGAACGTGAAAGCCTGCCGACATGACGGAAAAACACTGTGCATGCGAGCATCTCACTCTAAGAATGTACATGTCATGTTTTTTTCAGCTCCAAAGTTCGCCTAACAAATGTATCGATATCTACTTCTGTTACCTACATTCACCGCATTTCTGCCACGTCATTTTCTGCACACACCTCGATGATTCAAGTGCTCAGATTCATAGAGCCTGAGCTGCAAGATTCCTGCGAGGAGAGTAGATGTAGTTTCTAATTCGTATCTTCATTACACATTCCAAACAAATGGAAATCGACTGAAGAACTTTTTTTTTCCTCAAGAAGTTATGAAAGGGCATCCACCTTTTTCTGAGTAAATATCTAATCTATAGTTTGGGTCAGTGCCTTTTTTCACAGTTCTGATGAAGGGAATCTTTGATTCCTCGACATACGCCGAATGGTAAATCCCTGTACTTATAGAAACTAAAGCGAAACACCCAATTTTTCAACCTTCTGATATCCGGAAAAGGTATATGATCAAACCCCCTGGTCAACAGGCCCAGAATTATATCTTACAGAGAACGTGGCTCACCGTATTCACCATAAGTGTCAAGAAACGAAAAACATAGTAGAGGAACCCAGTATCATTGAATGTTTGCCCCATACAAAATCCTTCAAGCACAGTGATGACATTTTGTCCGAAGGGACCTCGTTGAGCTCTTGATAAACATGTTGTTACCAAGAAGTTGGTCATAAAATTGTACAACAATTTTTCTCTCAAGGACAAGTTCCGTAGCTTACGAGTCCTTATAAGACAAATCATCGCTACTAATTTCGTTTTCAGGTTTCATGGAAGGAACGAGAGGGGGAGGGGGGCGGGGGTTAGCCTACCACTTCATTTTATGAATTGAACTCTGGTTACTACTGTTTGGCCAGTTTAAGGACAGGAGGAAGAATCATCAGTGTGTGGACGTTGCAGAGCGGGAAATCGACGTACCTGAGGCAGGTGGCCCTGCTGCAAATCATGGCCCAGATGGGCAGCTTTGTGCCGGCAGAGTATGCCTCCTTCCGCCTCACCTCACACATCTTCTCCCGCGTCGGTAGTGACGACGACATGGAGACCAATTCCTCCACCTTCACCTTGGAGGTAAATGTATCAGCAGCAGCAGTAGTTGAAGACAAAGGTGCAGTAGCATCAGTAGCATTGCCACCATCAGCAGATATCAGAATGGCACAGCAATATCAGTCGTGATATATGTAGCGACGAATGCAGAAACGGTAGTGTAGTAGTAGTAGTAGTAGTAGTAGTATAGTAGTAGTAGTAGTAAAAGTATAGTACTCGTAGTAGCAGTGGTAGTAGCTTTAACAGCAATAGAAAAAATAAGATTTCAATGTTACTTTTTTCAACGCAATGATAATATCAACCTTTCTCTTCCCAAGTTTATGGAGGAGAGTGAAGACATGGGTATCTTACTTTTCAGAGGAAAATGTTGAAATTATGACGCGCCGACTCTGTGATTTCTATTTTTAAAACAGTTTTACTTTATCTCAGTTGACTGACAACGTTACAGTCCCATTTTTTTCTATCACCTTTAAACTAATGGCTACGATGATCTACGAAGTAGAACATTGAAGGCCAGTTTAACAGCCTGAAGTTTCGCGAGAGAGAGAGAGAGAAAGGGAGGGGTGTGTGGAAGTGGAATTCGAGAAGAAGGGGAAACGATCCAGAGCGATGTGTGATGGAACAGCCTTTAAAGTTTCACTTGGCATTTTTATGTGTGAATTAAAAAGCCAACAAAGGACCAAAATGATAGTTATTGGAAAAAAAAATTACATTCAGTAGTCTGCAGACCATGCTTTGATTTGTCAGTGTCGCAAACACAAATTTCAGTGTTTTTTTTTTAACTTTCATAGTTGCACCTGCATGTATGCTTCAATCCCTAAATTTACAAGAGGGAAGAAATATCAGCGGAATACAGAACAAAGAATGCTATATATTCAAACAGAAAGCGTTTGAATTCTATTTTCATTTTTCAAATGGTGTTGGAATTAAGTTTTCGTACCTTCCATCGACTTACCAAGTTTTATCTGGGACATTTCTCAGACATCCTCTGATAATTCATTTGTCTTGCTGTCATGTTCCTTGAGCATTTGGTACAAAGAATGTCATGTCGCTTGATTTTTATGTTGAACGTAATTACATTGAATATTTTTTTTTGGTACTTTTCTTAGAATGAAATTATAGCTCATACATTAGAATGAAATTATAGCTCATACATTTACATTGAGGCCTCTTGGCTGTCTAGATATGATCTCAACGCTGTAACAAATCAGCCTTTGTGTATTTCAGATGAAGGAGATCAACTACATCACTCAGAATGCTACTAACAATTCCCTCATCATCATTGACGAGCTTGGTAGAGGTAACGCTCCCACTCTATTTTCGCTGATCTCGCTTTGGAAAAGTATAAATAGTCTATTAGGTAGAAAATTATAAAATAATGAATTCGTGAGCTTTCTATAATACGTTCATGCTACTGTCTTTTCTGTTCGCATCTTTGTCTCTGTCTCTCTCTGTCTGTCTGCCTGTCTGTCTGTCTGTCTGTCTGTCTGTCTCTCTCTCTCCCCCGTCCCTCCCCCCCTCTCTCTCTCTCTTCTCTGCCTCAGCAGCTAATGTTATATCTGAACAAAGCATTCAAGAGAAGAACTCTGCATTTAACATAGTTTTGTAATAATTCTTGAGATTTTATATCTTTTCCATGTACACCTCCCTTCTAAGGGGCTATCACCTTTATGAATAAAATCTCTCTCTCTCTCTCTCTCTCTCTCTCTCTCTCTCTCTCTCTCTCTCTCTCTCTCTCTCTCTTTGTGAGCGCACGCGCGTGCATGTGTGTGTACGTTTGTGCGTACACGCGAACATGTATGTGTTCTACCTGACGTTAGTGCGCTAGTGTGCGTGTACACGTGTTTATGTGGAAGTATACATATTTCTTTCCTTCTCTTTTTTTTTCTTAAGTGATCGATCGTCTCATTTTCTTACATGGCTATTTTTGTGTTATGTTGTTGCCTTCCTTCAGAACTGATCTCAAACACATACAGACATCCACCACCACCACCACCCACCACCCTCCCCCCTACACACTTCCTTTAGCACATCTGCTCATGTATGTTGTTTAGTTGTTAAATTTCCTAGCTCCTTAAAAGATTTATAGGATAAATGAATCTCTAGAACTGTTAACTAAATACGTTTTTCAATAAAGACTGGTTAATTCTTTTGGGAAGTGGCGGGTCTGTTATTTTTCTAACAATCCATACAGAACGGAAAGGCACTGCTCTTTCCTCCATTCCTTCTTTCCCCCTCCAAAAAAAATAATAAAAGAGGGTAAGATGTTTTGTGCGTGTGTGTGTGTGCGCATGGGCATATGTGTTTGTCTCTGTGTGTGTGTATGAAGAGGTAGGCCAAAAGCGAAGACTGTCACCTCAAAAAGTGAAAACATTCTGTGACCCTCCTCCCTGATTCACCCAGAACAATTATTAATCAAATGTATTTTCTGCTGTACTCTCAGGTACCAGTGCACAGGAGGGGGTTGGAATCTGCTGGGCCGTTTGCGAGTACCTCCTCAAAACAAAGGTGAAATAAGTATAAGGAACCAATTGGCGTCAGAAAGATCAATATAGTGAAAAACTCACCTGTAGGTGGAGGGATAAATGGGATCCGTGGGATGAACAGAGCAATAAACGTTTG
This sequence comes from Conus canariensis, assembly GCA_033310375.1. NCBI lineage: Eukaryota > Metazoa > Mollusca > Gastropoda > Neogastropoda > Conidae > Conus > Conus canariensis. Next base: position 60,200,515 of record CM065714.1, read on the forward strand.
AGTAGCTCTCCCATAGGAATGTTCAAAATTTAAAGGACAGATGGACAGATCTTATAGTATTTATTGTTTTGCCATGTTCGCGTATGCCAGCGCTTTTATATGAATAGAAAATGTTATGATTACGTTTATCCAAGAGACTTCAGTTGAAAGAGAACTAGTCTTGCGACGATCCTAAGTATTTGAAAGTGCGGGTATTTTGAATAAGGGAAACAATCCTCATGAACAGCAGCGTTCGAAGCATTTCTTAACTCGGCCCTCCCAAAGGATTGCATCTATTGCTCCACGTTCTACGTTAGAGCAGCCGACGCCAGAGTTATCTACTCTGTCAGCCTTGGATTGTAAGGCGCGTGTTCTGAGAACTTGTCCTTAACATAATAAACAACGTGCTCTGAATATGTGATCAGTGTATTCTAAACAGCCAAAGACTGAAAGAATATATGGCACGACTCTCTTACTAAGATTGAAAGAATAGATACTCTAGCACGACTCGCCTACTCTGTATAATCATTTTGCCATTGTGATTTATGCCTTCTCGTTATGTTTGTCATTATATGCCAAAGGCTTAATTACAAATAGATCTGTGTTGTGATTTAAATGTCTGAAAATAAGGGAGAACAAATGACAGCGTGCTGTGTGTATATGAGAGAGAGAGAGAGAGAGTGTGTGTGTGTGTGTTTGTGTGTGTGTGTGTGTGTGTGTGTGTGTGTGTGTGTGTGCGAGCGCGCGCGCGCGCACGCGCGCGCGCTTGTGTGTGTGTGCGTGTGCACGCGTGCGTGCTTCCTGTTGTTAAGGTTAATGTTTTATCAAGACATGGTTATTGTTTAAAAAAAAAGTGCTCGGTACAGACTTCATTTGTATAAATAAATAAAGTCAAAGTAATCGCCCTGTTTTGTTTATGTGTTTGCGCGCGCGCACGTGTGTGTGTGTGTGTGTGTGTGTGTGTGTGTGTGTGTGTGTGTGTGGTGTGAAAAATTTTAACATCGGCATTTTGTGTGGGACGAAAAAAATCATAGGACCTACTCAGCCATTCCGTGTATGAAGATGGCACTGAATCGTAAAGGATGTTAATCCGCGATTAATCACTTTTTTCAGCATTTACAAAAATGATGCATAAGCTCATAGAAAATGTAATGGGCTACATTTATTGCTTTATAAACTGTAAAAAAAAATAGTTGTCAGGTAACACTATATGGAAATATTAAAACAAAATTTAGATTGTTCTTTTTTTTTAAAATAAAAATTAGACCATTTAAGGCAGTTTCTACCAATTAAACATGCAATGTAGATGAATGTGTCACAAAGTATATAACTAAAGCCATCACACACAGATATTCCCGATATACCGAATTACGGCTTCGTAAGTTTGTCACTTTAGGTGAATCAAGCAAGTAAAGCCATCTTGAAGTAGCAAAATAGTCTGCCTTATTTCAACAGTTACAGCTCAATTAAAGTAGGCGCTAATCAAGAAAATATCCAAAATGGTTGTTTTGATTAACTAATACAACACATGATGCATGTAAATATGACGTTATTCGTTACATCAAAGATTGTTGATAAAGCACTTTTGGAATATTTGAGCGACCAATCAAACAATGGGAACTGAGCCAAAGTCTCTAGAATTAGATCACCGGCAGCACACAAATCTTTTTCAATGAGGAAGAGAGTGCGAAAATGAGAAATGAAAGCTTTGCAGTATGACTCCTGCTTTAAGTGTCATTGCGTATTGGTCAGAGAGAACAAAGCTTGTGATGTTCAGGACGCTTTAAACACTGCTGCTTTCCTACCAGCGGTTACTGGCGATGGGCTTGGACAGAAGAGGACAAGAAGGCTGTGGGGGACGGGTGATTGGAAAGGTGCAATGAGAGGATAGGAAAGATGGAAGGGGGGGGGGGGGGTAGAGAAAGGGGCGGGGCGACATATAGATACTTGAGGCGCACTGGAGAAATAACTGGTCTTGAAAACATTTTAGAAACGAGAACTGCAGTGCTGTGCTTACCGCCATGTAGGCTTTCTGTGCTTGTCGTTTGTTGGGTTACAGGTGGCATTCTGTGCTCGTCGCTTATTGTGTTACAGGGGACCTCTAGATTAGTCTTAAGCGCATACGTGAAGATGCCACTGAGACACTTGCTATATTTTTCTTCTTCTGTTTTTCTTACTACAGCACCACCCCTGAAATATGACACTTAATGCTGGTTATTATACAGAAGAAATATGTGTTGTTGGAATTATATCTGCAGGCCTCTCTTCTTTCCTAAATGTCCCACCAAACCTTTGCTCTTCATCTTCCTACAGCTGTGTATTCATCACAAGTGAGTCAAAAGAGGCAAATATGTATTCTCGTTTTTCCATGCTGTTCCAGGCGTTTACATTTTTCGTCACCCATTTCTCAGAACTGACCACCATGGACGGGCTTTATGCCAATGTGGAAAAGTAGGTTTATGTAACAGCGTGTGTGTGTGTGTGTGTGTGTGTGTGTGTGTGTGTGTGTGTGTGTGTGTGAAAATGAGAGAGAGAAAAAGAAACAGAGGAAATGTATGAATGAATTATAGATATGCACAAGCGCGCGCACACATACACAAACACACGCATGCACGCACACGCGCACGCACACACACACACACACACACACACACACACGCACACACACACACACACACACACACACACACACACACACACACACACATACATACACACACAAGCGCGTGCGCAAGTCCAGTTCTTATTCACATATTATCTCAGCATTCACATGCGTAAGCATGACTTCGTAAATATAAATGCTTTCTGATGCTTTTGCACTTAAATATCAAAACCAAACAAATAGGCGTGAAGACACAAAAACAGAGATAGACTACACTGTGATGGTCAATGTTCGCTTTTTTAACATGTCTGTACATTCATGGCTTTGGTTATAGATTGCAAGCTTGAACAATTTTACCTTGTACTAAAGATGTGCTTGACTATCTTTATGATTCACCAGCTACTTCTTTGAGGTCCATCGGTCGTTCAGTCGCGAAGGCAGCTGTGAGAAAATCACGTACACACACGTCATGTCCCGTGGCAAGACGCAGGAGAAACACTATGGTTAGAGCTGTGTGTGTGCGCTCATTCTTTTTTTCTTCAGTTGAAAATCTGTTCATTTTAATTGAATTTATACCAGGAAAACGGAAAGTGTCTGCGCGTGTGTGTGTACGTGAGAGAGAGAGAGAGGTGTGTGTGTGTGTGTGTGTGCGTGTGTGTGTGTGTGTGTGTGTGTGTGTGTGTGTGTGTGTGTGTGTGTGTGTTCCTCAATTTAACGTCTTCTCACTAAAAGTGATATCAGACGATGTGTTAATAGTGTGTGTGGTATGCGGTTGCGTGCTTATGAAAAGAACGGTGGAGGGATAGGGGAAAAAGTGCGTAGAACTTTGAATACTACTACGTGTTAAAAAAAAAACCAAAAAAAAAACAACCCTAGATAAAACCAATTAAAGATAAATGCCAACTGGATTCTGTAAGAAACTTTGACTAACTAATCTGAGAAACGAATAATCATTCAACATTTTAGAGAGTGATGACGTCGATCTATCCGTAGTATTACCACCTGCCATGATAATCAAGTTCTTTGTTTTGGGGCAATGAATTAACAAATGTGAAACACTTAGTGCATTTCCACACATACATCTGACATTTCTACTGAATTTTGTTTTCAGTGAATTTAAACGTAATCTGTGAATGAAGCTTCTTACATCTCTAGGTATGTGAGTTAAATAAGTTTTTGCTGTTTTATTCTGTGTTCCAGAACTGTATGGAATACAGTTATGGTAGTACTGAGATTCCGAGTTCTTTAAGGACTGTTGGAAGCTTTTCTCAGTCTGTTTGTCAATTAAGGAATAGCACTCTGAAAGATCTAAAGGTATATTAAGTGAAGTTGTGCTTTCCATATTTCTAGCTGCTCTTTTTGCTGCGTGATCAACCTTTTCATTTGATACAATTCCACTGTGAGATGGTACCCGATAAAACGTAACAGTGATCCCTTTAAGTGATAAAAGGTGAATGATATGGTTAATTTCTAATATAATCTCAAGTCGAATTTTTGAATTTTGGGACTGGAGGGCACCCAGAACCGATTTGCTATCAGTACACACAAGAATTCGACATGAATTTAGGGGGAAATGTAAAATAAATTCCAAAGACATCAAAATGGCAATGAGCTGTGCACTAAATATAGAAAGGTTTTTAACAAGATTATAGAGTTTCTCTACATTCAAATCTGGAATACTAAAAGCAGCACCTGCTACATTATCGCCTAAAACTGAGCCATCAGTGAAAATCTTCATATAATTTCTGTAATTTTCATCCAGATGAATATTGACAAAAATTTTTAATTTATAGGGGATCTCTTTTTTAATATTTCATTGTAACTGATATCAAAAGAGGCATTTTTTGAACCCACCTGGGAATTGGTGAAAAGGATGGTTTAGAAGCAATGTTAGTGATTTCAGAATCTATGTTTTGTTGGAAATATAAGACATAATAGTTTTTAATGATTGGATTTCCCACGCTCGTTTAGCAAAATCTACGTCATATTTTAAAGATACCTCGTTTGTACAAACATCATTCAAGGTAAGACTCTTTAAAGTAAATTTTGAGGCAGATGCTTTTCTTAACTCTTCCAGCTTCACTATAAGTTCCTAAGTTAGATGCGTGTGTGGGAACACCTAGAGCAAGTTTATAAGCCTTGCAGTCAGTACTTTGTAATTTATTCAAAAGACATTGGGGCGCGCTAAAAAAGACTTCTTGAGCATAAATAAGCCGTGTGTGTGTGTGTGTGTGTGTGTGTGTGTGTGTGTGTGTGTGTGTGTGTGTGTGTGTGTGTTCTTTTGTGTTTTACCATATCAGAAGTAGTAAAAATAAAATATTCAAACTTCTTGCGCTTCAGAATTTTTTAAGTGGCAAATGAATCAATTTTTTTTTGTGTATAGCCATCAGCATAAACATTACTGTACTCATTGTTTAAGCTTAAATACATCAGCCAATTCATTCATTAATCAACGTATTCGTGTCCAGATCTGTTAAAAAAAAAAAAGAAGCAAAACCCTTTTGTGTCAGGTCTGAAATTAGCAGAGATGTCAACCATGCCTGCCGATGTTCTGAAGGATGCTCAACAACTGGCTCATCACCTCGATATCCTCAGAGAGGTCAGTGCCTGGATGGATACTTTTCTTATTCTTTTCTTGTTTAAAATTCACGCGTGATTGCTATAAGTATAACCCAAGGGTTTGAAGTAGGTTTGTTGTTATGCTGGACACAACGTGTAAAGCTATAACTGAATCGATGTTCATTTTCGATGCCCGTTTGGAAATAGCTCAGTTGGTAGAGCGTTGGACTTGCGATTGTGGTGATCCTGAGGTTGCGGGTTTGAATCCCAGCTGGGCCCTTCGCTGTAGGGAGTTTTTCCTTCTGGATTAACATCGGTTCTGATTCCATTTCCTTCAAAGCCCGTCGGATGAGACTGTGAACCGAGGTTCTGTGTGTGAACGCACGCGTAACATCTTGTATACGTAAAATCCCATTACAAACTTTCAGAAGATACCAGTGTGTCCGTTAATACGGAGACACGTGAACACATAGCATACATGCTCTGTGAAAAGCCGAACGAATAAATGAAAAACTGAACGACAGAGGAAATGACTGTACGTAGCGGCAGCTGTCAGCTCTTCAGTCGGCCAGTTGTGTGGGGACAAAGTGGTTTGCAAATCGCTAAGAGTTTGGTCTCTAAAATGAAGGTGCAAAATAGGTACTCTCAATCATCATCATCATCATCATCATCATCATCATCTCATCATCGTCATCGTCATCATTGTTATCTTCATTTTCATTATCACCTGAACTTCTTGTCGTTCTGGTAAGATCAGTGCATTGTTAGGTCAATACCATCTTCCAACTTCTCCCTCCCCCCATCACGCGCGTGCCCCATTCCTTTGTGATGATTTTTTTTCTAAGATGAGTGATACATATGTTTGAATTCTTCTGTATATCAACTCCAGTGAATATGAACGTTCATTCTGAATGTAACTACTGTTGTAATAACGTGCATATCACTGATTTAAAGTGTAGATAAAAAAGAAATGGCACGCACATTCGCAGACACGTGCGCAACAGCGCAAAAACTAACACACACACACACACACACACACAACACACACACACACACACACACACACACATACACACACAAACACACACACACACACACAACACACACACGCCCACGCACACACACACACACACACACACACACACACACACACACACGCACGCACACACACACACACACACACACACACACGCACGCACACACACACGCCGCTCAATCACACCACACACACACACACACACACACACACACACACACACACACACGCACGCACGCACGCACGCACACGCACGAGTGCACGCGTGCGCACATACGTACACACACACACACACACACACACACACACACACACACACTCACACACACACACACACACACACACACACGGCTAGCTCAGACTTTGCACTCCCTTGAGGAGGTCGGTGACCGGCTACCACAGTTCTTGTTGTTGTTTATTTGCTGTCCTCCTGTTGGTCGTTGAACTTAGTACATGTTGCATTCAACTACGTACAACGGACGAGTTGCTTTAGAGGACTTAACGTGCTCACACACACACACACACACACACACACACACACACACACACACACACACACACACACACAAAACACAAACACACGCGCGCGCGCGCGCAAATATATATACAGACACATGCGCACGCATGCACACACACACACGCACATACGCACGCAAGCGTGCCCGAATGCACACGAGCACAAGTGCCCACCTAGAACGTCTGAGCTTTTGCCGGAATGTGAAGTAAGATGAAGACTGTAGTTGTATAAACAATAATTTAGACTTTTCAGAGAGACAGATGAAGGAGCGTGCATTTTTCATAATGACAGAAAAGAATGAACACGTACATTTTTTCCTCATTTACATGGAGCACCACATTGTACGAAAAACCGAGTTTTCGAATAATATATATGTGCACACATACACACACACACACACACACACACACACACACACACACACACGCACGCATGCACGGACGCACGCATGCACGCGCGCGCACACAGATGTGTACAACAAAACAGTGCAGGAAACAAGTCCTTTATCAAAATGCAAATAACTTGACAAATATCTTTAAAGGAGCTGGGACATTTCAGTGTAAATATATTTCATCCTTCACTTATAAAAGAAAATGGTATCCGTTGCATAGGTACAGCACAACCAATATTTTGTTTTTCTCCTTTTCAGTGTTTCGTCAGTTTTTTTTTCCTTTTGCATTTTTCTCTATTTTATTTTGTATTATTTTTTGGTCGTAGGTTCTTTTCCCTGACTTGGGTGCATGTTGCATACAGGATCACGGTTTATTATCTTACACGAAAGACTAAGATTCAGACTGCTACTTGCTGGCAGTGGAAAAGGCAAGAAACGAGTGAGGCTCGAACAACAGATCATGGATTCTAATGTTTCCAAGGCGAGTACATTGTACACCAGCCCGACATTCCAGAGAAAAATACGCACAGACATAATGTAAAAGGCAAAATGTATACTTGAGAGAGAGCTCACAGCACCACATGCGCGCGCGCGCACACACTCACACACACACGCACGCACGCACGCGCACGCACGCACGCACGCATGCACGCACGTACACACACACACACACACACACACACACACACACAAGTGGAACAAAAGACAATTAATTGTGTACACAGAAAAACCAAACCGTGGACCCTGAAGTGTGCCGGCAGAGAGCTGTGTTCAAACTGGCCACCAAGCTGCTTCAGCTCGCCCGGAACTCGCGTCTTGAAGACCATAGCTTGCGAACATACCTCACCAGTCTGCATCAGCAACAGGTCTGTCAATTTTGTCAGCACTCTCAGCCACAGCAAAGTCACACAAGTACACGTCAAGAACAGGCCTGTGTTAACCAGTCCCAGTCAGCCCTCCACATCGAGCTCCGCTCATCACAAAGCCACTCTGAACAGAAAGTTGCCGACAGGGAAACAGAAGAGACAGAAACGCAAAGCTCGCGTTCTGCTGAACGTCCCCAAGGTTGTTCGGAACAGACGGGAACAGAATGGCAGAATTCAAGTTCTGCAAGACATCCTCAGTATTTTTCAGGACAGAAGGGAGCAGGAGGGCAAAATTTGCATACTACAGAAGATCCTGAATATATTTCAAGAATGAAGAAACCGAAAGGACACAATGCACGTTGTGCAGAACGCCAACAAGGTTCTTCATCCATTCGCAGCCAACAACAACCCACGAACACCCTTCACCAGATACCATCAGGCGGAGAAAGCTCACGAAATTATTCCACCACGATGCAGCAGAATCATCACTTGGATACCGAAAGTCAGACACGATCTTTGGATCCTGAAGATTGTATGGACATGTCACGCAATCAACAGCAGCAGGTGTATACGGATTTGAAACTCGGGTCGGTTCATGGTCTGAGGATTGAAACCTCTACGCTGTCAGGGAAAGGATCCCACAAACAAGGTAAGGATGTTTGGTGACATTGTTGATCCATACCGTTTTTATGTTTAAGTGTCATAAATACACCTCGTTAAAATTATATCTGCATACCTCTTATTACATTAAATACATGTGTATCACTTCCGTGAAATGATGTGACGAGTGGGGAAATACGATGGACAAAATATTGAAATTAATACATACGTATATTTGTTTCCTTTTCTAATGGAATTAACTATTCTGTTATGTATACATGTGCGTCCTCTTCTCTTTCCCCCACTTTTCTCTCCTCCCCCTCCCGCTCAGCATAATTGAGTTTTTTTTTTTTTTTTTTTTTTTTTTTTCTGTCCCAACCTCTGCGCCACCTCACGCACCCCACGTCACTCATTATGACACCCCTTCCATAGCCACAGCCCGGCAGGCCCCGCCGCAGCCCCGGCACCGGCAATCCACAGGGAGCAGTCAATGTCAAGTCGTCAAGAGGCAACCCACCGGAGGAGACACTGCGCTGCCGCCGAGTCACTTTGGTGGTGTTCAGTGGCGCCTGTTCTGATCTAACATACGCAGGACACCACCTATTAAGCCCCTTACTGACGACAATAATTACTTAGTCGCGGAGCCGGCGTGAGCGAGCTCTCCCTCCGGAGGGCGCCACCACGACCGTCCAACGACAGCCCCATGGACTCGCCGATACCGGTGACCCCGACGGAACCAAACCAAGGCCACAGACGTGGAGATGACATCGAAATTGAAGTCACCATGAGAGCAGGGCATGAAGGGCCACAGAATTTGGGACATTTTTTTTCTATGCTGATCGATGAGAATGAGGATGATTAAGATGATGCTACGTTCCATTTCGGTCTGAGACTACATGACAGGGCTGTACTCTACGCTTCCTTTCATAATATATCCCGGCGTCAACCAGGTGCGAGAGATACAGGCACCTGCAGTGTTGGTCAGGAAATTTGAGCAACACTCTCAGAAATGCATCCATTAAGTGGATGAAACTCGACTGTGTGGTCCCAGTCTTCCCAACTGAGTCTGAGTTTTTGTTATCCTGATTTGGTTGTATTGTTATTCTAACGCATGGCTAAATGATTAGATCATTAATTGAATGCGGTGTGGTGCGCATACAGAGGGATCAGATCAGAACAGGAGTGAAGCCGCAGGAGTCTGCCATGCCAACAGACGCGAAAGGCCTTTCTCTGTGGTTGAGGGTGATGGAATTCATTCGCGGCGACTTCCGGGACAAGCTCACAGTGAGAAGTACCCTCGACTGTCTGACGACAAGAACACAAGCTGCTAATGGTGCGCGCTCTCTGTTCCAGTTACATTGATTCTGAGCACATCTCTGCCTCTGTCTATCTCTATCCATATTTGTGTGGGGTACCTGTTTGCCGTTTCCCAAATCGCCATTTCCTCTGAAGTTGCCTATAGGCGCCAACGGCGAGAGAGAATTAAAACATACTCCACTATTATCTATTACATTTAACATGCACACAACAACATAAACTCGGCAAAGGTAACAGTTTGCAAAAGAAAAACATGCGTTATCTTTCCAGATTTTTTTTTTTACATGGAACAGGTCTATTTTCAGTAAATATGTTTCATCACATGAATGTTAAGAAATGTTGTTTAGTGTCAGCTCACAGCCCAGCTTGTGTGTGCTGGATTGTGATGACTTCTCATATTATGCATTTACGGTCATTTTGTACTCGGCTACCAACAGAAAGCGTACATCTAGAAACGGCGAAGTAGGACACAACGATGTGCGAAACGGCCTGTTAGCAAGCGGAGAATCCTTCTTCACCCCCTCCTCACTCACATTCCCCTCCCTTTTTATATATATATATATATATATACATGATTAGCTACTCTGCTAATGTTTCTCTTTACTGCTCTGACATGGAAGAAAACTGCATTTGGTGTTTGTGTATGTCTGTCTATGAACGCGCACACGCGCTCAATTTTGAAACTATTTATAGTTAGGCTTATTAGGAAGATTTTTGTTCTGAATTTACTGATTCTTTCTTCGTTCTTTTTTGTCACGGAATTATAGTAAATTACCACTCTTCCCCGATGCAGATCAGACGACAGGAACTTTAATTGAAACAGTAATATTTTAATATTTCGAGACTGAAATGGTTGCTGCCCATACCTTTTTCTGTATTGATCTTTAGTTTGAGGAGTCCTGTTCACCTCATAACGTGTTTTATCAGTTAAAGGGTACTTTGGACCGATTGAGGAAAGGCGCTTTCATTGGTATTATAACTAAAAGAAAAGCACACCGAATATAGTATGTCTGTTTTTGTTGTTGTTGTTGTTGTTGTTGTTTAAGAGGAGTTTGTTATCTAGATTTCTTTTCAAAACTTATGATTGCCGGTTTTCGCGAGTAAACAAACATGAAACTGTCTTGCGAGTTTGACCCACACAAGCGCACATCAATGTGTGTGTGTGTGTGTGTGTGTGTGTGTGTGTGTGTGTGTGTGTGTGTGTGTGTGTGTGTGACGGGGGACATCACTTTTGATCTGTTTTCAACAAGGACCGGGCTGAGGTATATTACAAAGCATCAGTTATATTGATCATGAATATAGGATTAAGACACTGTCCAGCCAGATAACGCATATACCGGAAGCCATAGTGACCAGTTTTGTCTTTATAGCTTTCCGGCTTATGTCGAATAAATTGTACCACTTTATTCAGGAATAGAACTGCGGCCATTGAAAAGATTCAACACACACACACACACACACACACACGCACACGCACACACACACACACACACACACAAGTCAATGAAAACAAAAGTGTGTCTACTTATCTGTTTGCATTGTATAGCTTCGTAGACTCAACAGATTTCCTGTGTGGTATACGTCTTCGCTTGTGTCTTCGCGTTTACTTATTAAAGTGGAACTTTCGTAGTTTTTTTTTTTTCTCGCAGAAATTGGCTAGGGTAGGGTAAAAGCGAAGAAAATAATGATAATAATGCACTCACAAAAACGACAGTACCAGTAAGAACGTCCCTGTTGATTCGAGCCACGGAGCCAAAAGTCTCGTTTCCTAGGCGAATTCTTTATCCTCTAGCCACCTTTCCATAACTGGAAAAGTTAACCATGTGTTTTGTGTTGACGCACCCAGAACACGATGGTTGTGTTACTTTTTTTTAGGGAAAGGTTTTGAAGCGGTAAGAAAGTGGAGGGGTGGTCCAGTTTTTATTTCTTGTTTGTTCTTGTCTGCTTTTTAAAGTCACTTTTGTTTTCTGCTGAAAAAAAAAGGACTCGAGAAACGTTTTAATGTAAAGCATCCCGACTTTGAATATATTTTTGTCGCCCGCTTTGTAATTTAAGTACGGTAAAACAAGGTAGAATCTTGTCTGAGCCTCGACGGATTTGCCTCTGGCCGAGTTTGTGTCTTCCTGCTGCAGTTATTTTAGCTTTAACCTCACCCCAAGTTTGTGTCATAGATGTGCGGCTGTCGGATTTCGCCATATCCGCTGCCCATCTTTACATGTCGTTCTGGTAGTGTGGTAGATTTAGATATGCCCCTTCTCCCCACTATCCTGTGAGGCTGATCCCCGGCTGCCTTGTGGTTTTTGCGACGACACTGAATGTGTAGACTTTAAACTTCAATTTCGGATTATCGGGCTCATTGCAAGAAGGAAATTACGCAGATTGTGATGATTAATAGATAGAAGAAGAAACAAGAAGACGATAGTTATGTTAAAGGAGAAGAAAATGGAGAAGGCAATGATGAAAGCAAAACATGGCAGTTTTGTTATCTCTTACACGTGCTCAAGAATAGAACACATGTCGCAAAAGCTGCAAACAAAACATTGCAACAACAAGAAGAAACAAAAGCAGAGAAGAAGATAATGAAGATGAAAAAAGGAAGAAGACGAAGAATTTGATGAACAGGAAAAAGGAGGAAGAGAAGATGAGGAAGGAAAAAGAGAAGACAAGAATAAAGACATAGAAAGTTAAGAGAAACATAAACAGGAAAATAACCTTTGATTTTCCTGCCGTTTCTAGGCACAAAAACAAAAAGAGGCGTGTTTTATCAGCATTAAAGTAATGCATATGCCAGTACTGACTTCGTTAATATTGTGCAAACTAAAAAAAAAACAAAAAAAACTACCAACATTTATACCATCTGTATGTACCTCCAAACAAAACCACTGAATTCGATGCATATACTTGCCTATATTTCCATTTCCTACAGAAACGTAATAATCATTTTCGAGATTTCAGTTTCAAAGTGTAGTGACTGCAGACGGAAATTGAAAAATAGAAGCAAAAATGGAATTTTTGAGCAACCAAACGAAGGAACAAATAATTTACAAAACGGGCACTACGCGTTTGGACCTGTTGGGTCATCTGCAGGACAAAAACTTTCCAAACAGTGGAAACTAAGGACTTACAGTCACTTGTCTTTTTCGATGCTGGTGCTAACTATATCGTGGATGAAAGACTGAAATTATGGAATGGAAAGAGAAAAGGAAAGAGGTTGGAGAGGAGAAGGTACAGGTTAAAACGATACTAATAATTGAAAAAAGGGTGAAAAATAACGGTATTATATAATATGATGAAACTACTGCTACTACTACTACTACTACTACTACTACTAACAACAACAACAACAACAACAACAACAGCAACAACAACAATAATAATAGTAATGATAATAACTTTGGCGTGGGTGAAAGATAAAAAGTAGAGCCGATAGGTCGAAATGCGTAGTATTTGTTTTGTAATTTATTTGTTCCTTCGTTTGGCAGCTCAGTAATTCCATTTTGCTTATGGAAGTTTTGTTTAAGAATTAAAAAAAACAAAAAAAAACAAAAAAACAAAACACACACACACCTAAAACGAAACGAGGTTCACGATATTTCAATTTTTGGAATCCTAGGTGAAAGAGGATGGGGATGGAGTTGGGGTGGGTTTATGGGCAGGAGGGGGTGGGGATAAATAGTGTTTTTTTTTCTGTCCTAAACCGCTGTAATTTACTCCCCCACCCCAACCCCCAATCTCTTGAATCCGTCCAGGCATGCCTTGGTGGAAGTTTCCTCAATAATAAAAAGAAATCTGAATAAGAAAACATCAGTTTTTATTTTGCAAGGGATAGGGTGTGAGTGCGTGCGCGCGTGCGTGCCTACTTGCCTGCGCGCGTGCGTGCGTGTGTATGACAGGCACAATGTTCCCTTTCAAGTCTTCAAATGGAACCGGTTTTCTCGTCAATAAAGACTGCGTCGACCCCACGGTGAGATATGTCGGGCACGGTGTGTTCGTAAAGGTGGAAAAGGACGAAGGCAAGAGGCAGAATTTGTGGGAGTGGTTGCGGGGAGGAGGGGAGGGGGATAGGATAGAGTGCTGACACAGACATTCATGGGTGTACGATCGTGTTTAGAAGACAGTTATTAAATAGGGAGTGAGTGCGAAAGCGCCGAAACGAATGCATACTCGTGTACGCGCGTACTCATACACGCGCGCGCGCGCGCGCGCACACACACACACACACACACACACACACACACACACACACACACACATTTACACATATCACTGCACAGTGGCGCGCGCGCATACACACACGCGTGCACGCACATGTACACACACACACACACACACACACACACACACACACACGCACACACACACACACACACACACACACACACACACACACACACACCCCACACACACAACAACACACACACACACACACACACACACACACACACACACGTACGCACGCACGCGCGCACTACATCGTGTGCATTACGATGAATAATACAACATGAAGCAATCGGAGGAAATACTATGCAGTCAATTCAGCGCCATACCTTAGTAGTGTCATATGTTACCTCAGTTGCTTGGCGCAAAATCGTATTGTACGATTTAAACTCAATAGTGTGGAGGTCAGACACAGACAGATAGTCAAGCAAAGAAATAGAAAATATTTCGGAACTTTTGATAAACAATTCAAGACTTTTTGTTTTCTAAGTTGTGGTACCATCGGGCGGACCGGAAAATTCCTAGGCGGAGAATGTTAAGGACTATGCTGGTTATAAAATCTCAACTCTGCTTCATATAACTTTAAAAAAAAAAAAAAAAGATGTATTAGCCCTGACTGCTCGAGTGTGTCTAATGACAGCCGTATCACCCATTGTCATGGAACAACCATTATAAAGATGTGTCTTTCATTGTGTCTTTCAGCAGCTAGACTTTAAAACAGCAATAGCCACGAAAACCACTCCTACACACGCCCGTGTGGATATTGAATTATATTGTTTAATTACGTTGTCACACGCGCCACTTGCCCACAGCAGAGTGTGTCGTCACAGTTAAGCGTCAACTATTTTGTCTTTTTTTTCTATCTTCGTTATAATTGTTCCTTCAAAAAAGCACTTTTCTACTGGCTATAAAAGCGTTTGCAAAATTGAACCTTGTCCGATCAATTGTACCAGTACTCATATATACCCGAAAAGGGAGAGTTAATTTTAGCCAGTTTCACCATCCTTGTTTGGAAGACTCTGTCACAGAAATAGATAAATCCCTTATTTTGAGTTTCACCGAATGATACCCAAGTCGTTGAGCATCACCTTGGCCGGTATTAAAAAAAAAAAAAAAAAACTATTTGCACTACTTGTTTTAACATCATCAAAGAACTATAATTACAAAATTACAGAATTATGATCACAAACAATATACGCCCCATCCATGTTCTTTTTTTCTTTATATCCATGGATGAAATGTTCTGTGAGCAAAGGAAGTAATAAACACCGACGCTTCGGACGATTCTTCGGAATGTTTGATATGGCATCGGTCCAGTTTATTCTCCAGGTTCAAATTATTCCCCACCCCATCCCCGCCCTTTACCCCAGCGTAACTCCGTTCAAATTTGTTCGCGCGCGGCCCATTCGCTGGCACGAATTTTGTTAACATCCCGGACAATGTGGAGGACATGTCAGGACGCGAAAGAAGTTACAATCAAACCAAGTACAAAAATGCAAGACGAAGACGAAAAACCCCATGAAATTAAAAAGAAAAAAAAACTCTGAAACAATTCTCACAACTGTCCGAATGTCAGTCAGATCAAATGACAGATTATTTATTTTCTGAGAAGAATAATTCACACTTGGTGCAACAACGTCTATTTACAATGCCTGTGCTTTATGTATAACTGAATAAGAAATAGTTTGCACTGAGGCATCACATGGCACACGCAATGGAAATTCAAACTTTAAAAGATTGCAACAAAAATGTGACCAAGTTTTAGTCTAAACGATGCTGCCCCCCCCCCCCCCCCCCTCCCTCCCCCTTCATCTGATTTCAGCGATTATCGTCAGATTTTATGCTTCAGTGCCCATGACTTTTTGTTTGTTTTCGGATGGAGGGGAGAGGGAGGCAGCATCGGTTTTAAAACGGAATGGACATTTGTGAAACTTTGTTTTCAGCTAAAACGCACAGAAAAAGGACAAAATAACACAGACACACACAACGAAAGCTTTATTTCACCCTCGACAGATAAAAGGGGAAAAAACATGTAAATACATACATACATAACAGAACAAGTCGCGTTTCCCCTAAAAAAAACCCACAGGCATACACACACGTGTATGCGCACGTGCTCACTCAGAAATGCTTGTTTTATGGTCCTATAACTCGTGAGAGACGCCTCTTTGTCTCGTTTTCTGTAGGTAATATACGGTGGTTAATGTACGCGTGTGGTTCACGCTAGTATATGTACAAACGACGGGTTGAGCTGGATGCTCTCTCTCTCTCTCTCTCTCTCTCTCTCTCTCTCTCTCTCTCTCTCTCGTGTGTGTGTGTGAGAGAGAGAGATATGCCCATTGATATGCCAGTATTCAAAGCACCTTTACCCAGCGGGTTGTATGCTTGACCCATGGACCAAGGTCGTATTTAATGTAGTACTACAGTGGTTTCATCGGTGTGTGTGTGTTGTGTGTGTGTGTGTGTGTGTGTGTGTGTGTGTGTGTGTGTGTGTGTGTGTGTGTGCATGTGCGTGCACGCGTGTGTGTGTATGCGCGCGCGCCACTGTACAGTGATTTCATGTTCTGTACCTCATGCTGAACCACACGTTTCACTCCCCACTAAAAAAAAATGGGGGAGATTACAAAATGATAGAGAGAAATTAATAGTCAGCTGACAGATTCACTGTCCATATTTTGAAATGGGCGATTGTTAAGCGACACGGCCCAAAATATCTATTAGCCATGGTTAGAATTAGGCGATTGTCAACTGACACAGCCCAAAATATTCACTAGCCATGTGAGGAGATGAGATAATATGTTTGAGTGATTTGATATACTTGCACGAGGCTTCATCTTTTGTTTGTTTTCATTCAAAACATTTATTTATCAGTTTATATCCTCTTCATACATTAGTTCTCGTCTGAAGTACTGTTGCATATGATGGAGCAGGCCGTACACATGGATGCCGTGACGAACAGAGCTAAACCAAACTACTGAGACAAACCGACCCTTCCTCACTCCCCATCTCTACCACCCTTCCCACCACCACAGTTAATCTCTGGAAATCCTGATTATACATACTGTAAGAGTTGCGTCATCCTATGCATACCAGCAAGAGTCACAGTGACGCTATTCATAGGTGAGGAAGCCGTCACTTCACAACACACTCTGTGTTGAACATTAAAAATGCATCCGACTGCCGTGGATACTTGTTTAGACTGTATAAATTTGTGATAAGATGCCAAAGGGAGGTTCAAAGAACGGCAAGGTTAGTTCAAACAGTGGGGCATTAAAACCCTTCCCATACGTCGCCAAAAAGTTCGCACGCCGTACATCGTGGGTGCACACACACCCATGGTCATTATGATTATAGGCAATTCAGTGAAGAGTCCTCGCCGTACATCGTGGGTGCACACACACCTATGGTCGTTATATAGGCAGTTCAGTGAAGAGTCCTCGCCGTACATCGTGGGTGCACACACACCAATGGTCGTTATATAGGCAATTCAGTGAATAGCCTTCGCCATACATCGTGGGTGCACACACACCCATGATTATTTCATAGATTTGTGTTTTTGCATTGTTTTTGTATGCATGCGCATATTTATACGTGTGTGTGTGTGTGTGTACGTGTGTGTGTGCGCGTGTGTATGTGTACAAAACTCCCCCAATCTCTCTCTCTCTCTCCTCTCTCTCTCTCTCTCACTCACTCACACACACACACACACACACACACACACACACACACACACACACACACACACACACACACACACACATGCGCATGCGAGTGCGCAAGAACAAAAGAAAAGAAGAAGACAGATTCTACGGCTGAAAGTGTTTATTAAACTAGCTTAAGAGCAGTTCATGTATAACCCATCAGCGCATGACAAAAGCAAGAACAGCAATAACATTGTCATTGTCATTTCATAACAAGTGGATGATAAAGAATGCAAGCTGATAAAACAACCATGTAATTTTCATTTCTCCGTTGAAATAGAAAATAAAGTTCTTCCAGACGAGTGGAAGACGACCAAGTTGCAGGCATCTCATTAGGGTACATCAGTGATGGAATCAGCACACTGGGTGCAAACAAACATGGTGTGCTCTTTGCAGAGCCAAGCGGAACAGCAGAAGCAAGATTTCCGAGCTTTTCTATCAAGCTTCCAACTGCATGATCCATAGCGACCTTGTTTCTGCTTTGGCTCATTGTGGCTGCTCTGTTTGCTGGTAGATGGTCTCTGGGTCAATGCTGGTTTTTTTTTTCTTTTGCCACCTGCATGAGCACTTTGTCTTGCATCCTGTGGAGCTGTCATCTTCTGTTGAATGTATTGTACATGAAGCTCCACTGTGTTTCTCAGGGGCTTCGTTAGGTTTTTTGCACAAAACCTCCTCTCCATATGTTCTAAAGACAGCTGCTCAGCGACCCGAAGAACGAACAGAGGCCTGGCATCCTTTTTGGAAAGAACATGGTCTGGAAATTTGATGCTCCAGACAACACGGGCAGCAATGGTGCTGAGATCCACAGTGTTGCAAAACAGCACCATTGGCCATCGTTTGGTGATGCGTTTGGTGGAAGATGCATGAGCCATCTGATCAAGCGAATCCACCGCACCCTTTGGGGCGTTATAGAAGCGCACAATGTCTGGCTTCTTCTTTGGGGCCTCAGGAGTAACTGCTCTATCATGATACATGGTGCTCATGACTACAACATTCTTGTTTGCTTTTGTCTGATAGTTTACAATGGTGGTTTTGTCCTGGAAGGGAAATGAGGATGCATGAAGGTGCAATGCTTTTTTTTTTCTTTGAAGGGCTCGGGGAGAAATCGCTTGTTGGCACGAACATTCCCAACAAATGTCAGGCCATTGCTCTGGACAACGTCAGACATTTCCTTGTCAGTCAAGAAATTGTCTGTCGTGATGTTCCTCCCTGTTCTGTAGAAAGGAGCTGACAGACAAAGAGCAACATTCCTCCCCAAACTGACCTGTCTTTCAGCACCCAGTGGTCGCCTCAGATAGGGCTCTCTCACAAGGGGGAAGTTGTTTTCTGCATCTGCTGCCTAGAAATTTTTATGTCATACCTGTCTGGCTTGGAAGGCAGATAGTGGATAAATGAACACCTGCCATGGAATGGAACCAGCTGTTCATCGATGGTGATAAAAGGACCAGGACTGTAGTGGTCCCCCAGTTCTTGGTGAAGTCATCCCAAAAATCTCTGAAAGGAGCAAAGACATCTCGGCTCCTCCTGGCAATTACTCCTTGTGTCTTTGTCATCAACCTCAAAAAGTTCAACAGCTGCACAGAACGGTTTCGGCTGAAGGATGTCTGAACAAACCCCTGCCCATACATAGTATCAAAAACAGTAATGGATGACAACATGCTTTGCTTCATGCCACCCAGATACAGAACACAGCCCCGAAAAGCCCTCATTTCAGTGCCATCTGTCTCTGTAAAGTCTGGCTTCTGGCGCTTGCCTTCTAGATTGGTGAACTTCACCATGGACTTTATCATCTTATCTGACATGAACAGCTGAAACGCATCTACAGGTTCCTGTACAGAAGCGGAACCAGCAAGCTGATTTGCAGGCATCGTGAACACATTTTCAGCAGAAGCTCTCCCAACAGATGCAGAAGGGGGAACTGAGCTCCATACTGTATCGTCCTTTCCTTTCATGACTGATTCTGCCAGGTGCCCAATTTCTTGCAAACTGTTGGCATCTTGCCTGGGTGGTACTCTTTTCTTCTGCTGGCGAATAGCTTGGATCATTGTCGTCAAAAAGGGGTAGTCATCAGAGGCATCAGACTCACAGTCAGACTCAGGAGCACATTCATCAGACTCCTCAGCACTCGCAAAAGCTCTGGCAACTGCAACAACAATATCTTTTACACACACACACACACACACACACACACACACACACACAAAGACACACACACACACACACACACACACACACACACACACACACACACACACACACATATATATATATATAGAGAGAGAGAGAGAGAGAACACGAGCATGAATGCATAAATATGTGCACACTTAAACATGTATGAACCCCATCTTTATTTGATACCATAGCACTGAAAATTGCAACAAAACAAAATTTGTAAACACACATACCCCTCCCCATCCACACACAGAACATCAAGACCGG
Source organism: Conus canariensis (assembly GCA_033310375.1). Lineage (NCBI taxonomy): Eukaryota > Metazoa > Mollusca > Gastropoda > Neogastropoda > Conidae > Conus > Conus canariensis. The sequence goes on from CM065714.1 coordinate 60,220,740, forward strand.
GTTCGTACATCGTGTGTGTGTGTGTGTGTGTGTGTGTGTGTGTGTGTGTGTTGTTTCTCTTCACCCTTACCGTTTGCTTGTCCTATGACATCAGGTTCCTCTTCATCAGCAAGGTCATCGCCACTGACTGGTCTCTCGTCACCATCCGTGTTGTCTTGAATAAAATTCAATACATCTGGGGCTGGGAAAAAAAGAGATATAACCGTTTATTTCCTATTCTGTGTTTGTGTTTCTGTTTACCTATGTGTAATATATGTAAAGTATGCATGCATGTTTCTATATGCTTAGATATGTGTGTGTATGTGTATGTATCAAATTCAATGTGTGTCTGTACTTTTAGAGCATAAACTGACGTTCATCAATACACACTTTGATCGTGGCTCACTTCACACACGCACGTCTTGTTATACTGACTGCTCAAAGCATATGAGGCAAATGAGGAGCTGGATACTTACAGTTAGTGCTTCAACAACATCGTCTGGTTCAGCTCCATTGGCAACATTCAGGGCTTCAAATATGTTGAGCCTTTCCATTATCGATGCAGCCTGTAAATATACATAGGCCTATGTACCATCTGATTTTATGAGTTTTGTTAGATCTTACCATCAGTTTTCAGCTCTATAGCTGTGCTGCATAGATTTGTTGTATGCAATAAATTTGACTTGCATTCAGCTACTTTTGAGGCGATGAAGCCTATTTACTGCTGCAAGTGTATTAATCACCATGAATTTATAGCTGTAGCCTATACGATCAATGAAATTAGTTTCACACGCTAAAATTAAAAATAATAGAGAAAACACAAACGCAGAATGTAGCTACATTGGACCTACTACAAACGCAATGTTGTACTCGTTTGACTACAATTCCTGTAGTAAAAAGAGCATGAGCAATGAGTGTAAAGAAGATCAAACCTGTAATGGAATGCAGTTTAACATTATTATGTACAAAATGAGAGGTAGGGAAATAGATAATGTGAATACATACTTACATTGCAACACAGCGAAACTTCAGCAAGTGGCGATCTGGAACTTTTCCACAAGCTCAGCAGCCTTCAGTGGTGGGAATTTGACGTCAGTAAATCACGCGGTGCCTTTATTTTGCACACGGCACTGGTCAGTCGAGTTCTTAGATGATGCTACTACAGTGTGTGGAAACTCCCATTGCTGACTCCTGTAAGGTTTCTACCATGAGAGTGTGGATGCGTACTCACTGAGGACTAAGCGCGCATAGTTTCTTTGGGAGTACGGGTGCGTGTGCACCCACGATGTACGGCCCGCATAGTTCCTTCTTTGGCAGTATGGGTGTGTGTGCACACACGAATTACAGGGAAGGTTATACGATGTTTTTGTTGTTTGATTATTTGTTTATTTAAAGGCAAAATGGCATAACTTTTGGATAGTACGTACTCAGTCCCTTTACTAACAAAGTCATAAAATTTCAGTAAGATTGTATGAATAATAATTGAAATATCAAACATTAAATAAAAGTATGGGTGCGTTTGCACCCACGGTGTATGGGAAGGGTTTTAACACCAGAGAGAAGCGAAACAACAATCGTTTGCAACAACCATCTAAGGAAACTCCAACGCCAAACCGGCTACAGCCAGACTAAAGCAGTTCCACCTGGTTCAAACCGCCAGAAAAAAAAAAAAAAGCATGACGAGCTCGGTGACACAGCACAGAAGAAAAAAAAATCATGCTGACACGCAAGAATGAACCGGCGTGTATGGGGTTCATTCTGCAGAAGGGCGGCGTTTCAGTCCATATATTCTATTCATCCAAGAGCTATGCATTTAAAAAGTAAAAAGAAAAGAAAAAAAAAAGATATCGAGGATTTTATATACGTAGGAACAGATATAAGACGAAAGCTATCAGTATTTGACATAGTGTTTGGGGTAAAGAAATCTAGTCTAAATCTTGTAAATTATAAGTTCATTAACTACATTATCCTTCTAGCTAAGATGTGTATAAGTATTTAAAAAAAAACGATTCTGTCTTCTCTCTACATGTTTTTGATAACGAGCTGAACATTAGAAAACATCACCTCTCCTTTGTAGATGGGAAACACGATCCCCTACAAAACTCCTTTGCACATGTCTACAGAAACTGCCGTTGTGAAATGTATTTTAGGAAGCCTGTGAATTCCCCTTCTCGATATCTCTCTCCCTCATTCCCCTCCCTCCCTCCCTCCCTGCCTCTCTCTCTCTCTCTCTCTCTCTCTCTCTCTCTCTCTCTCTCTCTCTCTCTCTCTCAGTTTGTCAGTCGGTCGGCCGTCTGTCTGCTTGCCTGTCTATCTGTCCGTCCTTCCGACCGTCTCTGTCTCTACCCTTCTCTTTCTTTTTCTCTCTGCCTCAGCATGAGAGTGATTTTTCTTTAATTTTATCACCGTGTTCGCTTGTCTGTCTGTCTGTCTGTCTGTCTCTCTGTATGAGAGTGTGTGTATGAGAAATTGTGTCTGTCTGTCTGTCTCTCTCTCTGTATGAGAGTGTGTGTGCCTACTTGTCTGTCTATACGGTCTGACTCATTGTCTCTCTCCCTGTCGTATTCCATCTGTTTGTCTGTCGTACACTGTCTGTATGTCTCTGTCTGTTTATCTGCCCTCCCCACACCCCCTTTCTGTCCCTCTCTCTATCTCTCTGACATGTATGTAAATATTCGTTCGCGCGCAGATTTCTCTCTCTCTCTCTCTCTCTCTCTCTCTCTCTCTCTCTCTCTCTCTCTCTCTCCACACACACACACACACACACACACACACACACACACACACACAACACTTACTCACACACACACATTGTCTCTTTTTTTGTCATTTCAAAAGTACTGCCGTCCACGCTCTTTTGTCCACTTGTTCCTTCCGGTGTAAGCAATAAATGCAACAGAGCGAAAGCGACAGCACACTAAACATGAGAACATGAATAAACCCAGACGCCTTGTATCAAAATCGAAAAAAGTAAAACAGCAAGCGAATGTCCATCAGTAATGAAACACACAGACAATGCATGGTGTGAGATGCTTTGAAGAAAAAAAAGTGGGGAAAAAAAGGACGGAGGCCCCACTAAAATAAAAAAAAAAAGAAAAGAAAAGAAAAAAAACCCGTCTTAACAAAAGAAAAATTTTAAAAAGGAAAAAAGAAAAAATATGTAAGGAGGGCAAAAAGAAGAGGGAAAAAAAAGGGAAAGAAAAACGGAAGAAAGAAAACAGACAAATTGCCCAACAAAGGCAGGATCAGAACTTTCGCCTCCTCATCTTAGCATACACGTCAGTCTACGAGAACAGAGAAAAAGTCTACAATTCTTTCTCTTAACCCTGATGATGAACTCAGTTTTGAAGACTCTCACCCCAATTCCCCTGACCCCTTCGACTCCCGCCACATACATGTACATCTAATGGTGTGTTCTTTCTGATTATTCTTTCTTGGCTAGTTGGATGGAAGATCTCGGTAGCGGTCAGGAGGGAGATGTTCAGCGATGAAGCAAATATTGTCGATAACGCGTTTAGATATTTTGCATGTATTATTAAATCAGAAAGGCAGCGCTAAACTTCACCAGCTGACTCAGCATCAGTTTAGTGTCTCCACTGGTGGGGGACCACGTGAGATCTTGATATTGATTGATAGCTCTCGGTGGGCTACTGGCTCTGGAATCACGATAGGACGCATCTGAGTGTGGCTGTGTATGAAAAAGGTAGGCTTGGTTGCATGAAAGTGATCCAACTGAGAGTACTCAGGAGACGGGCAGAAAAAAAAAATGTTTATACGGACTGATGCTGGATAAGCTACTTCACACAGGTTATTTGCTGACAACGTTGTGTGTGTGTGTGTGTGTGTGTGTGTGTGTGTGTGTGTGTGTGTGTGTGTGTGTGTATTTGTGCGCGTGTGTGTGATTCATTGATTAAGCCCATCAAATTTAGAATCCGTCATTGTTCAAACTGCATTTCTTTACGTCATTCAATCATATGTGAAGACACAGACACACTTTCTTTAATTCCATACAAAGGATTTAATGTGAGAAACACCGCCACCACTTTGTAAATGAATTATACATCTTTGCTGGTTTGTTAATAGTTTTATATCCACATATTCCATAATGATGGGCTAAGGTTTACATTTGAATAAAAAATAATTGAATAAACCCATGAACTCTCTCTCTCTCTCTCTCTCTCTCTCTCTCTCTCTCCTCTCTCACACACACACACACACACAAACACACACACACGCACACACACACACACACACACACACTCAATCAACATCCTCTCTCTCTCTCTCTTTCTCTCTCTCTCTCTCTCACACACACACACACACACACACACACACACACGCACACACACACACACACTTGACGAGCACAAACACCACAGCTGTTTCAAGTTGGCCGATCATGCAGTTGCTGACCATTGTTAATCTGACCTCCGTCAGCCGGCCTGTGACCAGCCATCCGATCAACACACTAAAAGCCACAGCTGCGTTCCGTCTAGCATGAAATAGAACTTAAAACATGGAAGAACGGTTCGCTCTGCAGGGGCTGTATTATCACATGCGCTACGCTCTTGCCTTCATGCTGAGTCATAAAGTTGTATGCAAACACAGGTTGAGTCAGAAGCAGGCACTCTCGTAATCCGGCACTTACCTAATCCTAAAAAAAATTGGCCGTGTGATGAAAGCTGAACATATGCCAGTTACACACCTTCTCTTTCGTCAAGGCTACCACGGCATTCCCATCTGGAGAACTCCGAGAGATGTTTGGAAAGTACTTTTGTTTTGAAATCGGTCAAGCATGTCAAAAGTGAAAGCTTTCCCACGATCTTTTGATTGAAAGCTTTCCACAATCGTTTGATCGTGATGGATCAAAGGAAACTGTCAATGATTCTTAATAGGTTTTCATATGTATGCTACAATATACATCAATGTAAATCGCTTGAATGTCCTAGCCTACAAAATTTATGTGAAAATATGTACTGTTCATACACCCCAACAAAATTATTCAATAATGCCCTTGATCTTGAAACAAGGTCACTCGGTTCGCTTGCAGGTGAATCCTGCGTAAAGGCAGTTGGCTCACCTCGCTAAATAACGAACAAGAAGAAGCTGGCATCTGTGATTACTGAGAGGGCAGCGGGCCAGTTGAACGATTCACTCGCCTGGATGAGGTTACTTACCAGCGATCGAACGGAAGTCCGACAAGGGCGAACAACGGGAAAACATGGCAAGATAATTATCATTTCCCCCTCAACTTCGCAGAGTTGTACAATGTTACCTTCACCTTGTGTATCTTGTCTGGAATTTGAACACGTTCAAGTCTCTTCAAAGGGACAAATGCAAGAGTGAGTGGTGGCATGCATCGCTGCTCGAAATGTCTGTTTAAAAAAAAAAAACCCCACAAAACAACAACAACAACAAAGGAGCTGTAGATCAAGTACCTGTTCGAGAGAACAAAATCGTCTGAACAGGACTTGAATCATGGCTGATCCACGACAGAAATATGTTCTGATATCATGCAATTATAGAATAACTAACGCTTACGCGCTTCGACCCCGTCTCGCCCCGGTGAGTTTGTCTGTGGTGTAGTGTTTCGATGCCCAGTTTTGCGTCTGTGGGCACAAATTGCGTCACGACGCAATGCGTCACGTGATAGCCGACCCAACGTTGCTGTTTGTAGGATACTAAGGATACTTCATACCAAATTTGGTGGCGATCGGCTTAAAACTGTGGCCGTGTATAAGCGAACAGACAGACAGACAAACTGAGCTTTATATAATAGATGACGCTAAATATTCATTTAAAGCGTTGGTCTGCATTAACTTTTTGAAACACATAGGCCAGTCTTTGCACGCTTAACCGACTTGTCTCATTGTTGTAAACGTCGTACAAAATTGAGCAAAGTTTAGGAATGCTTTTCGCCACTTGCTCAACTGACATATTGTCAAAATCGAAAATTTTCCCAAAGAAGTCAGACAGGCTAGGAAGTGTCGGCGATTAGCCATGGCAGACAATGCCGAAGTCATTTTGCCAATCTGCTGACTATTTTCGACTGATACATAAAATGTTTGGATTTTAAGTCAATTTGTAGGCCTACATTGATCAATGCACACTTAGTAATTGCACGTGTCCGAAGACGTGAGCCTTCTTACTGATTTAGGGACCCTGAAGTCTTAGATGTGACGCAGCAACCAACCATATTACCTACACCACGTGATTCTGTTTGTCGCCCACGCCTGTTGGTTTGTTTTTCTGTCGGCAAGATTCCGCATAAATATTAAACTGATTTTGAGGAAACCAGGTGGAAAGATCGAATGTGGTCCAAGGACAAATACATTGAATTTGGTGCGA
>CM065714.1:60232066-60252066 GCA_033310375.1 Conus canariensis
GCTTATATGTTGCGTGAAATCAAGAAGTTCTGGCATACAGAAATGTTACGGTTTGTTGTATTTATTTACGTGTTCATGTACTTATTCTTTTACGTGTCTCCGCAGTTTGTGTGCATTTCCCAGCTGACCAGTGTGAAGGTAGCCCCAAAAAGTGACCCCAAGAGCAAATGCCCTGGCACTGTTTACATTTAAAAACAAAGAGTGGGAATTCCGACGGCTGTATCAACCAGTCAGAGGAATAAACAAAAAACAAGTAGGTTAAGTCTTGCTCCCATAAGAAAACCTAACACAGAATAACTTTTATTCAAGACTGGCACAGCCTTTTAAATTTGAATAAAGTCAGACAAATACAAAGATGAACAATCTAATAGTGGGGGAAACCAAGCGCAGACCAATAACCCCTCTGTCATCACAGTAATGACTTGGCAAATATGTGGACTTAAGGGGGGGGGGGGGGGGGGGGGGGGGTGTTGACGATGAAGAAAATGGGAACATGAAATTAAGAAAATATATGATAAATATGAAAACTCTTGACTAGCTGCATGAGAGAACCATCGTAATCCTCTCCAAGGCAGATCTATTTGTATTGCATGCTCCTAGGCCTTTCGTCCGCTGGATCGGACTCATCAGGGAAACACGGCTGGTTGTGTCTGTGCTCCTGGTGTCAAATAGAGACACACCACAGTCCATAATACTGTGGTGTTCTCACCACCAAGGGTTCAAACAGGAATCCAACAGCACCCCCAAAGCAGCCAACGAAGGGTAGTAAATAAAACAAAACGAAAGTGTGGGGTGAAAAAAAGTTGTGCGCACCCTACGTAGTAGACCAGCTATCAAGGTTACCAGGTAAGCTCTGGATTTGAACCCACAGGGGAATGGACGAGTTGAGAGGCCGAAGCTGACCCGGAAGCGCGAGGCAAAGGCTACCAGATAGGACTGACGAGGGCGCAAGTGAAGGGAGCTACCTTGAACCAAGTCCCCATTGGTGATGTGTGTTTGCAGCATTGTGCTGCACTAGGGGTCTAAAGGAATAAGTCTGTAAGTATTGGGGACGAAGTGGATTTTAAAAGGAAGAAGCTGAAGCCGAGACTAGACTGTTATAACTTTGTTTTTCATCTTTCTCTTACACACGCACACATTTACACACACACACACACACACACACACACACACACACACACACACACACACACAAACGCGCGCGCGCGCGCGCGCCACACACACACACACACACACACACACACACACACACACACACACACACACAGATATGTAGACATATAAATATAAAATAAAAATTACATACATTGGTGGTAATGTTGGGCTACCTGATGCACAAACCACTATAAATTCCTTGTGATTTGTATATGATAAGACCGTATGTCACCTGTTGGTATGGTTATTTGGGATGGCATCAACATGTAGATAAGCACAATCTGTGCTTGAGGGATTTCATCTTTGAGGGTAAGGGATGGGGTTCGGGAGATGAGGGTAGCATGTTGGAGAGATTTTTTGTTGCAGTCAATCCTGTTATAACAGCGCATTACGCATCATCGTCTTCCCCTGTCCACCTTCCCCTTCTCCTCCTCCTCCTCTTTGGTTATGAACTATGCACATAGGGGTCAACCAAGGGTTTACCATCGGACAGATATAGCAGATTCCCAGACTTCGGTGTTAAGGTCCTTAGTTTTCAGCCAGATCTGCGCATGCATTTTCTAAACTCCCCTGTTCACCATTCAGACAGCCTAGCACTTTCGTGTAGAGAACTATAAAATAGGCATTCTGGCTCACCCACCTCTGCCAGCTCCAACCGGCTGAAGCCGGTTTCGCTGTTGCTCCGCCGGCTTACCCAGAATGCCTATTTTATAGTTCTCTAATAGTAAACACTTTACAAACATACATAATGTGTAGGATTATCTGTTTTATAGTTCTCTGTCACTGGACCGTTAAGAAGTAAACAAACAAAACAATGGGGACTTGGTTAACCATGCCTTTATTCTTAGGAGGGCTATTTGTCAACCAAGTTGGGATTTCATTCTATTGTGAGGAATGACTGGCTATTGAAAGCTATCTGAAAAGGGGTGGGATGTGTGTTCACACAAGCGTAGAATCGTGGCACGTTGTTGAAGATTATTCTAAGCAGCCACCAAGTGCACTTATCAAAAGCTTGATTCAACAAACAAGACAATTGTATAAAGTACACCCGGCGGCCGCCTGAAAAGGCAGCCTAAAAGTTTATAGCTGGGTGTTGAATAGGAGCATTGAAGCAAGTGGAGCAAGAAGAAGTTGACGCAGAGCCCCGGTTATGCATAACCGTTATTTTTAGAATCATGTCATTTCCCCTTGCTGGGTGCTGCTCCAAGTCGGCTGGCACATGTGGGATTTGTTTCCAGTAGTTGGCATATTCTGGAACCTGCAGCATGACTTTAATTGCGTTCAGTCTACTGAGGAAGAAGTTTAAAGGAAGCCCAACACAAAAAACTGTTTAAATCCAAAAAGTACACTTGCAAGTGCACGCAGTTTTCTAGCGTGGTAAGTGGCGTGTCTTGAATAGAATAATCCCACAGAGCTTGATGTGCAGCGTTTGAAACTCTAATTTCCTGTGCTAATTCTTGTGAAGAAGGACTACCTAGTAAATCCCTCTCTTCTTTTGAAAAAAATGCTATCTTGAGACATTGAATCAATCAGCAAAGTTTTAAAGTCACAACGCTTTCCTGACTGGAAATCACACACGCAGCACACCAACCCAATGTGAAAATGACAAGACAGCTAGGTTCAGTTGCTAACAACACAAGTGCTGGGCGGAAATGTCGTCACTGTTACTAATCAGCTGATTCTATCTAGTCTTGTGATTGGGGGAAGGTAAGAAACATGTTTTGATATGTTTGGAAATTTAGCCGCCTAAATTTATACAATGACGTCTAACGCCTGTACTAAACGACGCCGGTGGGGAATTTAGCCGTCTAAATTTATACAATGCCGCGTGGCGGCCCGACGCCCTTATGTGTAACTCGACACGAACCAGCAAACAGTGCGACGCTTCGACTCGGCAATTATGCAGTTGAGTAAGCCGGGGCCAGACATGTCTGGCCTAGAGTACTACATAAAGGCAGAAGGGAGTTGTCTCCCCGGAAAAGAATGTAACAATTAATTGTGAAAAAAAAATCGTCATTAAGTCGTTCTAGGTTCTTATTCAAGTCGGCATCACGTTCTTATTCAAGTTTTTATTCAAGTTCTTAACAAGTCAACATCAAGTTTTTAACAAGTCATCATCAAGTTCTTAACAAGTTCTTATTCAAGTACTTATTCAAGTACTTATTCAAGTTCTTAACAAGTCGTCATCAAGTCGTCATTAAGTTCTTATCAAGTCGTCATCAAGTTCTTATCAAGTTCTTATTTAAGTTTTTATCAAGTCGTCATCAAGTCGTTATCAAGTTCTTATTCAAGTCACTTATAATTATTTATTAAGTTCTTGAAATATTATTCCATCTGAAATGGATCAAAATGATCTTTTGTTGTTGGCAGTTCTAGCATGCTTTTTTGTTCGGCTTCTGTATTTAGTGGCTGAGATTTTTTTGACTGCTTTGGTTTTTGCTGGCGTTGTTTATATATTTTATAACCGTAATAACCACCCCCAGCAGCAATGACGCCAAAAATGGCAACTGTTTTAAATTCAATATTCCATGACGACTTTGGTGTTGTAGGTCTTGAATCAACTTGTGTATTTACAGCTGGCATTGAAACAACTGTTGGCGTTGGCGGTGTTATGTTTTCATTATGAGTTATATTCTGTGATTGCAACATTAATTTTTTTTGTTTGTTCCACTCTGCTAATTTTTTTCCTGCTGCAACGCGCCCAGGATGAGGAGGCTTTTTACTGGTCACTTTCTCCATCAATGTTTTCTGCTGATTTTCTGGCTCGGTCATTTTAAAGGGAAACAAAATCTATATGATTAAAAGTAATTAATCCCATGATTAATGGCGATAACAATGTTCCAAATCTGTAATATAGATCACATCCTAGAGACTCTAATGACTTTGTTAAAACGGGATCCTGTGTTAAATCATACATAAAATCTTGTTCAGAATCAATGGGAGCAAATCTACTAACTAGTTTAGTGTACAAACTAAGAACCGTTTGCCCAACACTTTTTACCATTCTTGACCCAGTTGCGCTTCATACCTGTTGTGATACTTTACAATGTCTTGTGGCGACATCTGTTGTATCTGTTCTATGCTGAATTCATTTCCAAGGTACTGTTTTGTTTTTCCACACGCCGCCAAAGAATACAGCCTTTCCTTTTGGCGCATAATAGCTTGGTCATCAACTTGATCATTTGTAAGTTCAGGAAGTAAATCATCGCAGTTCATGTTTTATTAATGAATAAATATTATTTTATTTTTTAAAAATGAGCACCGAAAAAACTATTACTAACCTTGTATACCATTCTGCTGTTATTGGAGGCCTAAGTGTAGGATACACAATGCTTGGTAAAAGCCTGTTAAAAATAAAACCAGCAGATCTTGGCAAACTAGACTTTGAAGACTCAGCAAAGCTGATTGCTGTTATTACAGCTTCATTTGCTACGAAAGATTTTCTAGTTAAGCAAGGAATAATTCCAGACAGTATCAATATGTAAAATTAAAAAAATACATTTATAAAAATGGCTTCACTCGTAATGATGATTGGTGGCGCTGTGGTTAATGCGCTTGCTTTTAGCGGAAGTAATTACGCATTTAGTAAATTACGGGATGACGGCGAGAGAAAAAGACATAACAAAGCTATGGAGCAACTAGCCGCAGCACAAGCTGCGTATGAAAAGCAGAGAATTGAGCAGTTAGATTTTATTAACGATGAACTGAAAGAACAGGGACATGCAGCTTACACATTTAAAGATGTTGATCAAGCAATAAAAGAATATTATCTTGTAACAGGCAAGCCAATCGAGACATTGCCCCCACCAAAATTCAGCGATTTTATCAACCATCAGAAAAACAAAAGATGCAAGAAATATTGTTTATTGCCTTTGGCATGACCGTTGTGTATTTTGTTGCGCATAATATTGGCTGAATAAAAATGAACAAAATCTATTATTCACCAAAAGGATATTGGAAGGGAATAACAGCAATTAAAAAGCTAAGCCAAGCAGCTGGAGTCAGTGAACAAACAGCAAAGGAATGGTTATCTAAACAAGCGATTTGGCAAATTTATCTACCAGCGCCTAAACAAATACAGAGACCACACTTTGTGAATATAACTCCAAACGACACCCATCAAATGGATCTTCTATATTTACCCCATGATACGATTAGACGAAAAAGATTTAAGTACGCACTTACAGTCATTGACATAGCTTCAAGATACAAAGATGCGGAACCATTAACACAAAAGAGTGCTTCTGCTGTTGCTGTCGCTATACAACTGATATATCAACGAGGACCCTTAACTTATCCTCGCATGATTCAAGTCGATGATGGGAAAGAATTTAAAGGACAAGTGAATCAATTATTGTTAAAACATAGAGTTACCATTAAAAGAGGCATTCCGGGTGTTCACAGATCACAGGGTTTGGTTGAAAACTTTAACAAACAGTTATCTGAAAGACTTTTCTCCTACCAGTATCACAGAGAGCTGATTGACAATTCTCGCAACACAGAATGGGTTAGAAGGCTGCCCTCAGTTTTGCGCGCAATGAATAATGAAGAATTTAAAGGTCTAAAACCAGTACAAGCAATCAGAAAACAAACAATAAATGTTGTTGAAGGAGAGTCTTCATCAAGCAAACTATTACCATTTGGTTTGAAAGTGAGATACCTTTATTCACCGGGAGAAGCGGAAGGGGACACTCGCATCAGGGCAACAGATCCAGTTTGGAGTGTTGATCCATATGAGATAAAAAAAATTGTGAAAATGAATCCGCCCGTGTATTATTTACGAGAAACTGACACAACAAAACGGCCGGCCCCTCAAAGATCTTTTGTGAAGGAAGAACTGCAGATAATCCCTCCAGACACAGTTCCAGTCGCTTAATTATTTTTTAATTTAAATTAAAATGGCGGCAAGAATGGAAAAGGAAGAATCCTTACGTAAAATGGCACTGGAAGCAAGAATGGTGAAGGAAGAGTCCTTAGAAATAATGCGAGAAATATTTGATTATAATCTTGCTATTAGACTAATATTTAAGAAGATTGATCATGCCATGCTAGACAAAACCTCAAATTTTGATTGGGAGCAAGAATATATTAAAAAGATAAAAAAAATTCGAGCGCATTTAGCAGTAATGGATAATAATTTGGTTGAATTGGTTGGTGATATAGTTAAGCTTAATGAACTGTTTTAATCTACGCAAATACATTTGGGTTTAAAATGGAAGCTCAAAGGGAAATGGCAGAAAAGGCAAAGGAAAAGTCTTTAAAATTAATGCAAGATTTATTTGAGTATCAGTATATCATTAAAGAAGTATTTGAGAAGATTGACAATCTCTGGCAATCGCCAGGCAATCGCTTTAAACCCCAAAGCTTTTATTTTGATTTATGGAAACATGAATATTGTGAAATGACAAAAAAAATTAAAGCACATCTAGCATTAATAAATAATATTAATTTTGCTAAATTAGATGATGATATAATTGAACGTGCGATTGCTGAAACATATAAGCCCATATGATTATACTATTCTCCAATGACCAATTGCATATGAAAACTCTGGATTAACAAATACTCTTTTTGTGTTAGTGCGGTCAAGAGACCGTTTTGTTACAACTGTTGTGTTAATCTCATGCAGATTAGATCGCAGCTTGTAATTGTCATGATGAAAAGTTTTATTGCCAAACAATGCTTCTTTGTAGTTGTCATGGGTTATGCTTGACTGCACAACACTACGAGATATTCCCTTTGCTTTTTTAACAACTTTTTTTTGGCTTGAAAGACTGTACATTTTCGACCTCAAACCAACAAACTCCTTGATCACCTCTCCAGATAATTCATCCTTCATCTTACCTAAAACCTTCTTATTAATAACTGAATGCAAAGGTGAATCTTTAGGGTAATCAGATGTGTCGTACCATCCAGCATGCTCTTTTGCTACTTCTAATTCCATGTCTTTGTAAAAATCTTCAGTAGGGATGTCAATTACAAAGGAATCTGTATCTGTGTACAGAACTCTGGACTCTGGATACAAGGGTTTAAAGTAGTCATAAAGAAATTCTAACATCAAAAGCTTCGACAGCTCTAAAACAGTAAACCCAATAAAAACGGGCTTGTCCAATTTGACTTTCTTTTTTTTCATCATTATGCCAAAAAGCTGATCATGAAATCTTCTGAAGTCCTGATAATTAGGTTTTGAAGTCAACTTAATTGCAACGTTTTCTCTGGTGACCAATCTAACATCTTTACGCTTGTGCGGATTTTCCATAGTCTTTCCAAAACAGCTGTTGTTCATCAACTTGAAAAAGTCTTTTTCTGAAGCATCTGCGGATTTAGTTCTGAGATCAGTGTTCTTCATGATGTATGGTTTCATGAACTGTTCTTGATCAAAAGCAATTATACGATGAACAGCTGTCAACTTTAAACCATGTCTTAAATAAAATTGAAGAAGTCTGTAATGACAGACATAATTTTTTTTGTCACGAAGATTAGGCACAAGTTTAGGCGGTTCTGTCATTGCCATCTTTAGACTTTCTGCCGCTAATGGATAGTCATTATGGTAATCATGAAGTTCATGAGGATATTCTAAATCAACTTCTAGAATGAGACCTCTTTTACGATCAGCTTCTAGAGTAGGTAGCCATTTTAAAAACTTTTGAATGTCTTTGAGTCCTGTGTACATTTTAAAGTTGCGTAATGGAAGTGATTGCGCCATTGCCCATCCATACAGATTGTTTGCATCTAAATACATAAGATAGTTAGACCTTTTACTTGGATCATAGTCGTCCAAGTATTTGTTGTTTGCTTTACAGTAATGGTGCGACGCCATACTGATTCCCCACGCAATCCGTTTTCAATCATCTGAAGCATTGGCAGGTCAGACAATAAATCAATTTGTACTCCAGTAAATTTTAAGAAAGCGTCCCAGCTCATCCCAGGCGCAGAAATATAATGCGCAGGATCCAGGCTGTAATGTTTCATGCAGGTCTTCCTATAATTTTCAAAGACGTCCGCCAACAAACAGGTATCCGCCATTAAATAGGAATCATGATAGTCTCCCATCGTTTTACACTCTAACTTCTGCCACGCATCTTGAGCATAAGAATAATCAGAATCACTGATGTCCTTTCCTCTAAGACTACTAAAGAACGCGCCTTTAGGTGGAAGGGCTGGGTTATCAAACCTTTCCCAACTGTTCATGTACTCATAAGGGTAAACGCCCTTTCTAACAAGAGTTGGGTCAAAATATTCTTCTGTTATTGGGCAGGACTTTAAGGATCCTGCCAGTGACTCTAAACTCCCCATCAGGTGTTGCATAGAGTCATAAAAAGATAAATTATTTAAAGTGAAACACATGTACTTTTCTGATGACTGCGCAATGCATGACACCCTAAAGGCGCTAGTTACTGCTTGCATTATAAGGTGAGAGTCGTAACCTCGCAAGTTATGAAAGAATATAGGAAGTCTCCAAGTCCTAGGATCAAACTTTAGTTGAAGATTGCAATTGTTATGTGCTGCTCCTCTGAATTCTCCGCTAATGTGATCATGGTCTCTTACTGTTGGATTTAAACTTTTAGGTGTTAGCTCTAAACCACAAATCCAACAGTGAGTGGCTGAGTCTTGATCTTCGGGGGTCATCTTAAGATCGGATAAGAATAGATTATTAGAACAGGCATTACGAACTTCTTGCATGCGTTTTAAGAAATGTTTTGCTGCATGTGGTCCTCTGTATAATTCTGGCTTTGAATGTTCACCATCTGACCTGACAACAATGAAGGCAAATGAACAAATCTGGTGGTTATTCATTATAACTGTTTTTGGTAAATGTTTTGGAGCTGGCCCCTCATAAGGAACAATAAGCGATTCAAAGTCTGCGTAAACAACATATGGAGACCTCTGGAGTTTTTTGTAATTCTTAAAACTAACCTTACTGCCTTCTCTTGGCATAATTAGTTCTGTATTGCAGCCAACTGGGCTGAGACAATGTTTTACATGTTCGCTCGCAGCTTGAACAGACGGAATTCTTGTTAAACATTTTCTACAAAATTCTTGTTTGCTATGTTGTTTTGTAGTATGCACTAGTAATCTACTCATTGTGCGTATTAGAGTGTAGTGCAACCCATTAAGGCTTTGCATTAGGAGTAAGTCTACATGAGTTTTGGTTGGTTCGCCTATTGTTGGACTGTTCTTTGACACTCTAATTGGCAGAAGGTTGGTTTCTTCAGACCATGTGTATACGTTAACAGTTATTGGGGGATTTTGTTTTTCAAACTGATCAATTTTGTCTACAGCCATAGGAAATTCAAGGCCGTTAAAGTTAAGATCATTGGCCCACTGTAAATAGTTAGATACTCTCTCTGCATTTTTGGCAACGTGATGCAGCCTAGCAAGAACGCACCACATAAAACATTTGTCGTCTGAATTTTTTATGTTCAAAACTGCTTTCTTTGCAACTAATGTTGGAGGCAGTGGAATGTAAGACTTGCCTACAATCGGCTCATACTTAGCCTGTCTTAATCTGATGTCTAGGACTTCACCCTCTGACCAACCAGAGCCTCTCATTTTAGCTGCTTCAGAGGCTTCATTAAACTGTGTAAGAAGTTGATCTGCCCAACCGGGTGTTAAGTCATTATAAGAAAGAATAGTCTGCTGTTTAGTTGAGACCCAGACTTCTAGATTTTCTTCGTTTATTGTTATATAGTCGATTAAAACAACTAACCTTACTTTAACTGGAGGGTTTATTGTTAGTTTACTTGGAACTTGAGAAATAGCATGTACAACGCTTGCCTGTACCTTTGTTGGATCAATAACTTCTAAAACGACCTCATTTAAAGCTTTTGACAAACGCTCTTCCTCGAGCATTGCTTCAAACAATTCATCTGAACCTTCATATATCTTATCCATGCTGAGTTTCTTTTCTAACTCAAAATATATATTTAAATTAAAAAAAAAAACTTAATCAGAATCAATATCAACGGTCTTTTTGTGCTTAGACTCGTAAACTAAAGTATAAACGCCCTTTGGGGTTGTTAATGTGAGCTGTTTAGAACAGAGTTTAATGTTTCGTTTACTTTTTTTAAACATTCCTTTTTTATCTGGTCGGTGTCTGGCTGTTGAGAAAAAGTTGCCCTTGCCTTTTTTTGAAGATCAAACTTTTGTCTTTTGTAGTCCTCAAAATCAGCCTGTAGGCGACTAAATTCTTCATCCGTGATGTTCGAGTCGGCAAGTGCTTTATTTGTTGTCAGTTTGAAAGAACTAAGTTTAGCTGTTATTAGTTGAACTATAGCTGTGTGCTTTTGGAGTTTAGCTTTTATTTTTTTGCTGACAGCACCTGCAGCTGTTGAGCATAAACCAAAAGCTAAAGACAAACCACCTAGAGCTAAAGCTGCCGGCGCACCTACGCCTGTTGCTAAGAGACCTACACTTGTTCCTGCTGATAGAGCACTAATAGTCGATGCTCCAGTATTAACATATGTAACAGCATTAAAGGCAGCAGAATACCTTCGTTTGGTTTTGCTGTATTTTGAAAGGTCCTGCTCTAGTTGGGTTTGCATTTGTGTTATGTTTGTTAATCTGAAAGTTTTTATGTCTTCAGAGTTCTCTTCTTTGGGCACTTTTGGATAAACCTGAACAGACATGCTTTTTTTAAAAAATAAAAATAATTTAGTATTGGATATCTTTTAATCTGTTATCTTGAATATTCAGCTGCGCATCATATATTAAAAACAAATATACATTAAGTGGTTTATCACTCTCTTTTTCTTTATCAATTTGAATGTTTATTACGTCTTTAACTGTTCTCCCACTCCCATGCAACTGATTATCCTCTGTCGTCCTTAGGTCAATCCATAAACCGTATTTCGTTGTTAAATATTCATCAAGTCTAACACTGTGAAGGTGTAGATCTTTAGACACAAGGTCTACTGTTGGACTTCTAGACCTCCCGCCTCCAAACAATTTTCTTATTTCATCAAAATGATGATAAGGTTTAAGCCCGCTACCGTAGACTTGGTTAGGACTACCCTCAATTGAACATTGTACTTTAGTTATTTTAGGATTAATAAACTTTTCACTTTGTCTTTTGAATGGTTCTTCATCTTTACACAGCAATAAAATACCTTTAAGGGATCTTGCTGCGGCACTAAAACTAAAATTCCATATAGTGTCTGCCCTGCTTTTAGGATATTTAGTATGATGAATCACTCTTTCGTAATATATTGCTAATCCTGACTGATATTGTTGCTCAATCAGCCTTGCTAAGTTAGGGTTGCTAACAATGTCAAACTCTAACGAGATGTCGAAAATGCTGTACTTGGAATCAGTGTCTGTAGATTTAATGACACGTTTGTATTCATTAAAAGTTAGTTCATATGACAATCTGTCTTTTAATGCTCCTTGAAAGTATGGCGCATGCGCGCTTAATAACTCAAAATCCAAGGGGATAGAAAAGCGATTTCCATACGCAAAATTTAAGCTTCGGGCTTGTTGCCAGATGCAGCATCATCAGCATCTATTCTGTGTTTTAGTGCTTCATCACTTTCGATTCCTTGAAACGCGAGGTCAGCCCTTTCATTCGCGGTTAGCCATAGATCACAATAGATTAGAAATATGTCTGCATTGTGTAGAGAAAATATTTCTTGCCCCTCAAGTTTTATAGAAATTTTCTTAACGATTGCCCGTCCCAGATTCTGGACTACTGTCCTGTTTGGGTCTGTTGCTGAATCAAGTTCTATTTTGAAAGTAAGCCGTGCAGATCCCGGCACAATCACTTCATCTGCTCCTAGGTCTGGAAATTTAACAGTAAGAATTTGATCTGAATCAATAGTAGATGGATTATTTGGAACAATAATATTCTGTTTATTTCCCGTCACGCCAAAGGGCTCTTTCAGTTTTCTATGCGGGTCAAGAATCGAGCCATATGCTTGTGACATTTTTTTATAAAACAAAATAAAAAGTTAATTATTTAAAAACATGGCAGAAGAAGATTATGATGTTTTTGATCCTGGAGACGACATGAGTGAAATGACTCCTTTGACACATCCATTACAATCATTGCGGCGGGAATTAACAGAAAGTAAGGTCAAATCATTTTATCAAAGTTTAGGCCAAGAACCTCCCGAATTTATAGACCCTAATGATTTTGAAACAAAAGATGACCATTTGTTTGTGAGAAACGACGAAGGACAACTTGTTCAGCTTACAACTAAACCAGACTCATCAAAGTTTTTAAAAAAGAGTACAATTAGACAAAGGCTCAGTGTGAGCGAACAAAATCGCCTTAGCATTACTAAACCAAAATTAGATAGGGAAGCAGTTGCTAAACTTCAAAACACACTACAGGAACTCCCAACAGATAACCAAATGCAAAACATGGAACTTAAAGATTTAAGCCCAACAGCAGACAAAATAATAGAAACCAGTTTTTCAGAAGAAACAGTATTAAAAACTATGCACGATCCGCCGCTACCTATGAGAGAAATAACGGCCCTTGATCATACTTTGAGAAGCATCAGAGGCGAATTAACAAACAATTTAGCAAAACTGGGTGAACTAGATGAGCATATAAAAAGAGAAAAAGAAAAACTAGTTGAGGCTGATGACCACAACTTAGGACCTGGTGTTAAAGAAAGAATAACACAAAGACTAAAAGATCTTGAACAAGAGAGATCAGCAAGACTAGAAGTGTTGTCTACTAACCGAGAACAATTACGAACTCAAGTGAGCAGAATAAGAGAAACTATCCAAAGAATTTTATATGAAGACACAACGTTAGCAGAACGAATAAGAACACTGTTTAGAGAGCAAGGCGTCACATTAGCAAGTGTTATAACAGCCTTAGGATTTGCAATAAGTACACTGGTGTTGGCTATTACAGGCGGCGGTGGTGGAGGAGCAGTGCCACCAACTCCGTCGTCAGATAAATCATGGGTAAAAAAACAACTCGATCACCTTGCAAACTTACTAAAAAAATTAGCCAGTAAAGCAATAGATTCTTTGCCTGGTATAATAGGAGGGATCGTTAGCTGGCTTTTGTCTGCCGCAAGTAAAGTAGTTGGCTTTATGGCTGAGCACTTATGGGCATTAGTTGTCTTAATAGTTGGGTTACTCTTTAGTAAGATAAAGACCAAGTAATCCTAGGGCAGTTAATCCAATAACAAGTGCCGTCTTTTCATATTCATGGTCATCACGCGCGTCTTCAATGGCCTTTGGGCTTTGGGCCTTGGGGATTGGATGACTTAATCTTGGGGGGTGTTTTTTTTATTGTTTGTAATATTACTGGCTCAGAATTTATGTCGTTTTGTCCAACCTTCTGTTCATTTCCTGCAACAAGGATTTCATTGTTGTAGTTTATTATTGTTCCTACCTGGAGCCTGAGGTCAGAAGGTAGCATGTATAAACCAGTGCCGACAGCAAAGTCTACTTTCGATCTTGCAAATTGTAAAACATTTTGGTACCTTTTAATACTTGAAGGCAAATCAATTGCAGAATTAATGGCGTCCTCTAAATTTGCTAAATACTGTTTTTGGGCATCAAAGCCAGTAGAAGGATCAGTTATGTTAGATCTTGCCTGTGCTTGCGAACCTAGCAAACACCAAACATAAGTACGAATAGAGTCGTTTATTCGTTCTATTCCCGCTCTAGTTAGGCCCTTAGAAGTATCCAAAATAAATGTTGTCCATGCTGTTTTATGCTCTTGCTCTATGGACCCGAGGTGAACAGTTGTGCCTGAAGAGAAAGATGTGTAAGGAGGATTCCAATCATAGTTATACTTTCTGTGCACGCCCCAAAAATAAAGGGTGCCTAAACCATGATTAAGATCCAACTTTTGTCTAAAGTCTGTCTTTGGGTCAATATCAAATTCGTTACAGATCCTTTCAAAAGCCTTGTAATCTATTCTGTTGCTGAATGGATTAAACGTTTTGTCATTTGGTAATGGCGCTTGCAGTTCAGATAAAATACGTCTGAAGGTGTAATAAAAATGAAATCTATACACTGACCTCACCAAAGGATCAGGATGATTTAAATGATCAGCATACGACACTCCACACCCAGTTGATGCACAAAACACAACAAAGTTTAACTGGTTCTGATAAAACTGCATCGGATGACTAAACCACACTTTCAGGATGTGGTCTTTTTTAATAGGGGGGTTAAGATATCTGTTCAATGGAGTACTAACCTTTACTTGAAAGGCGTCAGACTGAGTCACAGAAATGTCAAGGGTATCAGTTGTTATATTTTTAAGATTGTAGTGCGGCCCGACAGAATATTTTGCATTAGTATATTTGAATGCACTCATTTTTAAATTTGTTTTAAAAATGTTTGTAACAATAACAACTCAAGACAGTCCTTCGTTTTTAGAGTATGCTATTGATAATGAATGCGGAACCCGAAGGGTTGCACTCCATGAAATTTTTTACAAAGTCGTATGGTTTAATATAAGTGAATCCAAGAAGAATAATTTAATTCAAAAACTTGACAGAAGAGGAGACGTAATTAGCCAGTTAACCATACCTGATGGTTATTACGGGTTTTGCTCGCTAAAAGAAGCAATGAGTAACTTCGACATTACTCTCAAACTTAACAATGCAAATTTGAAAATAATGTTGACATTCAAACCTGAAAAAGAAGTAGTCCATTACATTTTTAATGTAGAGCTAGCTAAAATGTTAGGTTTTGAACTTACAATCAAGCCTATCATAGTTTTAGAGTTGCGCAAAGCGAAGTTACTTCTGAGGGAGAATATCCGCTCGATCTTGCATTACATTCATTACTCTATGTTCATTTGGACGAGCTGAGCACTGATGAAAACTTATATGATGGAAGGCCCTCAACTGTTTTAAGAGCTCTTCCATCAGGGAAAGCTGCATATTGCGATTATGAAATTATACAATTCCCTAATTTACAGTTTAAAAGATTAGCTTGTGGGAGGGTCGATCGTTTAATATAAAATCAAGACCAAACAGGGAAAGTCGTGAAATGTAATAACCTGCACATTGTTTTAGAAATAAAATAATACGTTGTTTTAAAAAATGTCTCGTGGGCCAGAAGAATCAGGAGTTACATTAGCGCCTGAGAGGTGTGTAACTTTAGAATTAAAAGACCTTGCAGACGTTGAGGACTTTGAACAAAACGGTGAGATAGGCACTTTGTATGGTTTTGAGTACACTAAAGATGGTTATTATAACGCAAAGAGGTTAGCGACAGCAAAAGGTTTCCTAAACTAGAACAACTACGCAATGTAGAAGCAAATAATGCGGGTCAGTATGAATATAAAATAGTTCGAAAAACTGACAACAAATGGCACTTAGAACCATATTTAGAATGGGACATAAAATTTGAATTCGTAAGCCCATTTACATTTTTTGACCGTCAAAAAAGTTTCAGAAAAGCATTGAACTCTGGCCCTTTACATGTAAGTCTTATGCCAGAGGACAACAGTCGAAAGAGATCGAAATAAAGAAGTTTGGGAGCAAACAGTACATCCTCCACAGAAGAGAATCAGTTTTGAAGGAAGCTACTACAAAAGTACAGTTCTTTCCACGCACGTTATTAGGAGACACGTTCACAATGATATTTGAAATTTCTGTCTTAAAAGATGTGGGGAGGAATGGAGCTGTGGGTGTCAGTGACAACCTTATGGAAGGAATTCTTATTAGCTGGCAAAACTTAGACGTTGACAATCTTAAAGTTACTGTTGTGGTTCGTCACGATGGTGAAAATTTTAAGGTCGTAACAACAAGCAACAAAATCAATGTTAGTCTTAATAGAAACAATCTGACAAAACTGAGTTGGATTAATCTGACACATTTAGACCTTATAAGATTTTATTGTACTGATCAAATTTTGACGGATAGTATGATAACAACACTAACTGGTGTAAATTAAATTCTGTTATAAAACTATGGAGCAAACGACTTTGGTGTCAATGCCGATGTTAAACTTTATGATAAAAACCCCTCATTGTTCATTGATTTGTGGACAGACTGGTTGTGGAAAAACAATATTTGTCCTCGACCTATTACAAACAGTTTATCGTTATAATTTTGATCATATAGTAATTTTCTGCCCAACACTTAAATGGAACAAAGCATATCACGACAGAAGGTTTATATGGACGGATGATGAAATCTATTTGATTGATCCCAGCAATAAACTGAGTGAGTGTTTAGAACACTTTTATAAATTGTTTGAAGGAACTCAGACACTATTTATTATAGATGACTGTTCGGCAGAAAGAGACATAGTTAAAAAGAGAAACACTTTATCAAAACTGGCTTTCAGTGGAAGACATGCTAGGATAAGTGTGTGGATTCTATGTCAAAAATATAACTCAGTTTTAAAAGACTTTAGAGAGCAATTAAAGACTGTAGTTTTATTTCACATGAAAGACAGAGACGCATTTGATGAATGTATGAAAGAAAATGATGTTATTGAAGACGATCAAGAAAAACGAAGGATTAAGCAAAAACTAAAGTCTCAAAAGTTTTCTAAATTAGTGTTAAAAACAGATAATCCTACACATTATGTATGTTTGTAAAGTGTTTACTATTAGAGAACTATAAAATAGGCATTCTGGGTAAGCCGGCGGAGCAACAGCGAAACCGGCTTCAGCCGGTTGGAGCTGGCGGAGGTGGGTGAGCCAGAATGCCTATTTTATAGTTCTCTCGTGTGTATCTACGATACGCCTGTGCAACAACAACAAGAAACGAAATAGACAAAAACATTTTTAAGAGGTAGGCTTACATGAATATGAGGAACTTCACTCCATAAAAAATACACGACCTAAGAAAAACCCAAACATGAAAAATGGAATAATTCTGAAATAAACGGTACATCTTTGATGCTCATATTCACTCAAGGCTGTCACTCAACATAGTAACGAACCGAACTGAACTCTACAATGAAATGCAAACTTAGCTATATAAACACATAAGAATCATGGTGATGATTGTGTTAACAACAGAAATACTAATGTTATTATAATGATAACACGCACATTAAGCATTCACCAAAGGTCGCACGAGAGGAGTTCGAAGATTTGATCATACCCGATATCTGCACAAACGTAACACTGATTTTGCATCGGCGCCAAAAGATGCAGAAAACTGAAAAGAGTTACCGTGCTCAAGGACAATAGCCTAAGCAATTTAGAGGAAAGGAACCTAGGCAAATGGCAGAAGAAAGCCTGCAGATGACAGAGCTTCGCTGGCAAACACAAGATCCGGTGTCTACAGTTTATGCTGATCTTAAAGCTCCACTAGCCCCTGTGGGTCCACGATATCAGCGCTAGCACAGTGGAGTCAGTGGAAGCAAAAGTCAACATACACAGCAAAATGGGTGGTTTCTCTGAGGTTGCGCTCTGCTTTCGCCAAGCAAAGCTGAAGCTACCCATGAAATCCATCAAGAAAGCATGACCTGGCTGCAGTCCAGTCCACTTGATGTCAGCTGAGGAGTTCAGGGCCAAAGCACTGGTCTGAAGGGGCTTCTTCTCTTAGGATCTTTTTTTTGTTGTCACGTTCGCCCAAGTGATTTCTCCCGATCATGATTCGATAAAATGCTTGCGACTGTTTGTAAACGAGAACACAATGTATTTCTCTGCGTATGTCGTTACGGTAACATTCATTGCGCTTTCTTGTTGTTTAATTGCTACTATTACATGTATTGCATTTTCTCATTGCATTCAGTTATCACTCTTTCGTGTGATATCACGAATTATGGTGAATACACGTTATGGTGAAAACATGTTAAACAGAAGATTCATTCATTCAAGTTATCACTCTTCCATTTAATGCACTTTCTCATTGCTGATGTCATTATTGTTACATGTGTTGTACATTCTCACGACCTAAATCCTACTGTTACAGGTATTACTGTCTTTGCTTAAGTCATTACTGTTACTTTTATGGCATTTTTTTTATTGTTTGTGTTATTGCATATACTTCATTGTCAAAGTCATTGTTGTTACATGCATTGTACTTTATCATTGCCCAAGCCATTGCTGTTGTATGTGTGCAACTTCTCATTGTGTAAGTTAGTATTGTGACATCCACTGCATCTTCTCATCGTCTTAGTCAGTAATGTTACATTCATCGCACTTTCATTTCTGCTGACTGACCCCTTCTAACTTACATCCTATGAAAGTTTTTGTTTTTCTACGGGCTATAATTATAGATAGATCAGCCAAACCACGTGTGACAAATTACACAGCCGATCGACTTACTGCTACTGCTGAGCTGACAGAAGTTGCACAGCTGACGGAAGCTGAAGAATCAATATTGACTTGGCTTTGATGGGTTGGTGTTTGACGGACGTCTTCACGCTTACTTCGCCTGGAACAGTTGCCTTTGTTTTCTTAAGAGATTTGGTTGGTGGGTGTGCTACCCAGTGCCAGTCTATGTTCGTGGCTGAATTACAAGAAAGTGGGAGACGGTGGCGCACTCTCAACGCTCCCATCGCAACCTCTCACACACCCACGCGCGCACGCACGCGCGCGCGCGCACACACACACACACACACACACACACACACACACACACACACACACCACACACACACACACAAAACCACCAAAGCTAAGATATTGATTGTTCAGCTTCAGAACAGGGCCGATCAGCTGTGAATGTCGTCAGACTTAAAGGGCTGATCCATATGTAATGGTAGGCTGTAAAAACAAGCTTCCATTCAGAGGGTGTACATTAGCACGTGTGTTTTCGAGACGGCATTAATGTTTGCGCAATATGGCACGTAAGTACGCACGGACACACACACACACACACACACACACACACACACACACACACACACACACACACATTGTCTGATATTATTTTTTTGTGAAAAAGCGTAAAATGAGGGCCTACTGCTAGGCGAATTACAATTACTCTGACGAAGACAACGAGAAGAAAAGGTTAGCCTTTTTAGGATGATAGTCTCACAATTGGTTACAGGCTACACGATTGATGGAAGTGTTGACCACAATTATTATAGACTAGTATCAATTTCTCTTGTCTCCTTGTGCAAAGCCCACAGAGAGGGAGGAGTCGTTTGCTCTGGTTTGGTTTGTAATTTGCGAAAGGGAGTTTTACACTTGCTGGATCCATACGGCACTTAGAGAGCATCACGTTTGCGGCAAAGGGTATGTTCACGTTTACAGCGTCGTTACGAGTACGGCCTGAAAATGGCGTTTGCACCTTTGCAACACCTAGTGCCTTTTTCTTTTCTTTTCTTTTCTTTTCTTTTCTTTTGACAAGGTCACCTACTGCGCCTTGTCAGTATGCCATTTGCGTCTTCTTCACCCCAGAACTGATGGAACATGCGAAAAAAACCGTCGGTAGCCTGAGCAGAAATGATTTTTGTTTGTTGCTTATTACTCCTTAACATCCTTGGTCTGACACACTGCCGCTGTAGGCTTCTCTTGTTCATTGGCTCTTGGTTTATTATGCTGTAGACTTGAACAAAGAATGGTCTGTGCATTTTTCCTGATTTCGTTGTGAGTCTGACACCGTATGATCTCTTTGCACACCGCTACAATGGCGATTTTGTGCATGTGCCAAATTTGCTGCCATCCAATAGAATAAACTCCTTTCTTCGGTTTAGTGGGAAAAAAACTTTTAAAAAGCTTGTAGAGGTTTTTTTTTCCATTCTCAGTCTCAGATGCGAAATCACGCAAATGTTACCGTCTTTAAAAAAAAAAAAATCAGCGCAAATATTAATATACGTTCAATAAGTATGTAACGTAGAAGAAGCCAGCATAAAAAAAAAAAAATTATTTGATCTCTGTTTAATGAGTAGGCTACCTGTGACTATCTTTGATTTCTTACTGGATTTGGTTAAAAAAAAAAAAAATCCGA
>CM065714.1:60259566-60262066 GCA_033310375.1 Conus canariensis
CTAAACAACGCTGTGCTTTGCCACTTGACAGCTAAAAGGGGAAAAAAAGCTGAGGTTTTGCGAGGACAGTAGCAACAGACTGTGACACGAAAGCAGGGAGGGGAGGGGGGGGGGGGGGGGGGGGAGGGGGGGTCCAAATTTTGTAAAAATCCGCGGAGGGGGTACTCTCCGCTCCCAAAATTTTATAAAAACGGGGCGTGGGGTGGGGGAACAATACTCCTCTCCTTAATTTTTGTGCACGATCGGGGGCGGAAATTTGGGGGTGGGGTGGGGGGGGGGGGGGTCCTATCCCGAAATTTGGCCAATAGTACACGAATACTTCGACAGATTTTCTGTATAAGACGGGGAGGACGAGTGATAGTGGGTGGGGAGGGGGGTGAGGTGGAGGCAGACACTCCAGGAAGGGGTAGGTGGCTCAAAGGGGGTCTGCAGGTCCTTCACGTGACAAAAATTACGGGTGGAGGGTGGGTTTGTGTGTTCAGAGAATCCAGGAACCCCCCCCCCCCCCTCCCATCCATCGTCCGGCCCTGGTGAGGGGGGTAGGGGGGGGGAATGGACGCACAGATTCCACTGTACATCCAATATCTTCAGGACGCCCGTTGGTTGGCACGCTTAAGGGACATTTACTTCCGGTTTTCAGAACATCGACTTTTTGCATGTGACATCGAAAAATGCTCGTGATTACTTTGAACATACTTACGGGCCCTAGCTGAGCGAGTCTGGGTTGCGCTCAGATGGCGACAAAGACCTTTCTTTCAATAAAATACCAAACAAAAGAAGAAATGATGAATGGACTGAGTGATAGGCAGATCTGTAGAGTAGTGTGTTGTCTCTTAAAGAAGTCTCAGTATTTCTAGTGTAACTAGGAAGAGACCCTTTATATTGACCAGTCGGAACGCAGCTTTATACAAATGCGGGATGACTCTAAAACATCTGCTACCACAGTAAGAACACGTTCAATGTAGATCTAATACGGCCATATTTATCCAGACCTAGAGATCAATAGCATTAATAAACTGTTCACCCGGGGAGAGCAACGATTTTCGTGCATGTCACACATTCATGTTCCAAATGTTGTTTGTAATCATATTTGCGTGTGTGTGTGTGTGTGTGTGTGTGTGTGTGTGTGTGTTTGCATTTCGACTCGTCCTCGGCGATGCTGCAGTCAGTGTCGATCTTCTTCTTCTCATAATGTTTCTCCCTGTCGCTAATAATCACACAGAAAATGACACTTCCAGACAAACATTTATCAACACTTCACTTGTAAGCCTAGGTCGAAAACAACGTTTTCTTTGTATTCTTTTTGAGCAGTTCCTCCACAGTCTCAATTTTCCAATCGTTCTTAAAAACACAGGACTCAGTATGTGCTGCTAAATGGCAAAACTTCCTAAACAGCCGATGTCGGTTAGAGTTCAGCTTAGCCCCACAAGTTTCAGTTGTGGGCCCCCGTCCATTCTGTATCTTCGTTAGTGATCTACCATTACCCATGTCACACGAAAAAGAATTCCAAGAGATTTAGTCGCTGACGTCTTATCATCCCAAACCAATGAAAGTAATTTACAATCAATAGAAACACCTCTCCAGGAAAGCCACCCTGAGGCATTATCCTAGTGCAATTCAAAGTCAGCGCTCATACACCCAGCTAAGACAAAATCTATGATTACAAGCACTCGTCTTGAACATCAGTTCGCTCCTCTTCGCCTAACTCTCTATCTGAACGGCAGTGCTATTCAACAGGCAGGTGAGCACCGTGCGTCAGGTGTAAAGATTACTGAAGAATTAACATGGCAGTTTCATTACGACAACTTATGCAAAACCATTTACCCCCCCCCCCCCCCCCCCAATTCTTTTATCAGCTTGTGTAATGATTACTGAAGAATTAAAATGGCAATTTCATTACAACAATATATGCAAAAGCATCTACCCCCCCCCCCACCCACCCCACACCCCCCACCCCCTTGTATAATGATTACTGAAAAATTATAAGGGCAATTTCATTACAACAATTCATGCAAAAGCATCTAAAAGAAATTTCCCCCTCTTATCTCAACTTGTGTAATGATTACTGAAGAATTGTAATGGCAATTTCATTACAACAATATATGCAAAAGCATCTACCCCCCCCCCCCCCCCCCCCCCTTGTATAATGATTACTGAAGAATTATAAGGGCAATTTCATTACAACAATTCATGCAAAAGCATCTAAAAAAAATTTTCCCCCTCTTATCTCAGCTTGTGTAATGATTACTGAAGAATTGTAATGGCAATTTCATTACAACAATTAATGTAAAAGCATCTAAAAAAAAAAAAAAATTCCCCTTAAGCTCTGTGCCAGTATTGCCGCTCTGAAGTTTTTCTTCCATGCGTACGTAGTAGCGTCACATATCTATTACGCTTCTACAACATGGGATGGGTGAATTGATATCCGTAATTTTTTTATGCAAATATTTTCTTTCATAATTTTCAGCATATGCGCCGAGCGCGCGCGCGCGCGCGCGTG
>CM065714.1:60267066-60289566 GCA_033310375.1 Conus canariensis
CACCTCCAGTGCCTCCAGGTGTTACTCTGAAGAAGTGAACGTTCCCAGAGCGTTGACCAGCGGCCCGCCATTTTTTTGACAGCGGAGAGGATTCTCGACCCGAATCAACAGAACCCACTCCACTCTAGTAGCGACCGTAAGGTCTTCAGCGGTCAATGAAGCCATGGACCCACACGGCAAGGAAGAGCTGGTCTGAAAGCAGACTGGTGCTACCTTCGACTTTCCGAAATTAAGTAAACAATTTGTTGATCGTTATGATCATTTTTTTCTTCCTCCGTGTGTGTGTGTGTGTGTGTGTGTGTGTGTGTGTGTGTGTGTGTGTGTGTGTGTGTGTGTGTGTGTGTGTGTGTGTGTGTGTTCCTTGATTTCAGAGGGGCAACCCTTGTCAGATTAGTTCAACCTTTAAAAAGTTAGTATAGTCAGCATCAAAATTCAGTCTTTCATGAATAATTTCAAATATGTTTATGATTTTGGAATTAACTTGGAAGATTTCACCTAAAATAAAAAGAAAGATTAACAGGAAGAACTTTGAGACCAAATTTATACCACATACGATGTTCTGAAGGCCAAACTGTTAGAATTTTCTCGCACGACCTTGCAGTCATCAGTACAGCGACACAAGTGGAGAGTGGGTCTGACTCTAAAACGTAGCTCGCTCAACACTGTGATAAAATACGTTTGGCAGCAGAGTGACCTTCAGAAACAACAAGCTGGAGGGTTGGCATAAAACGCTTGCCTCGCTCAAGGATTTCTGAACGCGACTATGAGTTGAAAACTACATTGGGTCAAAAAAGAAACGCAACATATTCGTTTCCTTCTAGAATCCTTGATGCTGACACCGTGCTTTCACACGCAAAAAAAAAAAAAAAAAAAAAAAAAAAGGAAGAAAGAAAATTAGGGACATTCTTGCCCAGTTTCAGGGGTCAGGAAAAGGCCATGAGAGTCATAGTTGAAAGGGTCAGTTAGCATACGGGCAGTTCTCCAAAAGGTCAAAAGGAAGAGGAAGGTTGTGACCTATGCGGTGTCTGGAACCCACTTGTCGGCCTATGGACATTCTTCCGTCTCTGTGAACCTCCTCAGTGCCTTTCGCCGGGTGTTTGTTGGTCGTGCCGGACTTAGCCTTTTTATTTTTTTACTTTTAGTTTAAAATCTCACATGCTTGCAGTCCCTGAAACATCATCATTTCTCCTATTTCTCCATCACATGCGTTCTTCACTGGAGAGAGAGAGAGAGAGAGAGAAGAGAGAGAGAGAGAGAGAGAGAGAGAGAGGTCGTGTCTTTTCAGTCTTTCTCTTTCTGGTCTTCTTTCTAGAATCTTGCACACCGTGGTTGATCGGACCGGTATTTTTTTTAAAACGAGTGGATAAATTGAGTAAAATGTTTTGTGTGTGTGTGTGTGTTTGTTTTTTGTCTCCATTTCTTTGCTCTGGTGGCTACAGGTTTATTAGCTGCGTCTCTCTCTCTCTCTCTCTCTCTCTCTCTCTCTCTCTCTCTCTCTCTCTCTCTCTCAACAATAATACCCACCTGGACGATTACTCTTTTTCTTTATTTTGTGTTGTAGCTTAAGTTTCCTTTATATGTCTGTGTCTGTCACTATCTTTGTCTCTCCGTATTTTTGTCCGTGTGTGTATGTGTGTGTGTGTGTGTGTGTGTGTGTGTGTGTGTGGTGTGTGTGTGTGTGAGAGAGAGAGAGAGAGAGAGAGGTGTGTGTGTGTGTGTGTGTGTGTGTGTGTGTGCGTGCGTGCGTGCGCGCGCGCGAGCGCTGACGTCTCTTTTCATGAGATAATCCGGGGTCAACCAGACCCAGGACATACTGCCACATGCCGTGCTAGCTAGTCAATCATGAGCGACCTACTTAAATATTTCATCCCCGAAGCGCATGGTTAATCAATCATGAGACCCCCGGTTTTCGGACAGCATGACCACCTCTGGACACAAGCCAATCAGGAAGCCGGGAACGTCCCTAAAGCCTCCCACGTGTACCCAGGCAGTGGTGCAGAGCAGTCGGCTTGAGAGCGGTTCCGCTGACTGTGACCAGCATGATCATCTTCCAGACCACTGCACAACGTGGAGTGGAGGGACACGCGCTTTGGCCCGTGTCGATTCATACTGGTAATGTACTCGGCTATCACGCGGGCTTGATCCCGATGAGTCGACTTTGCCCCCTTCTCCCCCCCCCCCCCCACCCCCCCTCGCGCCCCTCCCCCTTCCACACCCGCTTCCGTCAGCGCCTTCCTCACCATCCAACACACACACACACACACACACACACACCGCGCGCGCGCGCGCGCACACACACACACACCGCAGGGACTGACGAGCTACATCCATCCAACCCGGCGGGAAAGCCAGCCTAGCCGACAATGGTCTCTCCCTGGTCAGTCAAAACGACATCAGAACACGCATGGCTTAGCTCGCTGGACCAAACGGATGCACGTTACATGGTCTGACCCCAGGCAGCTAGGGCTCAGTTGATACTAGCTGCCCGTAACTGGTTGCAGACGGTCGACGTTGCCAAGAAGGAAAATACACTCACGTTACCACCCCACCTACCCACCAATCCCTTCCCCACCCACCCCACCCACCCCAAAAATAGGGTAGGGATGGGGGTGGGGGTGTTCAATGTTATGTTTTGTGCCAGCGCTAGCGTAGCTGTTCTGAGCATCCATGGGTCCTACGTTCTACGGGCTAGGTAAAATCCTGATGACGACGAGCCAGCGTGCGAGCGCCATTTCTTGCCAGCCACCGCCACCTCTTGGGTGTGGTTTCCATCTTCCCCGTTCTTGCCTTATCCTTTTGTTACTTCCTGCCTTGAACGCAGCACCAAATTTCCCTTCAAATCAGGAACGCATGGTGGTCATATTGTTAAATCTTCTATCCCAGTTTTCCTCTAATTTATCCATCCTGCTTTGGTTACCATCTTCCACTTCAGAGAACCGAACGTTCATAGTGGCCTGTTTCGCTGGCCTGAACGCGTCGTCGTCCTGGTGGATTGGTGTGGTATGATATACGTCTTCCCTGCCACTACATTCCATCTGTTGTGTCATGGGACGGTAAATCCATGTCTTGTCAGACAAGATGAGAACGGTGTGGACGTTGAATCCGAATGTAACTGAATTCTTGGTTCAAACCCCAGCCTCGCTGGAACCAGTGCACCACGGTTTGCCCAGTAATATTTCACTCAGTCACGTTTCACCCAATCACTTTTCATCCAATCACGTTTAATCCAATCACGTTTCAACCATGTCTCACTCAGTCACGTTTCACCCAATCACGTTTTATTCAGTCACGTTTCACCCAATTACGTATTATCCACGTTTCACTCAATCACGTTTCAATCAATCTCGTTTCATCCAGTCATGTATCATCCACATTTTAATCAATCACGTTTCATCCAATCACCTTTTGACCATGTTTCGTTCGATCACGTTTCGCTCAATTACATTTCATCCAATCACGTTTTATCCATTCATGGTTATTCCAGTGAGTCTACATTCCCACACACCCATTGCGTTTGTCCCCCAAACCAGATTACTCAAGTTGTTTAAAACCATTGGTTGTATAGAATACATTTGTAGTGAGTTGGATGTACAGTTGACAACTTTTCTTTTTTTTAATAAACAGTAATATGCAGATCATGATGATGATATTGATAATACTACGGAAAGATCGACGGCTCTTCGAAATGCATCAAGCGTTGGATACATTCATCTAGTGTATGATCCAATGATAGTTTTTGGAGGATATGCCATTCCAAAAAATGGGTTCACACCTTTCACTCACTCCAAGTAATGTAGTCAACATCGCATTCCTTCCTGCTGAAACACCTGCCATCGTAAAAGTGGAACAACAATACTGTTTGGGTGAATCATGAGCGAACGTTAGGGTGAAAAATGACACCTGTAAACACTGGAGCCCCGGTGAGGGACCACTTGCCATCACAACAACAGGGACTGGGCATGCATGATGTACCCACTGGGACTTTCTCTAATGTTGCCACTCTCCTCCCCGGTTGTATCATATAGCTTCATGTTGTAGTGTTCTGTATTGTATTGCAGTGGAAAGAAACTCGTGGAGAGCGTGGCAGCAGAGAGTCCTCAGAAGAGAAGCCCCCTTCAAGCAAGTGTTTCGGCCCTTATCTCCTGACACTCTAGGGGGGTTGGGCCACACCCGGTTCATGACTCCGGATGTCCCTCTGCTGCCCCTTTTTTTCCCATCTTGGGACGAGCCATGGCTGGGATTCGAACCCATGACCCTCTGGACATGCTCATTTTCCACTTAATGACTAGCACTTTAACCACTGAGCCACAGGGACACCTGATATTTGTAGGAAATTTAAGCCTTATGAAGTTCACTTTTGTTCCTCCTCGACCAGATCCAGCTTGAACACCTCTCTGCTGCTTCTGCCATTGCTTTCAGGGCTCTGGTTTTTTCCCTCCCTGCAACTGAGAGCTGTTTCATGAGGCTGTATGCAGACCTTCCTACAACCCCCCTAGCTCCAATTTCTGCAGTGAGGACTTTGACCTGATAGCCTTCTCTCCTCAGGCTGTTTGCCAGATCAGCATACTTTTCAGTCTTGTAGATTTGAGCTGCCTCCATTCTGTTCTCATATGGCACCGTGAGCTCGATCATGATCAGCTGCTTGGTTGACTGAGAGTGGACTACTATGTCTGGTCTCATGCCACTCTTGCTGATGATCTCTGGGTGACTCTTCCATTCTGGGAGGTCTGCAGTGCACTCCCAGTCATCTGCCCCGTCCAGCAGACTCTGCCTGCATGTTCCGAGTGGCACTGTTGTTCTTGGCCATGATTTGCCGCCTCCTGCCGTGAAGAATGTTGCGGGTGCTTTTGGAGTCCTGATTTTCCCTTTTGTGGTGTTGGTACTAGCCCAGACTACTTGTACAATCTCTTTGAGCACTTGGTTGTGCCTCCATGTGTACCTTCCTTGAGCCAGGGCTACTTTACATGAACTTAGGACATGCTCCACTGTTTGTTTTTCATGGCAGAGGGGGCATGCAGGATCGTCTGTTTTTCTCCACTTCACCAGGTTTGCATTTGAGGGCAGAAGGTCATATGCAGATCTGAGAATGAAGCTGATCCTGAGAGGGGCCATGTGCCAAATGTCATTCCAAGTGAGACTTCTTTGGAGTGCATTCTCCCACGTTGTCCATTGCCCTTGCTGGCTCTGCTGGACTGCTTTTTGGAGTCTTTTTTGGTCTTCTTCTTTTCTCATCTCCTGAATCATCATGTCTCTTTTGGCTTTTCCTTTGGCCTTTGACCACCATTCAGTTTTAGTCATCCCCAGTCCTTGTCTGTTGGTCTGTGTGTGTCCTGTTATTTCTCTGATCTTGAGACTTTCTTTTGCAGAATCCATCGCCTCTTGAACTTTCCATTTTCTGCCTGTCTTCAGCTGGGGCTTGATTGCTTCTACCACCTTGTCTCCTGAGTCCTCCAGCATGCTTGAAGTCTGATCTTTCCTGCTTTGTATTCTTCCAGGATGGATTTCAGTGGTAGTTTCAGCTTTGCTTGGCGACAGTACAGCGCTATGTCAGTCAGACAGGGTGGGACACCAAGCCATTTCCTTGTGAACTTGTTGATTTTGGCTTCCATTGTCTCCACTATGCTGGTGCAGATGTCGTATATCATCAGAGGCCATAGGAGCTTTGGTATCAGCATGAACTGCAGACACCAGACCTTGTATTTGCCAGGGAGCCCACACTGGTCAATGGTTTTCAAGCCTTCTTCCGACATCTGTTTGGTTTCTTTTGCTCTTTGTGTGTCTTTCAGCGTATCATCATACCATCTTCCAAGGCTCTTGACTGGCTCTTCTGTGACTGTTGGAATGGCCTGGTTGGCAACACTGAAGACCACAGATTCGGCCACTTTTCCTTTCCTCAGTGAGAGACTCCGTGATTTCTTTGGCTTGAACTTCATTCTGGATGAGGCAACTATGTCGTCCAGCCTTTCCAGCACATGACGTGTCTCGTCTTCTCTGGATGAAATCACTGTAGTGTCATCCATGAAGGCCTTGAGAGGGGGCATCTTGTATCCATCGCCAAGGTCTGTTTGTCTTGCGTTGCTTGTTGCTGCTTTCAAGATGACTTCCATTGCCAACACGAACAGTATTGGGGAAATTGCACAGCCCATTGCAATGCCCACTTCCAAGTTGATCCAATCTGTTGTGTACTCCTTGGTAGAGAACCGCATTGAGAAGCCGTTGAAGTACTTCTTGAGCATGTCGCAGATGTTCTTTGGCACATGGTACATCTCAAGAGCCAACTGTATCATCTCATGGGGTACAGATCCATATGCGTTTGCCAGATCAAGCCACACTACGTCCAGGTCATACCGGTCACAACAGATCCTTCATGATGAAATTCGGGCGCTCTCCCTTAGAAGAGCAGGTTGACGACATGCAACACCATGGATTTCTCTCTCTCTCTCTCTCTCTCTCTCTCTCTCTCTCTCTCTCTCTGTGTGTGTGTGTGTGTGTGTGTGTGTGTGTGTGTGTGTGTGTGTGTGAGAGAGAGAGAGAGAGAGAGAGAGAGAGAGATGTGTGTGTGTGTGTGTGTGTGTGTGTGTGTGTGTGTGTGTGTGTGTGTGTGTGTACCTGTTTGTTGTTGTTTGCTTGTCAAACTGGATTTTTGCATAGAAAGTCTGCTAGGGACACCTGTGTTGTTTTCGTGTTTTTTTTTCTCTTTATTTTTTTTTCGTTGTGCGTGTTTGTTTTCTGTACGTTAAATGCGCTCACACGACTTTGGTGTCATCGAACACTATGTCATTCCCAGAATAACACAATAAACCTAGGTGTCCGTTACTGCACGCAAGTCAAAGTCTCATAATGGCGAAAGGTCTGTCCCTGATAAAAACCCTAGAGCGAACTTCCTTTTTCAACGCAAGAAAAGAAAGTATACACACAGACACAAAATTACAGACACAGATGATACCGCATTAACATGGAGATATCTGCCACACTTTCACTCGCGGGAATGGGGAGGGTGGGTGGTGGTGGTGGTGGTGCGGTGGACGGGGGTGGAGGTGCGAGAAGCAGGTAGGAGGGGATGGAAGAAGAGGGGAGGGGGAAAGGGAGAGGGAGAGGTGGGCCCCAAAAGGAAGGTTCGCATTTTGAGGTCGAGATGTGGTAAGTTTAGGAGTAGTGTTTACCTCGTTTTAACGTCCACACATCAAACGTAATCTAGCAGACGGGAACGCCCATGCCAGGGGAGTGAGAGGAGGTGACCTGGCTAGCACCACACTGATACCACAAGAACGACAACATGTTTAGACACAGAGCGAAATTGCCATTTCTTTTAATGTTGGACGTCAACAGGAATTCGAACTCGCAACCTCTCACAGTGAACTCACTGTTCTGCCTCTGAACCAAGCAGGCACCCACAAGATGCCGAGAGGAAGGTGTGCTTCGTCCACTGTGCGTACGTGTCCTTCGCTCCGAATCTATTCCCAGTGTTCGGCAGCCTGTTGTATGAAACCTCACTAAAGGTTTAGCTACCAACTAAACGCAAGTTACCAGCTATTTTAGTAAGGTTTCATACAACAGACTGCAGGTCGCACATCCATACTGACAGATGGCCTTGACCGACAAATTCTGGAGTTGCAGAACAGAAAACTACAAACGGATTCTCAGCATCACGCGAGAGATATGACGATGTCACACAGGATGTCAGCGCACACGCTGACAGACAGGGACTGTTCCTCATTGTCATCAGAAGATGCTGTTTTAAAAGCTTGCCTACTACAGTGGAGCGTTTCATAGTGGCTAGGTGGCCAGAATCCTTGTTTGGGTGGCGAGCGTTAGCGTTTCCTTGCACACCCCTAGCGGCGAGTGGGGCGGGGAATAGGCTTGTCAGGCTTGGTGGAAGATGGTTTTCTGCTGATTGGATGGTTTAGATTTGATGGAGGATACTGCTTGATTCTGTCTTGAATGCTCGCTATCACTCGCATCTGGCCTACTACCTAACACTCCTTTGGCGCCAGTGCGTTTGTTCGGGTGCAGTGTTGTTACTTGCAGAACATTCGCAAGCTGATACACTGTGATCTTTGGCTTCCTGTGTCTTAGACAGGGCGAGATTGCTGAATCCTTCGGTTAGTACAACACATGGGCACTGCTTCTAGTCTTCAGGTCTTGTATTCTCCGCTTCCTGCCTGCGGAAGATCCGCCCTGCATCTGTTCCAGGCCGATAATCTTTATCAAACTTGAGACTCTACACGCAGCGAGCAAACATTGTGGCCATGTCTGTCGTATAATAGCAAGTTACTATAATGCTTTGTGGTGAGAACATGACAAAGTTTATCCTTGCTGTCAACAGCGGGTTTTTTTTTGTTTGATCGTTAAACATTGAACAGATGTGCCAACAGAACTGTAGAGAACTATAAAATGCCGATTCTGGCTCACCCACCTCCGCCAGCTCCAACCGGCTAAAGCCGGTTTCGCTGCTGCTCCGGCGGGCGATCCAGAATAGGTATTTTATAGTTCTCTCTATAAGTAAAATAAATTCTTAAATAAATTCTTATACAAGTCATCATCAAGTTCTTAACAAGTACTTAAATAAGTTCTTTTATATCTAAATAGATTTACAAACAAACATAATGTGTAGGATTATCTGTTTTTAATACTAATTTAGAAACTTTCGAGACTTAAGTTTTTGCTTAATCCTTCGTTTTTCTTGATCGTTTTCAATAACATCGTTTTCTTTCATACATTCATCAAATGCATCTCTATCTTTCATGTGGAATAAAACCACTGTCTTTAACTGTTCTCTAAAGTCTTTTAAAACTGAGTTATATTTCTGACATAAAATCCACACACTTATCCCAGCATGTCTTCCACTGAAAGCCAGTTTCGGCCGAACAGCCATCTATAATAAATAGTGTCTGCGTTCCCCCAAACAGTCTGTACTACCAGTCGGTTGACTGTCAGCTTTTTTGCAAGACCAAGACAACACAATTATAACGACGCAGTAAGTCAGCAGGCCGAGCGTCCTGTTTACAAACTGTGTGTCTCCCTATGTTCTGACCTAAAAATCAATAAAACACGCCTCGCGCGCCTACTGCGTTTCTTCTCTCACCGGGCTCGGGCGCGCTTTGGCCAGGTCAACTTGCAACATTATTGCATCAGCAAATGTTCTTGAACATTCTCGAATGGGAAGCCACCACTTCGCCGTTTTCAGTGTGCGTGTCGGTTTGTTGGTGTGTGGGGTTTACGACTTAACACAGACAAGAGGCCTTTGTTTACACAGAACACAGCACACAGTCAGTTAGTTGACAATGTACATACCTACTTCACATCCAGTCAGCTGCCACACCGGCGTGGGTTTTTAGAGCAGCATCTATCTTTGGCGTCAACGCGATGGCTTGTGTAATAGAAATTGTCAGATTTGAGAGTTCCGGATATTTTTCAAAGAGTTCTGTCGTCTTTCTTAGTTTATTAATCCAATAGGTCTGTCCGCACAGCGGGCGTGCGCTAACACGTTCTTTGCTATAGCGTGAGCTGCCTCTTTCTCTGTTCTTCATCGCGTTTAACTAGTAGTTGCAGGCCAGCCCGACAACGAATCACTGCTCAGCGCCCAGGCACATCCTGTTCAGTCACAAAGCAAGTGGCTGACATATCAAATGACAAGTGGTCCTACCAGTTCCACTTTTCACCCCAAGTCCTTAATTAAGTCACCCCAAGTCCTTAATTAAGTCACCCCAAGTCCTTAATTAAGTCACCCCAAGTCCTTAATTAAGTTCTTAATTAAGTCACCCCAAGTCCTTAATTAAGTTTCTCCAAGTCCTTAATTAAGTCACCCCAAGTTTTAATCAAGTTACCCCAAATTCTTAATCTAGTTCTTAATCAAGTCGTCATTAAGTTCTTATCAAGTCGTCATCAAGTTCTTATCAAGTTCTTATTTAAGTTTTCATCAAGTCGTCATGAAGTCGTTATCAAGTTCTTATTCAAGTCACTTATAATTATTTATTAAGTTCTTGAAATATTACTGCATATCAAATGGATCAAAATGAGATTTTGTTGTTGGCAGTTCTGGTATTCTTTTTTGTTCAGATTTTGTATTTAGTGGCTGTGATTTTTTGGGCTGCTTTGGTTTTTGCTGTCTTTCTTTATATGTTTTATAAACGTAATAACCACCCCCACCAACAGCAATGACGCCAAAAATGCCAACTCTTTTAATCCAAATAATCCATGATGATGTTGCGGGACTTGAAACAACTTGTTCTTGTTGTGGCTCTGGCACAACTGGTGTTTTTTCATTATGAGTTATATGTTGTAACTCTAATTTTCTTTTTTTGTTCCACTCTGCTAATTTTTTCCCTGCTTCAACGCGCCCAGGATTCTTTTCACGGGTCACTTTCTCCATCAACGTTTTCTGCTCGGTCATTTTTAAGGGAAATAAAATCTATATGATTAAACGTAATTAACCCCATAATTACTGGCGACAATAATGTTCCAAATCTGTAATATAGATCACATCCTAGAGACTCTAATGACTTTGTTAAAACTGGATCCTGCGTTAAATCATACATAAAATCTTGTTCAGAATCAATGGGCGCAAATCTACTAACGAGTTTAGTGTACAAACTAAGAACAGTTTGTCCGACACTTTTGACCATTCTTGACCCCAGTTGCGCTTCATACCTGTTGTGATACTTTACAATATCTTGCGGCGACATCTGTTGAATCTGTTCTATGCTGAATTCATTTCCGAGGTACTGTTTTGTTTTTCCACACGCCGCCAAAGAATACAGCCTTTCCTTTTGGCGCATAATAGCTTGGTCATCAACTTGATTATTTGTAATCATAAGTTCAGGAACGTTTAGGCTGCCCTGCAGCTGTAGTAAATCATCGCAGTTCATGTTTTATTAATAATAAATTTTATTTTATTTTTAAAAAATGAGCACCGAAAAAACTGTTGCCAACCTCGTATACCATTCTGCTGTTATTGGAGGTCTAAGTGTAGGATACACAATGCTTGGTAAAAGCTTGTTAAGAATAAAACCAGCAGATCTTGGCAAGCTAGATTTTGAAGACTCAGCAAAGTTGATTGCTGTCATTACAGCTTCATTTGCCACGAAAGACTTTCTAGTTAAGCAAGGAATAATTCCAGAAAATATAAATATGTAAAAAAAATACATTTATAAAAATGGCTTCACTCGTAATGATGATAGGCGGCGCAGTGGTCAACGCGCTTGCTTTCAGCGGAAGTAATTACGCGTTTAGTAAACTACAAAATAACGATGAGAGAAAAAGACATAACAGAGCTATGGAGCAACTAGCCGCTGCACAAGATACCTATGAAAAGCAAAGAATGGAGCAGTTAGATTTTATTAACGACAGACTTAAACAACAGGGACATGCAGCTTACACATTTAAAGATGTTGACCAGGCAATAAAAGAATATTATATAGTGACAGGAAAACAAGTTGAAACATTGCGCCCACCAAAATTTAGCGATTACTATCAACCATCAGAAAAACAAAAGATGCAAGAAATATTGTTTATTGTCTTTGGCATGACCGCTGTGTATTTTGTTGCACAAAGTATTGGCTGAATAAAAATGTACAAAATCTATTATTCTCCAAAAGGATACTGGAAGGGAATAACGGCAATTAAAAAGCTTAGCCAAGCAGCGGGTGTCAGTGAACAAACAGCAAAGGAATGGTTATCTAAACAAGCGATTTGGCAAATTTATTTACCTGCGCCTAAAAAACTACAGAGACCACACTTTGTGAATATAACACCAAACGACACCCATCAAATGGATCTTCTATATTTACCCCATGATACGATTAGACGAAAAAGATTTAAGTACGCACTTACAGTCATTGATATAGCTTCAAGATACAAAGATGCGGAACCATTAACACAAAAGAGTGCTTCTGCTGTTGCTGTTGCTATACAGCTGATTTACCAACGAGGACCCTTAACTTATCCTCGCATGATTCAAGTTGATGATGGAAAAGAATTTAAAGGCCAAGTGAATCAATTATTGTTAAAACATAGAGTTACCATTAAAAGAGGCATTCCAGGAGTTCACAGATCACAGGCTTTGGTTGAAAACTTTAACAAACAGTTATCTGAAAGACTTTTCTCCTACCAGTATCACAGAGAGCTGATTGACAATTCTCGCAACACAGAATGGGTAAAAAGACTGCCCTCAGTTTTGCGCGCAATGAATAATGAAGAATTTAAAGGGCTAAAACCAGTACAAGCAATCAGAAAACAAACAATAAATGTTGCTATTGAAGACTCATCCAGTAAACTATTACCATTTGGTTTAAAAGTGAGATACCTTTGTTCACCGGGAGAAGCGGAAGGGGACACTCGTATCAGGGCAACAGATCCAGTTTGGAGTGTTGATCCATATGAGATAAAAAAAAATTGTGAAAATGAATCCGCCCGTGTATTATTTACGAGAAACTGACACAACAAAACGACCAGCCCCCCGAAGATCTTTTGTGAAGGAAGAACTGCAGATAATCCCGCCAGACACAGTTCCAGTCGCTTAGTTAATTTAGGCAAATACATTTCTGAGTTAAAATGGAAGCTCAAAAAAAATTATTTGCGTATAGATTTATTATTAAAACAATGATAAAGAATAAACTACCCATTGATCCTAATATTTATGAAAAAATCAAAAATCTTGAAACAACAACCACAAATAATCCAGCTATACTGGATAAAGAAATTACTGAGTATCTAATTGCGCTTGACCAAATGTCCTCCAGTGCC
The DNA here is from genome assembly GCA_033310375.1 of Conus canariensis. Classification (NCBI taxonomy): domain Eukaryota; kingdom Metazoa; phylum Mollusca; class Gastropoda; order Neogastropoda; family Conidae; genus Conus; species Conus canariensis. The sequence goes on from CM065714.1 coordinate 60,279,811, forward strand.
CAATTGCATATGAATACTCTGGATTAACAAATACTCTTTTTGTGTTAGTGCGGTCAAGAGACCGTTTTGTTACAACTGTTGTGTTAATCTCATGCAGATTAGATCGCAGCTTGTAATTGTCATGATGAAAAGTCTTTTTATTGAACAATGCTTCTTTGTAGTTATCATGCGATATGTTTGACTGCACAACACTGCGAGATATTCCCTTTGCTTTTTTAACAGTTTTTGTTTGGCTAGCAAGACTGTACATTTTTGACCTTAAACCAATAAACTCCTTGATCACACCTCCAGATAATTCATCCTTCATCTTACCTAAAACCTTCTTATTAATAACTGAATGCAAAGGTGAATCTTTAGGGTAATCAGATGTGTCGTACCATCCCGCATGCTCTTTAGCCACTTCTAATTCCATGTCTTTGTAAAAATCTTCAGTAGGGATGTCGATTACAAAAGAATCTGTATCTGTGTACAGAACTCTGGACTCTGGATACAAGGGTTTAAAGTAGTCGTAAAGAAATTCTAACATCAAAAGCTTCGACAGCTCTAAAACAGTAAACCCAATAAAAACAGGTTTGTCCAATTTGACTTTCTTTTTTTTCATCATTATGCCAAAAAGCTGATCATGAAATCTTCTAAAGTCTTGATAATTGGGTTTTGAAGTCAACTTAATTGCATCGTTTTCTCTGGTAACCAATCTGACATCTTTGCGCTTGTGCGGATTCTCCATAGTCTTTCCAAAACAGCTGTTGTTCATCAACTTAAAAAAGTCTTTTTCTGATGCATCTGTGGATTTAGTTCTGAGATCAGTATTCTTCATGATGTATGGTTTCATGAACTGTTCTTGATCAAATGCAATTATACGATGAACTGCTGTTAACTTTAAACCATGTCTTAAATAAAATTGGAGAAGTCTGTAATGACAGACATAATTTTTTTTGTCACGAAGATTAGGCACAAGTTTAGGTGGTTCTGTCATTGACACTTTTAGGGTTTCTGCCGCTAATGGATAGTCATTATGGTAATCATGAAGTTCATGAGGATATTCTAAATCAACTTCTAGAATAAAGCCCTGTTGTTGATCAGCTTCTAGACTCTGAAGCCATTTTAAAAACTTTTGAATGTCTTTGAGTCCTGTGTACATTTTAAAGTTACGTAATGGAAGTGATTGACTCATAGCCCAACCATACAGATTGTTTGCATCTAAATACATAAGATAGTTAGACTTCCTACTTGGATCATAGTTGTCTAGGTATTTGTTGTTTGCTTTACAGTAATGGTGAGACGCCATACTAATTCCGCCACGCAATCCGTTTTCAATCATCTGAAGCATTGGTAGGTCAGACAACAGGTCAATCTGTACACCAGTAAATTTTAAAAAGGAATCCCAACTCATCCCAGGTGCAGAAATATAATGCGCAGGATCTAGACTATAATGTTTCATGCAGGTCTTTCTGTAATTTTCAAAGATATCCGCCAACAAACAAGTATCTGCCATTAAATAGGAATCATGGTAATCTCCCATTGTTTTAGAGTCTAATTTTTGCCACGCTTCTTGAGCATAAGAATAATCAGAATCACTGATGTCCTTTCCTCTAAGACTACTAAAGAACGCACCTTTAGGCGGAAGGGCTGTCTCTTCAAACCTTTCCCAACTGTTCATGTACTCATAAGGATAAACGCCCTTTCTAACAAGTGTTGAGTCAAAATATTCTTCCGTTATTGGGCAGGACTTTAAGGATCCTGCTAGTGACTCTAACCCCCCCATCAGGTGTTGCATAGAGTCATAAAAAGACAGGTTATTTAAAGTGAAACACATGTACTTTTCTGATGACTGCGCAATGCATGACACCCTAAAGGCGCTAGTTACTGCTTGCAATATAAGATGAGAGTCGTAACCTCGCAAGTTATGAAAGAATATAGGAAGTCTCCAAGTCCTAGGATCAAACTTTAGTTGAAGATTGCAATTGTTATGCGCTGCTCCTCTAAACTTTCCGCTAATGTGATCATGGTCTCTTACTGTTGGGTTTAAACTTTTAGGTGTTAGCTCTAAACCACAAATCCAACAGTGAGTGGCTGAGTCATAGCGATCTTGATCTTCAGGGGTCATCTTAAGATCGGATAGGACTAGATTATTAGAACAGACATTACGAACTTCTTGCATGCGTTTTAAGAAATGTTTTGCTGCATGTGGTCCTCTGTATAATTCTGGCTTTGAATGTTCACCATCTGACCTAACAACAATGAAAGCATATGAACAAATCTGGTGGTTATTCATTATAACAGTTTTTGGTAAATGTTTTGGAGCCGGTCCTTCATAAGGAACAATAAGCGACTCGAAGTCTGCGTAAACAACGTATGGCGACCTCTGGAGTTTTTTGTAATTCTTAAAACTAACCTTACTTCCTTCTCTTGGCATAATTAGTTCTGTATTGCAGTCCACTGGGCTAAGACAATGTTTTACATGTTCGCTCGCAGCTTGAACGGACGGAATTCTTGTTAAACATTTTCTACAGAATTCTTGTTTGTGTCCATTTTTTGTAGTATGAACTAGTAATCTACTCATTGTGCGTATTAGCGTGTAGTGCAGACCATTAAGGCTTTGCATCAGGAGTAAGTCTACATGATGTTTGGCTGGTTCTCCTATTGATGGACTGTTTTTTGACACTCTAATTGGTAGAAGACCTGATTTAACAGACCATGAGTAGACATTAACAGTTATTGGTGGATTCTGTTTTTCAAACTGATCAATCTTGTCTACAGCCATAGGAAATTCAAGGTCGTTAAAGTTAAGATCATTAGCCCACTGTAAATAGTTAGTAACTCTCTCTGCATTTTTTTTAACAAAGTGTAGCCTAGCAAGAACGCACCACATAAAACATTTGTTATCTGAATTCTTTATGTTCAGAACTGCTCTCTTTGCAACTAATTCTGATGGTAGAGGAATAAAAGACTTTCCTATAATTGGCTCGTATTTAGCCTGTTTTAATCTAATCTCTAATACTTTACCCTCTGACCAACCAGAGCCTCTCATTTTTGCTGCTTCAGAAGCATCGTTAAACTGAGTAAGAAATTGTTCTGCCCAATCAGGCGTTAAATCATTATAAGAAAGAATAGCCTGCTGTTTAGTTGAGACCCAGACTTCTAGATTTTCTTCGCTTATTGTTATGTAATCAACTAAAACAACTAACCTTACTTTAACTGGAGGGTTTATTGCTAAATAATTGGGGATTTGAGAAATAGCATACTCAACGCTTTCTAACACATTTGTTGGATTAATAACTTCTATATTTGTATCCTTCAAAGCTTTTGACAAACTCTCTTCTGCATCAAACCAAGAATCAAAATCAGTGTATTCCATTTTGAGTTTCTTTTCTAACTCAAAATATTTATTTAAATTAAAAAAAATACTTAGTCAGAATCAATATCAACGGTCTTTTTGTGCTTGGACTCGTAAACTAAAGTATAAACACTCTTTGGGGTTGTTAATGTGAGCTGTTTAGAACAGAGTTTAATGTCTCGTTTACTTTTTTTAAACATTCCTTTTTTATCTGATCGGTGTCTGGTTGTTGAGAAAAAGTTGCCCTTGCCTTTCTTTGAAGATCAAACTTTTGTCTTTTGTAGTCCTCAAAATCAGCCTGTAGGCGACTAAATTCTTCATCCGTGATGTTTGAGTCAACTAGTGCTTTATCAATTATCAGTTTGAAGGAACTAAGTTTAGCTGTTATTAGTTGAACCATAGCTGTGTGCTTTTGGAGTTTAGCTTTTATTTTTTTGCTGACAGCACTTACAGCCAATGAACACAGGCCAAGAGTTAAAGACAAACCACCTAGAGGTAAAGCTGCCGGTGCACCTACGCCTGTTGCTAAGAGACCTACACTTGTTCCTGCTGATAGAGCACTAGTGATCGATGCTCCAGTATTAACATATGTAACAGCATTAAAGACAGCAGAATACCTTCGTTTGGTTTTACTGTATTTTGAAAGGTCCTGCTCTAGTTGGGTTTGCATTTGTGTTATGTTTGTTAATCTGAAAGTTTTTATGTCAGAGTTGCCTACTATCTCTTCTTTGGGCACTTTTGGATAAACCTGAACAGACATGCTTTTTTTTTAAAATAAAAATAATTTAGTATTGGATATCTTTTAATCTGTTATCTTGAATATTCAGCTGCGCATCATGTATTAAAAACAAATGTACATTAAGTGGTTTATCACTCTCTTTTTCTTTATCAATTTGAATGTTTATTACGTCTTTAACTGTTCTCCCACTCCCATGCAACTGATTATCCTCTGTTGACCTTAGGTCAATCCATAAACCGTATTTCGTTGTTAAATATTCATCAAGTCTAACACTGTGAAGGTGTAGATCTTTAGACACAAGGTCTACTGTTGGACTTCTAGACCTCCCGCCTCCAAACAATTTTCTTATTTCATCAAAATGATGATAAGGTTTAAGCCCACTACCGTAGACTTGGTTAGGACTACCCTCAATTGAACATTGTACTTTCGTTATTTTAGGATTGATAAACTTTTCACTTTGTCTTTTGAATGGTTCTTCATCTTCACACAGCAATAAAATACCTTTAAGGGATCTTGCTGTGGCACTAAAACTAAAGTTCCATATAGTGTCTGCCCTGCTTTTAGGATATTTAGTATGATGAATCACTCTTTCGTAATATATTGCTAATTTTGACTGATATTGTTGCTCAATTCAGCCTTGCTAAGTTAGGGTTGCTAACAATGTCAAACTCTAACGAGATGTCAGAAATGCTGTACTTTGCATCGGCGGTTGTAGATTTAATGACACGTTTGTATTCATTAAAAGTTAGTTCATATGACAATCTGTCTTTTAATGCTCCTTGAAAGTATGGCGCATGCGCTTTTAACAACTCAAAATCTAAGGGTATAGAAAAGCGATTTCCATAAGCAAAACTTACAGCTTCAGCCTTGTTACTGTCTTTAGCATCTTCGGCGTCTATTCTGTGTTTTAGTGCTTCGTTATTTTCGATTCCTTGAAACGCGAGGTCAGCCCTTTCATTCGCGGTTAGCCATAGATCACAATAGATTAAAAATATGTCTGCATTGTGTAAAGAAAATATTTCTTGCCCCTCAAGTTTTATAGAAATTTTCTTAACGATTGCCCGTCCCAGATTCTGAACTACTGTCCTGTTTGCGTCTGTTGCTGATTCGAGTTCTATTTTGAAAGTAAGACGTGCAGATCCCGGCACAATCACTTCATCTGCTCCTAGGTCTGGAAATTTAACAGTAAGAATTTGATCTGAATCAATAGTAGATGGATTATTTGGAACAATACTATTCTGTTTATTTCCCTTCACGCCAAAGGGCTCTTTCAGTCTTCTATGCGGGTCAAGAATTGAGCCATATGCTTGTGACATTTTTTTTATAAAACAAAAATAAATTATTTTTAAAACATGGCACATTAAAGATTATGATGTTTTGATCCTGGAGACGACATGAGTGAAATGACACCTTTGACACATCCATTACCTCATTGCGACGTGAATTAACAGAAAGTAAGGTCAATCATTTTATCAAAGTTTAGGCCAAGAACCTCCCGAATTTATAGACCCTAATGATTTTGAAACAAAAGATGACCATTTGTTTGTGAGAAACGACGAAGGACAACTTGTTCAGCTTACAACTAAACCAGACTCATCAAAGTTTTTAAAAAAGAGTACAATTAGACAAAGGCTCAGTGTGAGCGAACAAAATCGCCTTGGCATTACTAAACCAAAATTAGATAGGGAAGCAGTTGCTAAACTTCAAAACACACTACAAGAACTCCCAACAGAAATACAAAACATGGAACTTAAAGATTTAAGTCCAACAGCAGACGAAATAATACAAGCAGAAACCAGTTTTTCAGAAGCATTAAAAACTATGCACGATCCGCCGCTACCTATGAGAGAAATAGTGGCCCTTGATCATGCTTTAAGAAGCATCAGGGGTGAGTTAACAAACAATTTAGCAAAACTGGGTGAACTAGATGAGCATATAAAAAGAGAAAAAGAAAAACTAGTTGAGGCTGATGACCACAACTTAGGCCATGATGTTAAAGAAAGAATAACACAAAGACTAAAAGATCTTGAACAAGAGAGATCAGCAAGACTAGAAGTGTTGTCTACTAACCGAGAACAATTACGAACTCAAGTGAGCAGAATAAGAGAAACTATCCAAAGAATTTTGTATGAAGACACAACGCTAGCAGAACGAATAAGAACACTGTTTAGAGAGCAAGGTGTCACATTAGCAAGTGTTATAACAGCCTTAGGATTTGCAATAAGTACACTGGTGTTGGCTATTACAGGCGGTGGTGGGCAAGGGTTAGTGCCTCCGCCACCATCTCCTCCACCCGATAAATCATGGGTAAAAAAACAACTTGATCATCTTGCAAGTTTATTAAAAAAATTAGCCAGTAAAGCAATAGACTCTTTGCCTGGTATAATAGGGGGGATCGTTAGCTGGCTTTTGTCTACTGCAAGCAAAGTAGTTGGCTTTATGGCCGAGCACTTATGGACATTAGTTGTCTTAATAGTTGGGTTACTTTATAGTAAGATAAAGACCAAGTAATCCTAGGGCAGTTAATCCAATAACAAGTGCTGTCTTTTCATATTCATGGTCATTATTTCTTAGGACCACAGGGATTGGATGGGGGGGTTTGGGGGGCTCGGGGATTGGTGGGGCTTCTTTTTTTATTGCTATTGCTGGCTTAGAATTTATGTCGTTTTTTCCGACCTTCTCTTCATTGCCAGCCACAAGGATTTCATTATTATAGTTTATTATTGTTCCTATCTGAAGTCTGAGGTCAGAAGGCAGCATGTATAAACCAGTGCCGACAGCAAAGTCTACTTTCGATCTTGCGTATTGCAAAACATTTTGGTACCTTTTAATACTTGAAGGCAAATCAATTGCAGAATTAATAGAATCCTCTAAATTTGCCCAATACTGTTTTTGGCGTCAAAGCCAGTAGAAGGATCATTATGTTCGATCTCGTTGTGCTTGTGAACCTAGCAAACACCAAACATAAGTACGAATGGGGTCGTTTATTCGTTCTATTCCCGCTCTAGTTAGACCATTAGAAGTATCCAAAATAAATGTTGTCCATGCTGTTTTATGCTCTTGCTCTATGGACCCGAGGTGAACAGTTGTGCCTGAAGAGAAAGATGTGTAAGGAGGATTCCAATCATAGTTATACTTTCTGTGCACGCCCCAAAAATAAAGGTGCCTAAACCATGATTAAGATCCAACTTTTGTCTAAAGTCTGTCTTTGGGTCAATATCAAATTCGTTACAGATCCTTTCAAAAGCCTTGTAATCTATTCTGTTGCTGAATGGATTAAACGTTTTGTCATTTGGTAATGGCGCTTGCAGTTCAGATAAAATACGTCTGAAGGTGTAATAAAAATGAAATCTATACACTGACCTCACCAAAGGAACAGGATGATTTAAATGATCAGCATACGACACTCCACACCCAGTGATGCACAAAACACAGCAAAGTTTAACTGGTTCTGATAAAACTGCATCGGATGACTGAACCACACTTTCGCGATGTAGTCGTTTTTAATAGGAGGGTTAAGATATCTGTTCAATGGAGTACTAACCTTTACTTGAAAGGCGTCAGTCTGAGTCACAGAAATGTCGAGGGTATCAGTTGTTATATCTTTAGGACTGTAGTGCGGCCCGACAGAATATTTTGCATTAGTATATTTGAATGCACTCATTTTTAAATTTGTTTTAAAAATGTTTGTAACAATAACAACTCAAGACAGTCCTTCGTTTTTAGAATATGCTATTGATAATAACTGCGGAACCCAAAGGGTCGCACTCCATGAAATTTTTTACAAAGTCGTATGGTTTAATATAACTGAATCCAAGGAGAATAATAAGATTAAAAAATTTGACAATAGAGGAAACTTAGTTAGCCAGTTAACCATACCTGATGGTTATTACGGGTTTTGCTCGCTAAAAGAAGCAATGAGTAACTTCGACATTACTCTCAAACTTAACAATGCAAATTTGAAAATAATGTTGACATTCAAACCTGAAGAAGAAGTAGACCATTACCTTTTTGATGTAGAGCTAGCTAAAATGTTAGGCTTTGCAACTGACAATCATAGTTTTATAGTTACGTCAGACGAAACTACTTATGAGGGAGAATATCCGCTCGATCTTGCATTACATTCATTACTCTATGTTCATTTGGACGAGCTGAGCACTGATGAAAACTTATATGATGGAAGGCCCTCAACTGTTTTAAGAGCTCTTCCATCAGGGAAAGCTGCATATTGCGATTATGAAATTATACAATTCCCTAATTTACAGTTTAAAAGATTAGCTTGTGGGAGGGTCAGATCATTTAATATAAAGATCACAGATAAAACAGGGAAAGTCGTGAAATGTGATAACCTGCACATTGTTTTAGAAATAAAATAATAAGGTGTACTAAAAAATAATGTCTCGTGGGCCAGAAGAATCAGGAGTTACATTAGCGCCTGAGAGGTGTGTAACTTTAGAATTAAAAGACCTTGCAGACGTTGAGGACTTTGAACAAAACGGTGAGATAGGCACTTTGTATGGTTTTGAGTACACTAAAGATGGTTATTATAAGCGCAAAGAGGTTGACGACAACAAAAGGTTTCCTAAACTAGAACAACTACGCAATCTAGAAGCAAATAATGCGGGTCAGTATAAATATAAAATAGTTCGAAAAACTGACAACAAATGGCACTTAGAACCATATTTAGAATGGGACATAAAATTTGAATTCGTAAGCCCATTTACATTTTTTGACCGTCAAAAAAGTTTCAGAAAAGCATTGAACTCTGGCCCTTTACATGTAAGTCTTATGCCAGAGGACAACAGTCGGAAAGAGATCGAAATAAAGAAGTTTGGGAGCAAACAGTACATCCTCCACAGAAGAGAATCAGTTTTGAAGGAAGCTACTACAAAAGTACAGTTCTTTCCACGCACGTTATTAGGAGACACGTTCACAATAATACTTGAAATTTCTGTCTTAAAAGATGTGGGGAGGAATGGAGCTGTGGGTGTCAGTGACAACCTTATGGAAGGAATTCTTATTAGCTGGCAAAACTTAGACGTTGACAATCTTAAAGTTACTGTTGTGGTTCGTCACGATGGTGAAAATTTTAAGGTCGTAACAACAAGCAACAAAATCAATGTTAGTCTTAATAGAAACAATCTGACAAAACTGAGTTGGATTAATCTGACACATTTAGACCTTATAAGATTTTATTGTACTGATCAAATTTTGACGGATAGTATGATAACAACACTAACTGGTGTAAATTAAATTCTGTTATAAAACTATGGAGCAGACAACTTTGGTGTCAATGCCGATGTTAAACTTTATGACGAAAACCCCTCATTGTTCATTAATTTGTGGACAGACTGGTTGTGGAAAAACAATATTTGTCCTCGACCTATTAGAAACAATATATCGTTATAATTTTGATCATATTGTAATTTTTTGTCCAACCTTAAAATGGAATAAATCATATCACGATAGAAGGTTTATATGGACAGATGATGAAATCTATTTGATTGATCCCAGCAATAAACTGAGTGAGTGCTTAGAGCATTTCTTTAAAATGTTCGAAGGAACACAAACGCTCTTTATTATAGATGATTGTTCAGCAGAGAAGGATATAGTCAAAAAAAGAAATGCTTTATCAAAGCTAGCTTTCAGTGGAAGACATGCTGGGATAAGTGTATGGATT
>CM065714.1:60294566-60297066 GCA_033310375.1 Conus canariensis
TTAACTTGATTCAATATGCGGATGACATCTGCTTATGGTTGAACGCCACATTAAAAAAGAACACATCAAAAAGATCTGTTAATTACATTAGAAGAATATATCAAAAAGAGTTAGACAACATTGCGAACTTCATGTCTGATAATGGCTTATGCCTGTCGGCTGAAAAATCCCGTATGATGTTATTTGATGCAGGTGGGTCTGCTCACAATACTCCTAACTTCAAAGTACATAATATCACATTGAGCTACACTTCTGAGATTAAATTCCTTGGTGTGCATCTTATGTCAAATCTTTCTTGGAATTTTCACTTGGAACACATAATCAATCAAGCGAGAAAATCTCTTAATCTGCTCAAAGTTATAAGCAAACAAAGTTGGGGCCAGGAAACAAAAAGTTTAATACATCTTTCTTCTGCTTTAGTTAGATCCAAATTGTCATATGCACAAGAGGTCTTTTTTAGTGCTCCTAAGTACTTATTAAAAAAGCTTCAGTGTATAGACTCTACAGCATTCAGATTAGCCCTTGGTGTTCCATTTCATGCTTCAGCTTTAGGAACATACCATGAAGCTGGTGTCTTACCTCTTGATGACCATCGTGAACTAGCCTGCGCTAAGTACATTCTTCGCTGCTCAACTATTCAAAGTGCTAACCAAACGGAACTGGATATGAGGTCTGATGTAGACTTCCCTAAACGTGCTAGAAACATTCGAGCCACTAAAACGATACTCACATATTCTTCTCACTTGTTGACAAATACAGGTATCAATCATAAAAAGCTTGCTGTGCGTTTTCCCATAAGTCCCGTACCAAACTGGGAGCTCTTCAAACCAAAATTTGATTATAACTATACTACTATATCTAAAACTGATAACATTAATATTCTAGCTTGCGAAGCAAAATCACATATCAATGATTGCTATCGTCACTTCGTAAAAGTCTATACTGATGGGTCTCTATTAAACAATAATGCTGGTTGTGGCTTTGTCATTCCATTTTTTAAAAATTGAGAAATCCTTTCATCTTGGGGCAAATCTGTCTATTTTTACAGCCGAACTAATAGCAGTATTAATGGCCGTAGAGTACATAAATGATTTATCGTTTGACTTTTATGGCATTCTCTTCTGTGTAGATTCTAAGTCAGTTCTTCAAGCTTTAGAATCTACAAATTCAAAAAATCGTGCTGAAGTCATATCAGAAATCAAACTACTTATTCACAACCTTATATAATTCATTTGTTGGGTTCCTTCCCATTGCTCCATATCTGGAAATGAATGGGCTGACAGGATTGCTCGAGCAGGTGCAAACAATTCTGACAATACGGCTACTATTCATATTCCCTTGAGCTTACATGAAGGATATTCTCTCTTACAAAGAGCCTCTTTTGAAAAATTTGAGGAATACTACAAAGAAAGTGTTCTCCCCCGAATACACAAACTCGACTCTTCTATACTTTGTTGTACGAACTCTCGAGCAAGTAATCTTTTAAAAAGGGCTTCCTCAGTAAATCCAGTAAACCGTAATACAAACATAGGATTATATCCAAGACACAGTAAACAACTTCGCTCCTTATTATTTCGGTTAAAAATAAATGCATTCAGAACAAAATATGTCAAGAATATTCGATGTGCTTCCGGCGCCCTTGATAATTGTACAACAACATACGTTCTATACTTTTGCCCCTACTTTGATTCCGATTTGTCAGAATTTAGAAATGAAGCTTCAAAGTGAATATTCCAGGATACCATGTCTCTCTTAAATTTTGTACGAATTCTTATGTTAAGCCCAGTTGGCTCAATCCTGTAACTGCTGTTTCATGATCTTATTTTGTACAGTTGTTTGTTTTTACTTTTGATGTTTTTTTTTTCTTTCTTTTTTTCTTTTATTTATTTTTTAACAGTTTACTTCTTACTTAGAGTTTCTCATCACACATACACACACACACACGCACGCACATGCAAACGCACGCACGCGGGCGCGCACTCACGCACGCACGCAGCACGCACACACTCAAACACACACACACACACACACACACACACACACACACACACACACACACACACACACACACACACAAACACAAACACATACACCTTGTCTAATATCACATTTAGTGAAAAGACGTTAAATTGAAGAACAACAACAACACATGCACGCACATACGCACGCACACACACACACGCACGCACTCACGCACGTACGCGCGCGCACACACACACACACACACACATACGCACGCACACGCGCACGCACGCACGCACGCACGCACGCACGCACGCACGCACGCACACACACACACACACACACACACACACACACCACGCAGCGGGGCCCGCGCAATAATGTTACATTGAGCAACATTATGTGTAGTGGCTTGTACAAAATTGTACAAAACCCCGGCCGTATGAAGTCAGATATGAATTGGTTCCCCAGGTGACTCAACATGTATAAATCAACTTGATTATATCAGATAGTTCTCTAGGTGGCTGAAGATGTGACA
>CM065714.1:60304566-60314566 GCA_033310375.1 Conus canariensis
GTACTTCAGCTGTTTGGATGATCCCTGGAGTCTTTTAGCCAGGGTACGACGACGACGACAACAACAACAACAACAACAACAACAACAACATACACAAACTCTGACATTTCATTCCTGCCGATCCAAACGTGCCGTCGCTCAGTGCTGCCACTGTACTGTCATTTAGGTCCACTACCCCCTTCTCTTGGGATGGTCATCCGTCTGCCATATCACCATTGGCGAAAATGGACGTCAGACTTTAAATGTAAGTGACTGACACTTCCAGGGGCAGATTAGGGAGTTACGGGGGGGGGGGGGGGGGGGGGTGTTTGTAACCCCTCCCCCTCTTCCATTTCCCTAATCTCCACCCCCTAGTTGCAAAAAAAAAAAAAAAAAACTCAAATCAGCCTAACAGCGCATTCTGGCAGAAAGGTTAAGGAATATGGTGGGGGGGGGGGGGGGGGGGGGGGGGGGGGAAGGGGGGGGGGCTTGGAGGTGCGAGGAGAAAGGGGTAAAACATCCTTTTTGTATCGTCATCCAGATACAATTCCACCGGCTAATACAGAGAATGTCGATGAAGTGATCCACCCTCCTGTTCTGCCCTCTCAACCACGCTCGACACTCGCCTTGCCCCCCCCCCCCCCCCCCCACCCCACCCACCCGCCCCACACCTCCACCCCCTTTTTCATCAACGAAAAAAGAAGAATGGCACAACGATGCGCGTATTATTACTGTCATTATTATAATTATATTTTTTTTTCACTTTTGGCATCAAAAAAAAAAAAAAAAAAAAAAAGGAAATAAAACCCCAGTAAATTCCTCCCACTTCCTAGTTGACCAAATGACCCGCCCCTGTCCGGCCCCTGTCCGGCCCCTGTCCGGCCCCTGTCCGGCCCCTGTCCGGCCCCTGTCCGGCCTCTGTCCGGCCCTGTCCGGCCCTGTCCGGCCCTGTCCGGCCCACTGTCCGGCCCTGTCCGGCCCCTGTCCGCCCCTGTCCGCCCCTGTCCGGCCCCTGTCCGGCCCCTGTCCGGCCACTGTCCGGCCCTGTCCGGCCCTGTCGCCCCTTCCGGCCCCTGTCCGGCCCGTCCGCCCCTGTCCGGCCCCTGTCCGCAGTCGCCATGTCCGCCCTGTCCGCCCTGTCCGCCCCTGTCGGCCCCTGTCCGGCCCCTGTCCGGCCCCATGTCGCCCTGTCGCCCCTGTCCGCCCCTGTCGCTGGGCCCCTGTCCGCGCCCTTCCGGCCCCTGTCCGGCCCCTGTGCCAGCAAAGCGTGACTTTCTCAACCCAAAAGCTGTAGCTAGCGATCTATATATGCAGGTAGCAAAAGCTATAGCTAGCGATCTATACATGCAGGTAGCAAAAGCTATAGCTAGCGATCTATACATGCAGGTAGCAAAAGCTATAGCTAGCGATCTATACATGCAGGTAGCAAAAGCTATAGCTAGCGATCTATACATGCAGGTAGCAAAAGCTATAGCTAGCGATCTATACATGCAGGTAGCAAAAGCTATAGCTAGCGATCTATATATGCAGGTAGCAAAAGCTATAGCTAGCGATCTATACATGCAGGTAGCAAAAGCTATAGCTAGCGATCTATATATGCAGGTAGCAAAAGCTATAGCTAGCGATCTATATATGCAGGTAGCAAAAGCTATAGCTAGCGATCTATATATGCAGGTAGCAAAAGCTATAGCTAGCGATCTATATATGCAGGTAGCAAAAGCTATAGCTAGCGATCTATACATGCAGGTAGCAAAAGCTATAGCTAGCGATCTATACATGCAGGTAGCAAAACACAGCGAGATCAAACCAACGGTAACGAGGTCAGTTTCAAAGTGACGTGACAGCAGGCGGATGTGGACGAGCTGATTAATTGTGTGCGAGGGTAGAGGGGAAACGCAGCGATCGTTACAGGCCTGACACGTGCTGAGCAAACCAACCAACAAAACAAAACAACAACAACGAACGGCTATCAACAAGTAAGACAGAATACAACTTATTGTACAGGCCACATTCATACGGGCTGACCGCTGCCTGGTGCCGGCACTTCCCCCCACTATGTTCAGTCATGCATGTCCATTGGTCATTCAACGCTAGAATGACATCTGGCCTCATTCATGAACTCACCACGACCCGTGAGCGTAACAAAGATTACTCACCGTTCGTGGCCAGTTCATTTGTGCCCAGAAAGGAGGGGGTGGCACATTAGTATTAATAATCTGGATTTTTTCGACAACTCATTCACACTTGTGCAGTTGCAATCTTACCCACCCCTGCGTCTACCTCTCTAACCCCCCCCCCCCCCTACCCTATCTCTCTCCTCCTCCATACCAGTGTGGTAGGCTGCACCCGCCGCCCCTCCCCCTACCTCCACCCTCTGCTCCCCACTCCCACCTCTCTCTCTCTCTCTCTCCTCCCCTGTTCCACTGAAATGAGTTCATCCCTGACGTACACCACGCGTGTTCTCCGACGCTACAGCCGTGACGGTGCAGTTCAGTCACTGGGCGGCCGCGCACGATTACTACAGAGAAAACGTGAGCGAGAGAGTGAGAGAGGGAGCGACGGGCGTGTGTGCATGGTAAGAATATCGAGTTTTCTTTCTTTCATTAGGCGAATGTTATAAACACAACAACAAAAAGGAAGATGTACATGAAACGTATATCTTTTGTTTGTTTGTGTGCATGTTTTCTCTCTGTTCCATGTTTCTTTGCCTGACAAAATGAAACGGTGTCAATGAATTTCATCATGTTTGTCCCCATCATCGTATTTCGTTTGTTTGTTCTTTTGCTTTTCTAGTTGTTGAAAATTTCTTTTGATGGACAGGTAACAGAAGCTGGACAATGTTCTGATTTGAGGTGACCATTGAGCAGCCTTGGGTACATTTTTGTTTACTTTTAGAAAGCTGCTGTCCCCGTGTTGATAACTTTTTGCTTTTTTACCTTGTTGAATCACCCTGACTTAATAAGCTGACTTAGGGTAACTAATACCACCAGTGTTCATTATGGTTCACTTGGGAAAAAAACCCCTTATTTTTCAATCTTTTTCTTTCTTTCCTTCTTTCTTTCTGTCTTTTGTTTGTTCGTTTGTTTGTTTCTTCTTTCTCTCTCTCTCTCTCTCTCTCTCTCTCTCTCCTCTCTCTCTCTCTCTCTCTCTCTGTCTGTCTGTCTGTCTGTTTGTGAGTGAGTGGGTATGTGTGCTTTTTTCACCTTTTCTGTCTCTCTGTCTGTTGATATCGTTATTGTGTGTGGTAGTATCATTGTTGTTGTTGTTAGTGTCATTATTTCTACCTCTTGTTGTCTGTTGTAGGCATACTGCTTGTATTATGAAATGAGCTCAAAATCAGTGTTAAGAGTGTTTAGGAACGTTAGGGACTTACAGACTCAATCCCCTCAGTTTAATGATGTTAATACAAGAAGAAACATGTATATGTACCCGTATCCTTATAGGTACCCCATGAAGATAAGAAGGAATTTTTTTTTCTTAAAATCTGGGTGTGATTGCGAAGTGAAGTTTATTACGTAAATGTCGAAGTGGGTGCGTTCGTGAAATTCTGTTTTGCTTAAGTTGTAGGAATTACAACAATGGATGTTTGTGTGTGTGTGTGTGTGTGTGTGTGTGTGTGTGGTTTTTGCTTTGTTTTTATTTTAGAATGACAAAAGGGCATCTAAAGTGTTTTTAATTACGAAGTGGAGAAGAAACAGGCTTTCATGGAAACTTAATTAAAAGATTTAATCATAAATCCTTTGCTGCAGGTACTTTTGATTTGTTGTTGTTTGATTTTTCAGTATGCTGTGTACTACGCAATCTGATGATTTAAAAAGTAAAACCGCACGTGTGTGTGTGTGTGTGTGTGTGTGTGTGTGTGTGTGTGTGTGTTGTGTTGTGTTGTGTTCAAATCAGGGATACCATTTCAATATAAGAAAGTATTTACTGTCGACAGTCATTTTCATATGAGGCGATGTTAAACTTGATATTACACACACACACACACACACACACACACACACACACACACACACACACAATTTATATTCACACACGCATGAGAAAAACAGGTGACCTACATTATTCGCAAACTTGTTCACATTGTCTAATGTTTCAAGGAAAGGTAAATTTTTATGCATCTGCTCGGACCATCCTGTTTGTTTGCGTTTCTTCTTCGTTCTTTCCATTTTCAGCAACAGATCCAAATTAAAACAAGTAACAACATGGTAACAAAAAGCAAACAGCAAACGTTTTCCGGCAAAATAGCAGCAGAACAGCAACAGCATCGTTGATTAGGCTGTATTGTTTGTGTGACTGTTCCCTCATTTAATGTTCATTTGTGATCAAGGCACAGTAGCCTCCGTAACACTGAACAGTATACACACGCTCGTGAGTGCATGTAGGAGCGTGCGTGCGTGCGTGCGTGCATGCGTGTGTGTGCGTGCGAGCGCGCGCGCGCGCGCGCGCGTGTGTGTGTGTGTGAAAGAGAGAGAGAGAGAGAGAGAGAGAGAGAGAAAGACAGAGAGAGACACTGACACTGACACTGACATCTTTTATTGACATTGGCTAATAGCCTTTTTGTCAAGGGGGTACAATGTCTTTTGTTTTTGCATAGAAGAAAAGAAAACGAAAAAAAAAAACTGCAAATTAGGTGTCTACACAGCTAAGCAACATCAGAAAATTATTTCCATTTCCATCACTCATTTGTGTTTCCTGTCTATGTTCTATAACAAAATCAGTCTCACACAACAACCATTCCCTTCACATGCGCACACTGATCCATCCTAACTTCCATCAACTTGCACGCACGCATTTATATCCTTATCCTCCCTTCTCCCCATTCACACATTTTCTCTGTACAGATAATTTATCTGACTTGATATTATGAAAAAAACCATTCACTTGAACCATCAAGCTTCGAGGTCAAATAAGTATTCCACACAATAAAAATGAAATATAATTGATATCCCTTCAGTGCTTTGAACTTTTATTCATTTATAATTTTCTTCCGCATGTCTACTGCTTCTGTTAGATATTTTGCCAGCATCTTTAACAATGTTTCATCACTTGTTTGCAAAATACTGTTAAGGTTTCGACTCTTGATTGTGTTATTTTCAAATAGTCTTGATTTTTTTCTTATGTTCCCATAAGCAGGACAAGTGAACAAAAAATGTAACTCATCCTCTCTAACTGCAATATCATTACACAATGGACATGAATCATCAACAGCATCATTATTTAGATACCATCTTTTATTAGCCTTTAATCCCAGTGTTCTATTTCTAAATCTTGCAAGGATGCCTCTTTGCCACCGATTAGATACTAGATGTAAATATTTTTCTGCCTCCAAGTTACTTTTGAAGGATAGGAACCAGGAATATTTATCATGTTCTTCTAGTTGGCTGTGCCAGTTTTGTTTATACGAAGAAATTAATCTATCTTTGAATTCAGACATAAAAACGGTTTCGTTTCCAACTCCCAACTCGTTTCCAACTCTAAGATTAAGAAAGTGCTAACAGAGAATGGGATTGGAATAGTGTGGTTGAGCCAGAGAGAGAGAGGAGAGAGAGAGAGAGAGAGAGAGAGAGAGAGAGAGAGAGAGAAATTTAAAAAGCGACTGCGTTCAGTTCGGACTAAATAGTTGAATAATCGTTATGTTAACATCACCTAACATGCGCCAAGGTATTCAAATCAGACAGGGCAGTTCGATAATTTTTCTTTTAGTAACGTCTTAAGAGCACCATTGCATCATCCATTCTAAACTGTTGGATAATGGCTTTGTTGACATTGACGTATGCTTTGCCTTCAATCCGGACTGAACCGGTTAATGTGGTTTTATGAACATCGATGTGCGCCTTTGCGCTTCAAACTGATCAGCAGAATAATTGTTTTATCAACATTGAAGTACGCCATGGGATTCAGTTCGTACTTATCATTTGAATGACTGTTTTATCAACATTGTCGCGCGCCATAGCGTTTAGTCCAGACTGAATTATGGGAATAACGGTTTCGGTACATTTAACGTACGTCATGGTATTCAGTCCAGACTGAACGATTGTATAATGTTTCTGTTGATAATGATGCACGGCCATTGCATTCAAACTACACATTTACACATTGATTTCATAGACATTGACTGATGTGGACGGTAGTTCGCTGCAGTAATGCAACGAACGGGTAACACCACCTGGATTCCACACGATGAATGCGAATTAATTTTTTTTAATCAACCAAAGGAACCAGAAGCTGGTGAAACTGTATTTTCTGCGCTTGAAGTGCTCGACAGAAAAATGATCACTGCAGCAGGCATGAAGTTGAAAAATGATCACTGCAGCAGGCGTTAAGTTGAAAAAGGATCACTGCAGCAGGCATGAAGTTGAAAAAATGATCACTGCAGCAGGCATGAAGTTGAAAAATGATCACTGCAGCAGGCATGAAGTTGAAAAATGATCACTGCAGCAGGCAGTGAAGTTGAAAATGTCACTGCTGCAGCGTGAAGTGAAAATGATCACTGCAGCAGGGATGAAGTTGAAATGATCACTGCGCAGGCGTGAGTTGAATTTATCAAGGCAGCTCGATGTTGTTCGTTTGTTTATGTGATTGTTGTTTCTTGCTGTCCGTATCCCGTACTCTGTCTCTGTCTGTCTGTCTGTCTGTCTGTCTCTCTCTCTCTCTCTCTCTCTCTCTCTCTCTCTCCATGACATAGCTCCCATACCACCCACCCTGTAGCCCCAAGACATAGCCGCATCCAGCCTCATCTTGTTGCAATCCCAGCGTCACGTTGTTTTCCTGATTTCAACGGCTACAGAGGTGACCGGAGCAACTCCACCACGACTGCTTATGGCAAAGGAAAAAAGGAAAAGAAAAAGGAAGGTTTTTATTGCGGTCGGAAGGAATCATTGACCCATAACCTGATTTCGCCGTTTCTTTATAGTAGTGACCGCTTTAGCGTGTTCACTGAACGGTGGCTATACCGTGAGACCGGTAGCTAGGGACGCCACCAGCACGTTTCAGCCTCCACGCACTCCCCCACCCCCTCCCACACCCTCCTCCTCCACCCTCACCACCTCCACCTCCCTCTGGCTGGGTTTTTTTTGTTTTTTGTTTTTTTCTTTCTTTTTTTTTTTAGTTGTTGCAGGCCCTCAGCTGTTGTGAGCGATATTTGCGATCCTGTTCCAACCGGTTTCAGCCAGTCCCGACCGCTTTCTGCCCCGGCGCGGCGGCACGGCACGGCACGTCACGTCAAGCTCACTGTCAGTCAGTTGTGGCGGCGGCGTTGCGTTGAAGTAGAGGAAAACAGAAAACAACACATACACACAAACTCGAGGGACGCCCGGATAGCGCAGTGGGATGCATGCATGCACCTTGCAGGCTGGGCCTCCGTGGGTAGCACGGTGTCGAGTCCAGGCTGTGACAGTTCCAATCTCTGGGCTGTCTACCACGTGATTGTTGGTGTGCTCGTTAGAGGGGTGTTGGTGATGGTGTGTCATGTCAACACCATCACCAACACCCCTCGCGGTGTTAGATAGCTACCTTCTCTTTCCCCTCCCCCCTCCCTCCATCCCAACGCCGCTTCCCCCGTTCACTGCCGACCAGATCACCGCTTCCCCTCCGTCCCTTGCTCCCCACAAACGTCCTTGGGATGGTCATGCCCGGCTGCTCCATTATCTGAGGTCGGTGTGAACGTCAAACCTTAATTAACCAATCAACCGCAGGGTCGAGAGGGAGGGAGGGGGGGGGGGGGAATAGCAGGAACATTGTTTAATAATTAGATGAAAAGTTAGCTTAATGAATTCGATGAAGCGGTTGAAAGCCCGTTCGCCGGTAAATCAGCCGACAACCAACAACAAAAACAAGAACAGAAATGATAAAATATGAAGTCTTTTTTTCTGTCAAGCTTAGATGGAATACGTCATTTGATAACTTGGAAGAAAGCGGTAGATCAAAGATAGGACATTTCTTTGTTTAGGTAGATAGAAGCCTACACAGATCGTCCACACACACACACACACACGGAACGGTGCGGGTGAAAACTTAACGATGGTCAACTTTGTTTCAACAAAATAATAAGTAACAATCGACGTTTTATAATTCTAGATTTGGCAGCTTCAAACAGCAGACGAGAAAGAATTGTGACGTTGAAATCTTGTCGTGCTGCAGTCGCTATTCTTACTAATTTAAACTGAAACCTGATAGGATCTGCGCACGGATGATGTCGGAGATGGAGATGCTGGATGGTGTTTCTGCACGGCCCTTTATGGCAGTGGCAGTGGCAGTGGCAGGACCACGGTGCATAATCGGACCCCTCACTTCAATGCCTTACGGTGTCAAAACTATCCACTGTGTGTCGGTCAGTTATTGTCCATGGACACGGCACATAGAACTGAATCACACGTGTCTGAAATTCTCATTCATTTACATTTGAAACAAAGGTTCGTATGCCTTGCACGTGGGGCAGCATGGGCAGCCAAGCGGAGTGCCTTGGGCATACCTTGCATTCTGAATTTATTGCAGATTATGATGATGAAACATAAATAAACTGTCATGTAAATTTTGGTCATAGCTACATCGACATTTTGGTTTTTGTTTTCTACATGCAGTATCTCTAGTTCTGTAGTGTCCTTGGGCATTTTCCTTTGCTCTCGGCTTTTTTTTTCTCTTTTTTTTTTACACTGGTCATTCAGTTTAGTGTCATCGCTGGTATTTGTTCTTCTGCCCTGTCTTGATTTCCGTACCTTTCCCAGACTTCTGTCCTTTCACTTTCGCCCCTTTATAGTACCCCTTGTTCATTCCCACTGACCCAGCTTTCTGAGACTGTGTGGCTTCTGTTTTAGCTATTCTTCCAGACTGAGGAAGTCACACTGAAGGCAAACAGTTACGGAAGCGTACAGAAATCCCTTCAGGAAGAACATTAGCAGATTGGAGAGTACCTGCAGGTATAAGTAGAGTGCAGATAATGGGGCAAGAGAGGCCAGTTAAGTGGGCCTGTTCCTATTTTTTCCCCTGCAGAGAAAACCATCTTACCCTCACATGACGTGTTATACTAAATACGCAGAAGGTAGAGAGCAACCATCCAAATTTTAATTTGTTACAAATATGGACTAATGGAAAAGTAACTCGGCTACAATATATATGTTTATTATTCGAACGTTGAATACATCAATCACGTGACATAAAAACTCGCATTTTCTTCCCAACAGCAACTTTCCCTGAGTTCGCGAAAATCTCAGTTCAAGAAGTTACGTCCCCTGCAAAGTATTTATTCATGACTGCGCACCATAACCATCTTCATGCCAGTTATTGCCAGGAAACCTCCCGTCCATTTTACGACCCCCACAATCTTTCCCCGTCTTTCCCTGATGTGCTGTCTGTTTACTTTCGTGAACGAAATCTAGAAGTAAAAAAAAAAAGAGAGAGAGAGAGAGAGAGATTGTGTGTGTGTGTGTGTGTGTGTTAAAAATAAGGTTTAAAAGGTAATCTACAAATTTGTTTCTAGCTTGCGCTGTCGTCAGGATGATTTTGGTTTGCCCACCGCCGGTGTTATATAGCGTGTGGGCTCCCGTTTGCGGTTGTTTGCACGTGCGGGTTGGCTGCACGTGTTTTTTTGAGGTCTTCAGGTTTTTGTTTTGGGTGTATTCACTAACAACGATTTCCATTTATGCCTGCAGTTGTTTACTATTTCTGTTTTGGTGTTTAGAGTTGCTAAGTGTGGTTTGCATAGTATTAACCATTTTTCAGTTAAACATAGATTGCACCTTTTTGAAAGATTGGATTTCCATGGAAATCGTTGTTAGTGAATACACCCAAAACAAAAACCTGAAAACCTCAAAAAACACGTGCAGCCAACCCGCACGTGCAAACAACCGCAAACGGGAGCCCACACGCTATATAACACCGGCGGTGGGCAAACCAAAATCATCCTGACGACAGCGCAAGCTAGAAACAAATTTGTAGATTGCCTTTTAAACCTTATTTTTAACAAATGTTGCTCCCCAAGGGGTTGAGCACTCTCAAAATCGTTTTAGGAATTCTAATCTTA
>CM065714.1:60334566-60347066 GCA_033310375.1 Conus canariensis
TCCAGAAGTCAACGGGTTTGCTCTTGGGCCGCATTCTTCATAATCTTCAGCAAAATTCTGTGAGTTCGCTCATGGCTGCATTCCACAAGATTCTATGGTTTCGTTCTTGGGCAGCATTCCATATATGCTCACCAAAATTCTGTGGGTTCGTTTGTGGCCGCATTCCATATATGCTCACCAAAATTCTGTGGGTTCGTTTGTGGCCACTTTCCATATGTCCTCATCAAAATGCAGTAGGTCTGTTCATAAGCCGCATTTCATATATCTTCACCAAAATTCAACGGAATCGTTCTTGGGTTGCCTTCCATACATCTTCACCCAAACTCAGTGGATTAGTTCAATGGCAGCATTCCTTATCTCCTCACCAAAATCCAACGGTTCGTTCTTGGGACGTATTCTTTTTCTTCGCCATGTTTCATTATCGTGGTTTATTACGTTTTGCGTGTGTATCTTGCCCACAAACAACCCAACAAACGAAGTTGGAAAACATCATTTTTGGTGAGCACCCTGTACTTGGTAAACGAGATCCTATCCCTACCCCCCCCCCCCCTCCCCCTTCTTTCTTAAATCTGTTTTCCCATCCACACCCTTACTTGCCTCCTACCTGCTCTCTAAACAAGTTTTGGGTGAGTATGTACTTTATTTGCTAAACTGACGAGCCAACATACAATTGGACACACAAAACAAAAGTGCAGAGTCAAGCTAACTCAATCATAATACAAAACAGACAAGTCAGTTCGACAAGTATGTCTTTGTCAGACAGTACAAACAACAGACGCTGAAAAAAAATGCGCACAGCTATTCTCAACAGAAAGTAGTCAGCATGAAACGAGAATAAGTCTTGCTACGATGTCAGCCGTACTGTTCTGTGGAAGTTGTTCTTTCGGCATGTGATTTCAGCGTAGCGCCTACGTGCAGACTTCAGCATGTTAATATGTGTGGGTACTTACACTCAAAATGACCCTGTAAATTGTCATGAAGGTTCATTTAACGGTTTGTGAGTGTTCTTGCTCACAAACAACACCTTACCCGCAGCCTCCTCCCCCCTCCCCCCACTTCTTCCTCCCCCCACACCAATCATCTCCTCCCTTTTTGCTTAACCTCTCCCTTCCTGTCACACACACACACACACACACACACACACACACACACACACACACACACACGCACAAACGCACAAACGCATGCATGCAGGCACACACACACACGCACGCATGCACGCGCGCACGCACACACACACACACACACACACACACACACACACACACACACACACACACACACACACACACACACACGCACGCACGCACTTAATACATTGCCTTACAGGTTAGACCTGCCGCGCCGGGTAATCATAAGCACAACTGATATGATAATAATGGGATGTACGACTTTTTTCTCCGCAACCTTTGCTATCCGAGGGAAACGAGACGAAAAAACAAGAGAACTGAAGAGAAAAGAAGAGAAACAAAGGGTGGAGAAAGAAAGATAGAACGCGAGAGTAGAGAAAGGACTTGAAAGGAACATAACAGTACATGGGAAGAGAGGAGATGATATTAAGCGAGAAAAGAAGAGAAAATAGTGAGAAATAATAGAAGAGAATGGGACAACAGAAAAGGGGATAAAAAGGAGAACAGAGAAGACAGGAGGGCGGGAGAGGAGGAGAAAAATAAAACCAGTGGAAAAGAACAGAGAAAAATAAAGAGAAGACAACAAAACGGGAAAGAATAGAAAACTACTAACAAAAACGGAGGAGAAGGAAAAGCAAAGAGAGAACAGAAAGAAAAGCAAAGAGAAAACAGAAAGAAAAGAGAAGACAGAAAGAAAAGAAAAGAGAAGACAGAAAGAAAAGAAAAGAGAAGACGAGAAAGTGAAAGCGAGAAGAAAACAGGAGAAGCAAGTTTGATTCACGTGAGTCCGCCAAGGTATATAATATATACGTGACACCAGATAGTGTACCAGTCTGCGGTTTGTGGTCCGATTAAGTCGACCAACGTGAGTGTTGTTGGTCTTATCTGAATCTGTGGTGAAAAGTAGACCATTGAACTGATTTTCTGATGCGACATTCCGTTCAGATTTTCTATGGCCATCCCGGTTCCCGCCACCTGGTGAAAAGGTGTCTGGCTTTCTTGTGTTGAGATCCTTCATCAAAATGCCCCCGTTCTTCATTAAGAGAGTGTCTAAAACTACCCCAGGGGCATCTCAGACTTCACAACGGAGATGACGTATTTCTGCTCGGCGAAATTCAGTGGAATACGACTGTGCAATTTAAGTTTAAAATATGTCACATTCTGCTTAGGGACATGTTTGGAATTGCAACATTGGTAAGAATTAACGATGTAAATAGAGTTCACATAGGGTGCAGGCACGCATAGGGCATGTTAATGGAAATGCCCTGCATGTGCCTGCACTCTATGTGAACACAGCGCAGGGTTTCAAGGAATGTGCAGGATTGCTCCCAGCTGGTTTGTTCAGCAGTTGAGGACAGTATTTCTCTGGGTCCTATCAGCACCTTCGGATGTATCTTTTTTCCTGTTCGACGAAATTCATTAGAATAATTGTTGAGAATTAACAATGTAAATAATTTATTTCTGTACCCTCTCTTTTTCAATTTCTGGGGTGATCAACAATTATTTTCCTCTTGTATCACGACTCAGACCATTGTAATGACTAAGTCATTGGCAGTAAATTTTATTAGGCGTATTACGAAGTACGAGTTTGAAACCAGTTTTCACATTATTCGCGGGCTGAACAGAGGAGAGTCATAATGCTTCCTCCAGTGAGTCCAATGTGTCCAGTGTGAGCTTTTGGAGAGCCCCGTGTTTAGCGAACAAAAGTTAACGTCGATTCTCTTCCCTCAAAACAACACGGCATGATAATACTCCCCCATGAACCAGTCCCCTGTCGGACTCCCGCCTTCGCCATCGCCCCAAGCCTCGATTGTGGGCCCGACCTTCACCTTGGACTCGTCCTTGACCTCCAACATCAGCAGTTGCAAGGTGGGGGACGTGGCGCCTCAGCACCCTGCAGATCCGGACTACTTCCAGGAGTTTGAAGCCCCGTCCCAGCCCCCGGAGCTGCCGGTGTGGGAGATGGGGCTGAAGATCACCTTCTACGTGCTGGCCTTCCTGGTGACGGTGGCCGGCAACAGCCTGGTGATCCTCATCACCTGCAGGAACAGGAAAAATGAGGTCCACCACCAACGTGCTGCTGCTGAACCTGGCGGTGGCCGACCTCATGGTGGCCGCTGTGTGCATGTGGGTCCACCTGGGCAACGCCATCACTGCTGAATGGCCGTTCGGGAACTTTGTGTGCAAGGTCAACACGTTCTGTCAAGGTGAAAGGAGGAGAAGGGGGGGAGGTTAGGGTGGGGGTGTGTGGGGGGGGGGGGGGGGTCATGACAGTGTGTGTGTGTGTGTGTGTGTGTGTGTGTGTTGTGGCGCGCGCGAGTGTGTGTTGTGTGTGTTTGTCTGTCTGTCTGAGTCTGTGTCTGTGCTCTTGTCTTCTGTCTCTGTCTTGCTCTGGTCTCTGTCTCTGTCTCTTTCTCTCTCTCTCTCTCTCTCTCTCTGTCTCTTTCTCTCTCTCTCTCTCTCTTCTCTCTCTTCTCTCTCTCTCTCTCTCTCTCTCTCTCTCTCTCTCTCTCTCTCTCTGTGGCTACCCTTGTTTGTCTTTCTGACTGTCTCCATGTTCCTTCCCAGCCCACATTCATTGCTTCCTTCCTCCCGGCTCCACCCTTCCTTTATTTCTACGACAGAAAGTCCGGGATGTGACGCCATTTCCAATGCACAGATGACTGAATGAAAATCGGAAGAAAAATGTATGCCCCGGTCCGCAATAAATTCAAATTACTATCAAATAACCGGGCTGTCAACAGAAGTCTTTCCTAGTCCTCCTCCTCAGTTTGCAGAAGCCAAAATCAACGAGAGTGAATAGTAGCTGGGAACTCTCGAAGTGTAAGCGTCCCTCGTGTCAGTTTCCATGAAATCTGATTGAAAGGAAGAAGATAGACCCTCCGCCACATTAAACAATTCCTGAATCAACTTGAATCGATCCGCACACGTGGAGCCGCGCTAAATATAAGTGTCACGTCTTGAGTCAATTCCATTTTTTCACTAAGTTTGGTGAAAACGTAATCTGCAGACAGGACCAACTAAATTCGGTACTGTACTTTAATGTAATCTTGCTGACAGGCAAACTGAATATGGCGGTCGTTTAATGTAATCTTGCTGACAGGCAAACTGAAATAAGTGCGGTAGTGTTAATGTAAATTTGCTGACAGGCAAACTGAAATTGTGCGGTAGTGTTAATGTAATCTTGCTGACAGGCAAACTGAAATATTGCGGTAGTGTTAATGTAATCTTGCTGACATGCAAACTGAAATAAGTGCGGTAGTGTTAATGTAATATTGCTGACAGGCAAACTGAAATAAGTGCGGTAGTGTTAATGTAATCTTGCTGACAGGACAAACTGAAATAAGTGCGGTAGTGTTAATGTAATCTTGCTGAAGACAACTAAAATCGGTATGTAGCTTAATCTTGCTGACAGACAAACTAAAAATCGGTAGTGTAGCTTTAATTTGCTGACAGACAAACTAAAATCGGTAGTGTAGCTTTAATCTTGCTGACAGACAAACTAAAATCGGTAGTGTAGTTTCAATGTAATCTTGTGAAGACAAACTGATAATCGGTGCTGTAGTTTCATGTAATCTTGTTGAGAGACAAACTGATATTGGTGCTGTAGTTTCAATGTGATCTTGCTGACAGACAAACTGATATTGGTGTGTAGTTTCAATGTGACTTGCTGACAGACAAACTGATATTGGTGATGTAGTTTCAATGTGATCTTGCTTAAGACAAACTGATATCGGTGCTGTAGTTTCAATGTGATCTTGCTGAAGACAAACTGATATCGGTGCTGTAGTTTCAATGTGATCTTGCTGACAGACAAACTGATATCGGTGCTGTAGTTTCAATGTGATCTTGCTGACAGACAAACTGATATCGGTGCTGTAGTTTCAATGTGATCTTGCTGACAGACAAACTGATATCGGTGCTGTAGTTTCAATGTGATCTTGCTGACAGACAAACTGATATCGGTGCTGTAGTTTCAATGTGATCTTGCTGACAGACAAACTGATATCGGTGCTGTAGCTTCAATGTAATCTTGCTGACAGACAAACTGATATCGGTGCTGTAGCTTCAATGTAATCTTGCTGACAGACAAACTGATATCGGTCTGTAGTTTCAATGTAATCTTGCTGACAGACAAACTGATATCGGTGCTGTAGTTTCAATGTAATCTTGCTGACAGACAAACTGATATCGGTGCTGTAGTTTCAATGTAATCTTGCTGACAGACAAACTGATATCGGTGCTGTAGTTTCAATGTAATCTTGCTGACAGACAAACTGATATCGGTGCTGTAGTTTCAATGTAATCTTGCTGACAGACAAACTGATATCGGTGCTGTAGTTTCAATGTAATCTTGCTGACAGACAAACTGATATCGGTGCTGTAATTTTAATGTAATCTTGCTGACAGACAAACTGATATCGGTGCTGTAGTTTTAATGTAATCTTGTTGACAGACAAACTGATATCGGTGCTGTAGTTTTAATGTAATCTTGCTGACAGACAAACTGATATCGGTGCTGTAGTTTCAATGTAATCTTGTTGACAGACAAACTGATATCGGTGCTGTAGTTTCAATGTAATCTTGCTGACAGACAAACTGATATCGGTGCTGTAGTTTTAATGTAATCTTGTTGACAGACAAACTGATATCGGTGCTGTAGTTTTAATGTAATCTTGCTGACAGACAAACTGATATCGGTGCTGTAGTTTCAATGTAATCTTGCTGACAGACAAATAAACAAACAGACGCCTGTGTACATACAATCCCCTCAGCAGAGACAAAAAAAAGCGAAGAAACTGATGAAAAATATACAGTGTGAAGAAACGAGCATGTCCGACATGTGCTGGATTTGTATCACAACGACAGATAATCGATTTTCATGTTAAAACTTGAAAGCGAAACACGTGTGTTCCCCATTCTCAAATTTCTGACAGAACTAACAAGAAATGATTGTTATTCTGTGGTGTATATCTTTCCCCTTGTAACAGGGCGCGACAACTGCGTCTAATCTTCAGACAGAAACGTGGATGTTTTTCCAATTGAAATTTCTTATACAACGATTACTTCCGACGGACATGTATGATGTTCATCCATGCTAAATTTCCACAACAGTAAACTAGAGCACATAAAAAGCGAGACAGCCTAGAGTGACAACAGAAATGCTGCGTCCCTTCCGTGGTGAATTCATTCTACGCACAAAGTTTAATGTAAGCCAACAGGGTATTCTACGAAAAAAGATCATATCATGTTACATAATTGCCTAGAGCGTACAGCAAGCAAGCGAATTTTTTTTTTTTTTTTAATTAAAATTTACGCTGACGTTGCCATACCACGGGTTATTCATTTCTACGCGTTCATATACCTGTCGCAAAAGTGTTCACAGTATTCGACAAATCGCATTGTCCCTGTGTGTGTGTGTGTGTGTGTGTGTGTGTGTGTGTGTGTGTGTTTAAAACATCCAGTTTGTAATCTACTCCATCTTCGACAAAAAAAGGGTAAATATTGTCATTGAATGCCAGAAGTCAGAGAGGAAATATTGTTTTTTTCCTAGTTATGTAAAGGTTTTTCACCCTCACCCTCACCCCACCCTCCCTTGTGCACCATACATAGAATTGTTCTCTCACTGGTTCAGAATCTGTGCTGTAATTTCATTATCATATTTCTTTCTTCTTTATTTCCTTTCTTTCTTTTTTCTTTTCTTTTCTTTCTCATTTTCTTTATTTCTTTCTTCCATTTTCTTTGTTTCTTTCTTTTTCTTTTTTCTTTTTCTTTTTTTAAACTAAACGCGACCCTTGATGCGGTCCCTCTCAGTGGTGGCCGTGACGTCCAGCGTTTTGACCTTGACCGTCATCTCAGTAGAGCGGTTCAAGGCCATCGTGTTCCCGTTCAGAGATCGCTGGAGCACGTGCACCACAAGCGTCATCATCACCGTCATCTGGGTCGTGGCCGTCGTCGTCGCTTTGCCTCATCTGCTCGTGCGTCACATCTACCAGCAGCGCTGGAAAGATCGCCACGAGGTGTGGTGTGCTGAGGACTGGCCTCAGGTGTACAAAGATGTCACCTGTAACACCTGGGAACCTGGAAAGGTGTGTGTGTGTGTGTGTGTGTGTGTGTGTGTGTGTGTGTGTGTGTGTGTGTGCTGTGCGTGCGTGCGTGCGTGCGTGCGTGCGTGTGTGTGTGTGGTGGTGTGTGTGTGTGGTGTGTGTGTGTGTGTGTGTGTGTGTGTGTGTGTTCGGATGTGCGGATATCGGACTCGTGAGTAAGACCTACGTCTACGTGTTCAGATTGTGTGCATAACCATGATCAAGGTCTATGCTGTTGTGCAGATCGCGCGTACGTCTGTACTGTAAGGTCTGTATCCCAGTGCAGAGCTTGTGTAACTGATCTGGTCTATATCCATGTGAGGGTCATGAGTACGAAAGGTCCAGATCCATGTTCAGATCACGTGGAAATCTTTAAGCACAGACCGTATATAATTAAGGTCTACGTCCATGTGTAGATCGTGTGTACATGGTTAAGGACCATATCAATTTTCCGCTTGTGTGTTAATGATCAAGGCTTGTATCTAGGTGCAGATTGTGCGCACACGATTAAAGGTCTATATCCATGTGCTGACTGCGCACATGAGAAAGGTCTTTATCCGACTGCTGATTGCATGTACACGATAAAGGTCTTTATCGATGTGCAGATCGTGTGCACGTGATTGAGGTCCGTATGCATGTGCAGACCAGATTCCCGATTAAGGTCTGTATCCATGTTTAATCTATGAGGGCGTGATTAAGGTCTATATCCATGTTCAGAGCATAGGTTCATGTTTATGTTAATATCCACGTGCAGACAATGAGCTCGTGCTTCTGGTTTGTATCCATGTACAGATCGTGTACTACAGCATCGAAGGCATTGTGATGTACGTGGTGCCCGTGATGATGATGTTCGTGGCCTACAGCATCATCACCTACCGCCTCCTCACCCGCTCCTTCCCCGGCACCCTCATCACCTCCACCGTGTCTGCCCAGGAGAGGGCCAAACGAAAGGCACGTGTGGGAGGGGGGGGGGGGGGAGGGAGGGGAGAGGGAGGAAGAGGGAGAGAGAGAGAGAGAGAGAGGAAGAGACAAAGTATGGAAGGCGGAGGTGGGGGAGAGGAAATGGAAAAAAATAAGGGGGGAGGGGGGAGCGAGGGGGAAGTCTGACTTGGAAAAGACTGTCAACTGTATCATTTCTTTCTTTGAATGCGGTCATTTTTCATCGTGAAAATAAGAGAGAACCTTCAGTGATCGAATAAGAGATTTTCACAATAGGATCAGAAGACTTCAACAATCAGAAACACAACACACACACACACACACCAGCACGCACGCACGACACACACACACACACACACACACACACCACACACACACACCCCACACTATTTATTCCTTTTGTCCCTTTTGGAGTATGGAGGAAGGGTGAGTTTAAAGCAAAAACAGGAAAAGGAAAACAAACAAGCCAAAATAAAACATAAATTGCTGGTCAAAGCTGACATAGACCAACAATTTACAACACTTGAGACAATCTAATATACTTTGACAATACAAGCATTTGTTTTCGATAAGTAGAAGACATCATTTGACACACACACACGAACACACACACACACACACACACACACACACACACACACACATACACGAGTGCGCGCGCGCGCGCACAGAGAGAGAGAGAGAGAGAGAGAGAGAGAGAGAGAGAGCGTCAGGCATGCGTAAAGCGCTGACCGATCGATCTGTCAATGGATTAAGTTTGCTTGATCATCACCACGCTATAGACAGATTGCCGTCAAAGGTGTAAGTGTTTATGGTGCACATGCAGGTGATCAAGATGCTGGTGGCGGTCTTGGTTTGTTTCGTGTTGTGCTGGTCGCCTCAGCAGTGCATTCTTCTCTACGGGGTCTTCAGGCCGTTCCTGGGCCTTTCCGTGAACGAGGTTAGATCCTCTCCCCACTTCCGTCCCTCCCTCAGTGCCTTCTCCCCCCACCTCCCCTGTGTGTGTGTGTGTGTTGTGTATGTGTGTGTGTGTGGTGAAATTTAAAGTAGATGTGCCTTTGAACGTCAATATTTTCTGTGTGTGTGTGTGTGTGTGTGTGTGTGTGTGTGTGTGTGTGTGTGTGCGTGCGTGCGTGCGTGCGTGCGTGGTGTGTGTGTGTGTGTGTGTGTGTGTGTGTGTGTGTGTGTTGTAAACGTTCTGAGCTCAACAGTAACGGACCCATACAAATCGTCAACATGACTGTTTCAAATGATAAAAAGGGGGGGACAACTTTCATGTCACTCTTGTCAGGCCTCAGGCTACCACCAGATGAAGTACACAGCCCTGTACGTGGCCTACCTCAACAGTGCCCTCAACCCCATCCTGTACTGTGGCTTCAACGACAACTTCAGACAGGCCTGCAGGGAGGTCCTGCGTGGGGTGCCGGCCACACGAGCCAACAGGGTCCATCCAGGTAAGGCCAGGGGACGTTTTGGGTCCAGTTTGCCTCGTTAACTTGCTGGTTTGCTATTTGTTTCTTCGTTTGTGTCTATTTTATTTTCAGTTTCAAAGTGAGGTGACCGCAAGCGGAAATTGAAACAGATTTTGAAAGGAAATGAAAGTAAATCTGCCAGATAACAGGGACAAACAAAGTACAAGACAAAACACGACGTGTTTCTATCTCTTTTCAGGCAAGATAAAAAAAACAGTCAGAACAATTTGCGAAGACAAGTGATTGCTCGTTCTTCGTTTTCATTATTCTGAATGTTTCGTTGTTGTTTTTTAAATCTTGTCTGAAGAAGACCTAAGAGGTCAAAACGCGTCGTGCTTTGTCTTGTCATTTGCTTGTCCCTGTTATCTGGCGGGTTTACTCTTGTTTCCTTTTGATATGTATTTTTTTTTTTTTTTTTTTTACTTTTGTTTCATTGGATCGTTTTGTTTGCTTTCGTGTTGTTGTTTTTTTTTTTGTTTTTGTTTTTTTTTTACTGTTCATAGTTTTAATTTTTGCAGAACAGAATGGGAAAAGCTGCAAATAATGAAAAATAATCCTGGAGTATAATGTTTGAAAATCGTAGGTTGAAGGCCCCATAGCCTAGGGGTTGTGAAGTTCTACACGTTCAGCGTGTCTGGGGCATAGCATTATGGAAGGCAGAGCCTACCCCCCGTCTTTCTGCAGCTTTCACTTTTCCTGTACTGAATCAGGAAGCCACTACCGTTACGCCTGGGAGGACAGCTGGGATGTCCAAGCCGTACGGATCCGATCCCACGAAGCGTTCGTGTGCGTGAACGTCAGCTCCGCAGGCAAACGTTGTAACCGTTTGACTGTGGGGCCCTTGAACAGGAAAAAGCCAAGTCCAGTCATGTTGATTATAGCCCAGCCGACCACGGGGGTCCCGAAGGAAATGTAAAAGGAGGTGAAATGTGTGGGACAAGTGTGGTCACCTCTCTGGGTCTGTTTTGTCAGGCTGTTCCCTGTCATGCCACGTATTGTCAGCAAGTGGACTGGTGGGAGAGCTGTGAACCTGAATGTTAACCAGATTTACGGAGCTTTTTCGCCTCTTCTTTCCTTCTTTCACCGCTGCCCTGCTCCCCCTTTCCTCTACCTCCTCCCTCATCTACCTCCCCAGTGGTTGACCAACGTATTATATTGAACGAGTGAAAACAGATTAAAAGTAAACGATGAAAAAAAAGTGAAAGATCACAATGAGAGGAAGAGAGATAAGAGAGAGAGAGGAGAGAGAGAGAGAGAGAGAGAGAGAGAGAAAGAAGAGAGAAGAGAGAGAGAGAATAAAGATGGAAACAAAATAATAACGAACAAAGAAAAATGTATTTGTAATTAATCCCATGCGTGTGCTTTTTGCAGACTCATTATGTTTTCCTTTTCTTTCTGTCAAAATAATCTCTTTACTTGTTTATAACATCTGTGTGTGCTGTGTACATATGGTACATGAAACTGACATTCTAGAAAATCATAGAAAGATGTGATAATAAACTGGAAGAGGCTGCCTCAAACAGCCACAGCCCGGTCAGTCCTGCCGCTGCCCGGCACCGGCAATCCACAGGGAGCAGTCAATATCAAGTCGTCAAGAGGCAACCCACCGGAGGAGAAACTGCACCGCTGCCGAGTCACTTCGGTGGTGTTCAGTGGCGCCTGTTCTGATCCAACATACGCAGGACACCACCTACTAAGCCCCCTACTGACGACAATAGTTGCTTGGTGGCGGAGCCGGCGTGGGTGAGCTCTCCCTCTGGAGGGCGCCACCACGTCTGTCCAACGACAGCCTCCATGGACTCGCCGATACCGGTGACCCAGACGGAATTAAACCAAGGCCACAGACGTGGAGAGGACATTGAAACTGAGGTCACCATGAGCGCAGGGCATGAAGGGACACTTAATTTGAGACTTCTTTTTACGCAGATCGATGAGAATGAGGATGATGAAGATTGTGCAACGGATTTCCATTCCGGTCTCAGACTGCATGACAGGGCTGTACTCCACGCTTTCTTTCATGACATATCCCGGCGTCAACCACGCCTGAGAGACACCTGCAGTGTTACTCAGGAAATTTGAGCAACGCTTTCAGCGACGCATCCTTTAAGTGCATGAAACTCGACTGTGTGGTCCCAGTCTTCCCAGCTGAGCCCGTAGCAAACTCAACTCTGGGTAGGAGCCGGTCGGGGAAGAAAAATCCCACATGACTGATGGGAATCGAACCGACGACCTCCCAGCCGGGAGTCCGCGACGCTAACCACTTCGCCACGGCGGCTGGTCCTAAAACAGAATTTTGTGATGAGGACAACGCTGTGTTCTGCCGTGTCTGGTTCTAAGATGGAGTCGATGGCTGCTGAAAATTGTACAGGGTCGAACTTTAATTAAGGACCACTTATACACAGTCTCACAAAACATAGAAAGAAAAACCGACAAACGACAGAAACTTTATAAATGTTTAATTTCATTATCAGTGAACAACATTTTGTCACTTTCATCGAAAAAATCATTCTTTCTGATTAGACAGGGGAGCCTGAATGAGACTACCCCCAAAATGACATTCACAAAAAGAGTGTTTCTTTACAGTCTGATCAAAGCCGAGTGTGCCCCCCTCGTGCTGCCACACAATCCACACAGCGCTGCCTCATGGTGTTGACTGTTCTTGTAATGAGTGCCTGGGGGAGGTTTGCCCACTCCTGCTGCAGGTAGTGCAGCAGCTCCTGTCGATTTGTAGGAACAGGGTGATTTTCTTGAACTCTCCTCCCAAGCTCGCCCCAGATGTTCTCAATAGGGTTCATGTCCGGGCTGTTTGCCGGCCATGGCATCCTGGTGATGCCAGCGTGCACCACAAAAGTGTTCACGGCTCGACAACGATG
>CM065714.1:60359566-60364566 GCA_033310375.1 Conus canariensis
ATTGCTGAAAGAAATTGTTACCCGGGGCTTTTGGCACTTACGACTTACCGTAGTATTCTTGTTTTGCAAGAACTGGGATTATGTTAAGAAAGGGAAAGAAGGTAAGACGAAGGAGAAAGAGGTCTGTACGTGTGTGTGTGTGTGTGTGTGTACGGCGGGGGGGGGGGGGGGGGGGGGGGGAGTAGGGAGGGTAGACCAGAGGGTTATAGAAGAACATAGGAAAGAAAGCATGTATGTGATGTGATGTGTGTGTGTGTGTGTGTGTGTGTGTGTGTGTGTGTGTGTGTGTGTGTGTGTGTCACTCTCTCTCTCTCTCTCTCTCTCTCTCTCTCTCTCTCTCTGTTGTTGTGTGTGTGTGTGTGTGTGTGTGTGTGTGTGTGTGTATGTGTGTGTGTGTGTGTGTGTGTGTGTGTGTGTGTGTTATATATATATACACTACTCAAAACAATTGAAGTACCACTTAGGAAAACTGCTGTCATTCGAAAGAAAACAAAGCTGAACATAATTTAATGATTGAATATTTTATTTTTATTATTCCTCAATCCATTCAAATTTATTCAAACACCGTGACAAAAAATTATCTTTGTTTTACACTTGATTAAAGAGGCATACCCCCAAAATGAAAAGTAACAAGAGTCTATGGTAGATGTCATGATGTTAATAACGGGTATGACCACCGTTCGCGTTCAAACAAGCGTCACATCGACGTCTCATGGAGTGCACCAGGCGGCGGAGAGTGTCCTGGAGGATCGCCTGCCACTCCTGCTCCAGCAACTGAAACAGCTGGTCCACGGTGTCTGCTGGAGGGTTGTGGGCCCGCACTCGCCTCCCCAGCACGTCCCACAGATGCTCTATGGGGTTCAAATCTGGTGACCTGGCAGGCCAGTCCATTCTTGTCACCTGCTGCCCTTGTAGGAACTGATTCACGATGGCGGCGCGGTGGCACGGCGCGTTGTCGTCCTGGAACTGGGCGCCCTGGCCAACTGCCCTCAGGGCGGGCATCACAAGGGGGCGGATGATGGTGTCGCGGTAGGTGGCACCGGTCAGGCGGCCTTCAACACGGTGTAGGGGGGTCCTGTGACGTAGGCTGAACCCACCCCACACCATCACGGACCCACCTCCATAGCGGTCATGCTCCCTGACGGCAGCGTCAACGTAGCGTTCTCCAGGACGTCGCCAGACGCGAACCCGCCCGTCGTTGAACCTGAGGGTGAACCTTGACTCGTCTGTGAAGAGTACTGTTGCCCATTCAGCTCTTGTCCACCTTCTATGACATGCTGCCCAGGCCCGACGATGAGCTCGATGCGCTGGGGTCAGTATTGATCTCACTGCTGGGGACCTTGACCTCAAGTTGGCGTCGTGGAGCCGGTTCCGAACTGTCTGGGTACTGACGTTGACGTTGCTGGCTTGTCGTAGCTGGTCTCGGAGTACTGTGGCACTGGCTGAACGGTCTCTCAGACAAGCGATAACAATGAACCGATCCTGCTGTCTGGAGGTGCTTCTCGTCCGTCCACGTCCCTGCTGTTCTTCAACACTTCCAGTGTTAAGCCAACGGTCTCTGAGCCTCAGAATGACTGGGTGACTCACTCCAAGCCGTCGACCAATCTCCCTCAAGCCAATACCTTCTTGGTACCATGCTATCGCTCTTCCTCTGTCGGTGTTGCTTAGTCGTTGTCTCGCAGGCATGGTTAAATCTTCCTAAATTTCGCGACTTTTTATACCCGTCAAATGTGCTAACTGATTGCAATTCTGCTCAGAAAAGACCTTGCTTTCACGTGCATCACTTTTTTTTTTCTTGCTGTGTCTGTGTCAAAATCTGGGAGCGACACAAGTTCGATAATTTCTCGGGATTTTTTTGCCTCAGATGCGACGCGGTAGATAACTGCTGACCGACTTTAACATAACAAAAATGCACGAGGAGTAGTATTTGAGAACCGGGTAAGCTTATCCAGCAGAATTTATTCAATTATCAATATTAATTGGTTTATCAGAGCTTTTTAAAAATTGCATACAAAAATTAGGGGTGGTACTTCAATTGTTTTGAGTAGTATAATATATATATATATATATATATATGTGTGTGTGTGTGTGTGTGTGTGTGTATGTGTGTGTGTGTGTGGTGTGTTCAAGTCAGAAAAAAGTGTACTTACACGAACGTTGTTGCAATCATTTTATAAACCGGCTGAAAAAGAAAAAGAAAACTCATTCTGCTATTTAGTTTTGTTGTGCAGCAAAGGTACGGTTGTCATTTCACTGTAAAGTTGATTGCGTCACAATACATCTGTGCTATTTATTATTCACTTTTTTATGTAATGATTTCTGTATTTCCTTTATTTCATTTATTTATCTATTTATTTATTCATTTATTTACTTATATATTGTGAACGTTTGCCGAGCGCGCAAGTACAGATGCACGTTCGCACGTACACATGCTCTGATGCTGGAAAATGAGGCTTGTACTGCTTCAGTACGTTTCATGGGTGGACTACAGAGAGGAAAGAAACAGCACACACACACACACACACACACACACACACACACACACACACACACACACACACACACACACATATACACACGCACACACGCGCGCGCGCGCGCGCGCGCGCGCTCACAGAGAGAGACAGAGAGAGAGAGAGAGAGAGAGGCGCGCGTGCGTATCCCTATATGCATATGTGCATCCATATCTTTTAGGGTTTTTTTGTTTTCTTTTTACCCCGACAAAAGTCATTGAAGATTAAGAAAGTGAAAACGGGAAAATTAGTCCATATACCCAGCCAATGGAACAATCAGATCACACACCAAGCCAATGGAACAATTAAGCCATACACCAAGCCAGTAGAACACCTGGTCAATACGCCAAGCCAGCAAAACATTATTGTCCATACACCACGCCAACAGAAGATTAATCTCACAATTGCCGTGCAGAGTGAAACACCTGTCGTTTTGTGGTCCACGTACATCACTCCCCTCGTGCCCCCCCCCCCCCCCTCCATTGCGCTCCCTTCCCTCCCTCCTTCCCCCTCTTCTGTTGGAACAAATGATCGACATTCAGAGCATAGATTGGCGAAAGATTTAATGATATATTCTCCCCACTCCCGTCCCAGCCCACCCCATTCCCCCATTCCTTTTCGCGGCCAGCCTCTAAGCGCCATTTTGTTATTTAGAATAATAAATCTAAATGGAAATGCCTGCTTCACTTCCCTCTTTTTAAAACTGAAAGCATCAAAGCCCAGATTTACTGTCATACACGAGTATCGGCCATCGTGGATGAGCTGGCAGATTTACTGTACTGGATCTATCAACAGTCTCACTGACAACATCAAAGTAGAAAGAACTTCATGAGAAAGCACAAGAGGTCTGAGGTACAGCAAAAAGGAGGAACGATAGATCACCAAAGACATTCTGAATGTATGAGGTAAAAGAAAGGATTTAAAGAATACAACGAAAGTGGGTCCCCAGGCTGCACCATAGTATGCACGGGTGCAATGGAAGATCAGACGCTGTAGATAAAGAGAATGTCAACCAAAGCGATTGTGCACTGCAAAGAGCTGTAAATTACGAGCTAAATCCAGACACTGGACCATGCGACTGATGCCAGCAGCAGCGAATCTGGGAGCGCTCCTATTTTCTGAGAAGCAGTAGACAAAACTGTCCTCAAGCTCAAGGGAGAAAAGTCATCAAAGGTGAATAAAGTGTCTGTAGGGGAAAAAAAATTAAAGCACGGGGGGCTAGAGGTAATCACGGCCTTGACACCGATCTGTCAGAGAATATGGAAAATCAAAGAAGAGCCAAAAGAATGAACACAGCTCCCCCCCCCCTCCCCCACCACCAAAAGGAAGCCAGCAACCCTGTTTGGACTTCAGAGCAATGACATTCATCCTGCATTCCAGTAACATGACGTTGAGGACCCTGTGGAACAGACTCGAAGGAACGACAGACAGCATCAATGCGGGGGAACGGACAGATTCAGGTCTCAAAGGAACATGTCCGAGCATATCTTCAACAGCAGATCGCTGACAGAGACACGCCCCTCCAGGACATAACGTGATCTGGACTTCAACAAAGCCTTTGACCCAGTCTGGCGGGAGGGTTCGCGGCAGGTCATCAGTGGTTTCACTTTGACAACACTAGTCACACTCTTGGCAGCAGCACAAGAATGCAAACAGTCCTGCTGTACTCAATAACAATCTCTGAGACTACTTCAGTACAACGATGGGAGTGTGCAAAGGCTGTTTGTTCTCTTCTTTTCTGTTCAACATCTACCTGGAGAATACGATGCAGGAAACGTAGCTGGACCTCAGTCACTCCATAACCGTTAGAGGGTAGCTTCTTTGTATCCTGCATTTCATGACTCCCCCTCCAAGAGTATTCTACGCGCTCTAACAAGGTTTGGACGTCCGAGGGGGTTGGGGGAGGGGGTGGGGGTGGGGGGGCAGATTGGAGAAGTCCTGGAAGGGCAAACAAAAAATGGGGTGGTTGCAACTCCTCTGTCTTGTTGTACACGACTGGGGAGAGACAACAGGAGATCCTGATTTTCCAATCGTCTGTTACGGTACCCCTATAACTTACTGTCATACTATAATAACTGTCTCTGTCTGTCAGTCTGTCTGTCTGTCTGTCTGTCTCTCTCTCTCTCTCTCTCTCTCTCTCTCTCTCTCTCTCTCTCTCTCTCTCTCTCTCTCTCAACCAAGAAACTAACAGACAGGGACTAAGGTCAACAGAAATACAGCTTTAACCATACACAAAATGGAAATCAAAAATAGGTATTGTCGATAACAGGATTTGAAGAAAGAATAGAATGCCAAGAGAATCTAGAAGGTAGTCCAGCAAAGCCAGCAGGGGCAGTGGACTACGTGAGAAAACGCACTCCAGTCTAACAAGCAGCTTGAGGGAATCTGGCTTCCAAGCCAAAGTCCTCGCCTTATACGTTGGAGCAGGAGGGTTGGAATTTCTGGTAAGAAGAGGGCTTGAACTCTAAATGCAATGAACGGCAGAGG
>CM065714.1:60369566-60412066 GCA_033310375.1 Conus canariensis
TTAGACAACATATTGAATGTGAACATGACATAGCTACCTCATTAGTATTTACAGAATAAAATATTGTTTGACTGGGATGGAAATAATAATTCTCAATGATTTACAGAAACAAAGGAATGTGTAACTTTGGGAATAACACTTCCAGTCTCTGAACTGACGGGTGAACAAATTTTGTGTAGGCACACTGTGATCACAACAGCATGCAGAATTGCATTTGTTACATCTGTCACAGCTTTTAAGAGCTTTTTTCTCATTTCTGATTTTTATATCATATTGTATAATGAAGCATTTGTGCAAAAAAATTTCTTTTTACAGACAATAAAGCTTTGACCAACAGCTTGCACACTGTAACAGATAACAAAACTTAAAAGAAAAAAAATTTCAACATTTGCTCTCTCTTTCTTTCCTCTCACTCAACACACACACACACACACACACACACACACACACACACACACACCACACACACACAACACACACACACACACTCACACACACACACACACACAGGACAGACAACAGAATTTCCCAATTTTGTCAAGAAAAAAACCCACCCAAAAACATGCAGGAGCAGCAAAACAATATTCCATGAAAATAAAGTTCTGACCAGTACATGGAATGGTGAACAGCGCCAACACAATGCTCCTGAAGTAACACAAAATATTAGGGGTAAACATCAGGAAATAATGGTGAAAATGACAGACCAAATAACATGGTGAAGTACAGGAAAAGGAGGGAAGAGAGGAGGGTGAATAAGCAGCTAGCACTGTCATTTTCCACTATTTCAATTGAAAGTGTATGTATGTGCGTACGAGAGACAGAAATAAAGAGTGTATGTGTGTGTGTGTACATGAGTACGAGGCAGCGTGGGGTGGGGATGAGGCATGTGTGCAAGTGTGCAAGTATGCATGCATGTGCGTGTGAGTGTGTATGGAAAAGAGAGAGTGTGCAAGTATGTGTGGGTGCAATTGTGATGCAAATACTATGAATGAAACATTGTTTCACCAGAAACAGTGGGACTTTCAAGTCTTTACATCTTAAATTGGTTGTCAGAACCTCTTCCCAACAAGTAAACTTCACATATACAGGTAAAAATCATAAAGCATTCAAAATTAAATTTCAAATACACAGGTAAAAATCGTATGTTTAACAACAAGTAAACTTCACATAAAGCATTAACCAACAACTAGTAAACTTCACATACACTGGTAAAAATCTTAAAGCATAAGTACCAAGCAGCTTTGAACATACATGACTTAAAATGAAAAATGACAACAGCCAACCTGTGAACTTCTGTTCGTCAGTCCAGTTAGTCTAACCTTCAGTACTGATGTGAAAGATTCAGTTTCATTTTCAGTTTTATCATCATAGGCCAGCTAACCACACAGGGTCTTTCTTGGGCTGTCAACACATGGAGAAAGAAAAAAAAAAGCAACAAAGACAGTACCTATACACCGAAATTTTTAAATAACATGGAAGCTAAACTATAATGACAAACACTGCAAAAATGGACAGCTAGCGTCCACTCTGGACGCTATGTACACTCTCACCACCTCATCACCAGAATACAACAAAAAGCTAAAATGTTGTGAATTGTGACCAGAGAAAAAACATGTACCAGACTGTCGGGAACAAAGCCAGGTGAATGGAGGGCCACAAAGGCAGATGTGTACAATGGCACTGCACAGACAACACAACTCTGAAAATGTCATGCAATGCGTATGTCCATATTTGGCTATAGTTTCCAAATTACATTCTCTTTCCAGCATTCATGCTCATCATCCAGCTCGAACTCTAGAAAAAACAAGACTAAAACCTTGTGTGTGTTGGTGTGTGTGTGTGTGTGTGGTGTGTGTGTGTGTGTGTGTGTGTGTGTGTGTGTGCAAACTAATCTTTCACACATGTTCAAACGGGGAAACTGACAATGTAATACTGACATAAAGTATCAGCAAAAAGTAGTTACCTTTCTTCACCATGAGATAAGATGAGGCATATACAACAAAGCCCCCAACACAATGACACCCCCTCCCCCCTCCAATAGAAAACAAAACAAAAACAACACACACACACAAAGAAAAGAAGAAAAAAAATTCACAAGACACACAGAGAATACTACACCCACCATAACAAAATGCTCTGCACAAAGGCATTATCTGTTGTCTAAAATTTGGCATACATGGGCTTATTGCTGTGAACACCTCTCCCCCTGCACACTCCATCTCTCAACACCTCACCTGCAGTCTCTCTTGGCAGGGTGTAATGTTTCCAAACAAGCATGTATCTAGTTTGTATTATATCTATATACAGCTGTAGCCATAAACACTTGGCACAATGTTCTTTACAAAAGCAAGAAGTTAGTTTATTGATTACAACATTTTTTGAGGGAGAGAGAGAGAGAGAGAGAGGGAAAGTGCCCCAGTGAGGCAAGCTCTACAATGCATCATGTTAATAACAGGTAACTACCAGTCTACCATGAACTTCAAAATATAAAGGTTGTTAAACAGTTGTTAAACTGACTGTGCCATTTTTTTTTACATTCCTCAAATCAAGCTGCATAAACTTTGTCTTCTTTCAGAGACTACTTTAAGCTACATGATAAAAGAACTCTAAGCAGACCCTGGCAAGTTAACCAAACACTCCCCTTTTTGTCCACAAGTCTTTCCTATCAGTACTTGCTCGCAGATTAAGAAAATCCAACAACCCTTCACCCATTCCCCACCCGTTTCCCTCACTTAAGAGGAGCCTAAAAGATCAAACAGCACAAAATGATCATGCAGCATGTAAACATTTTTTGTTGTCATGGAACAAATTGGATATACTGTGGAAGACAAAATTAGCACCGGTCCAAATCGACAGTATCTACCAAGTTTTCATTTGATGACACACAGCGAGAACAGACAAAAGAATTTCAATCTGCTTTTCACAAATACAGTAAAGAGGACCTGTAACAGACTAATATACAAATGATAATCTTGTTACTATGTGGGTAGACTTCTTATATTTGTTTTTGTGTTCATATGTGTGTGTGATGAATATCTTCTTGCAATGAGTGTGTTTTTTTATGTTTGTGTTTTGTGTGCATGTCTGTGTGTGTGTGTGTGTGTGTGTGTGTGTGTGTGTGTGTGTGTGTGTGTGTGTGTGTGTGTTTCTCAAAAGAATTAGGTTTCCTACCAAATAGAATGAAAAGGTTTTCAATCATAGAGTTTTCCTTCAAAGTTTTTACAGTGGAGATTAACATTTGGGGGAAAACACAATTTTAAAAGAAGCGACAGTTTTAAAGCGCAAAGGATTCCCAAAGACTGGATTCAACTACCTCAATCGTGGGATAAAAAATACTTGCATATGCAAACTTCTCACCAGTTGTGAACCCCAGAGAGAGAGAGAGAGAGAGAGAGAGAGAGAGAGAGAGAGAGAGAGAGAGAGCACAATGTGCTGACAGGCACACAAAAAAAAATTGGCCTCCAAGCTGAATCATGTAAGGCCCTTGCTCCTTGGTTGGTGAATACTATTTCAAGGACACCAAAGTTGTAAGGAAATTAGTGATAACAGTCCTTTACTCATGCTGCTCTAGCACTGGCTGGGTGAGTGTATCATTTCTGAAACAAAAAGTAAGGCAGTCGGTAGCAGCTCTCTTTTAACTCTGATGCTGTAACACTGCCTACTGAACATGCTGTTCCTGACACAAGAAGTTAGGAATATAGAAGCATCACTTCAAAAGTAAGCTGCTGTAATACTGCACAGTAAGTGTATTATTGCTGACAGAAAGAAAACAAATAAGTAAGAAAACACACACTTTCAATCATATTGCTCCAAGATTAGCTGGCAAGTGAGATTTCTCCCAGCACAAAACGTAAC
Organism: Conus canariensis; assembly: GCA_033310375.1. NCBI lineage: Eukaryota > Metazoa > Mollusca > Gastropoda > Neogastropoda > Conidae > Conus > Conus canariensis. The sequence continues at coordinate 60,373,422 of CM065714.1, forward strand.
ACAGTTACTAAATCATATTGCTCCAAGACTGGTTGGTGAGTGAGATTTCCCCCAACACAAAAACTAACAAAATTATTAACAGTATTCTTCCAATCATGTGATCTCATTTCTTCCTAAAGTAAAGGTAAGGAAGTTAGTTATAACGTGCTACTTCAGTCTGAGAAAACCCAAAATCATCAATGTTTTTTGCATACAAGGAAATCTTTTGTCATAAGGGATTTAAAAGAAAAATATCTACAGAGTCTGATTTATAATACTCCCCAATTGCCAACCCTAGGAGAACTGAAGAGTCCTCCGAGGAAGGTAGGGCCTTGGCTTGCTTTGGAGCCATCATATACTGTATCTCCTCCCTTGTGCATACCTCAGTAAAAGCAACTATTTTGCAGCATTTAACTTTTTCTTCATGTTCAATATCGACTGTTTTCCACTGCATCTTTATCCTCTATATAGTGTTCATAGTTTTCTTTTTCATAAAAGCTCAGCTGACCACACAGCCTTTTTATGGCTGTTGAACTCAGCTCAGAATAAAAGCAACATCCTGAAAAGGTTAGATACTGAAAAAGATTGTAATTTGAAAAAGAAAGAAACAACATAAGCAATCTGTAACAAAGCAGCTAAACTACTGACACCCTAACAGCATGTATGACTAGGCCATGCCAGGAGCATTAGCCTTTCCGCTTGATTTTTCAAACTGGTATTATGACAAATCATTAGAAAATCAATGAAAAACATTTCAATGTTACAATAATACATTTAAAGTCCATATGGGCAGACAAACACTGCAGCATGGACAGCTAGTGTCCAGCTGGAAAGCATGTACAATTTTTACTAGCTCGTTGCCAAATTACCCGAAAAAAGCAGAAATGTCATAAATTGTGATGAGAAAAAAAGTGTAAATGAGAACAAAGACAGTAGAATGGTCCACAAATGTGTAAAAACAACAGTTAAACAGTACAAAAAGACAAAAATTCCCACATGAATGTTTTGAACCACAACTTGAGCTCGCTGCTTAAACTCATGGAGCTGATAGCAGGTGAGAATGATAAATCAGACTCTGCAGGGTTTTTTTCTTTTCTCATTATCAGTTTTGTTTCTCCAGTGACAAAATCTAAGACTGTTCTTTACTGAAGGAGTTATTAATTATTTTGCATAACTAAAGTGTAGACTTACCAAGTTCCTAGACTGTTTCTACACTGAAGATCCAAGCTCTTGCTGACACTGTTTGTTGTGTCTGGACAATCTACACATCAGCATCTTCAGTGGGCAGTTGATTCTCAAAGGACAATACACATCCTTTGACCTACACCATATTGCTTGCTGATGATCATTGAGTATGCTTAGGCTTACTGAGCCTGGAAACCATTTTGAATAGGTTGTGAAACAGATTGCAGCAATCCTCTTTTCCCAAAATTCACTTTTGTATCTCCAGAGCACTGAAATATTTACATGAAACAAAGAGTGCAAAATGAGGTCAACCGGCCATGAATTGATTTCCGTCATTAAGCACTTTTACATATTTATTTCGTAGGCAATGACCCTCTGCATAGATACAGCACTTCAATACAGTTGTGAGCTCTGCACATGCTTTCAACTGTTACTGATGCATGATTTTAGTATTTTCCCATTTTATTGTATGGCCTCCATCACATATATGTAAACAGCCTATTGGCAGTATTGCTACATTTCAACGGAAAGAGTAAAACATGAACTTTGCACTCAGTATATTTTGAAAGACATTTTAACCTATATGACAACTGTGACAGGAACACCATAATCAAGACATGAAAGTTGATGACCATATTTATGTTTGTTTAGTTACTATGACAACAGCAAAACTGGGAAAATGGACAAAAAAATATCAGTCTGACCTTGAACAGATGTGGAAAAAAGTGCAAAAAAAAAAAACCAACAACAAATAATAAACACATAGTGATGTTTCTGAAATGCTCTCACAACAATGTTTATTTTTCACACAGTGCAGACAGTAAGGAGTCACCAATCTTATGCCTTCTTGTTTGTCTGAAATATCAATCAAATGCACCTGCACCTCTCCATCACAACCCTCTTCATCCAAACCACTTTGCGAAAGTCTTTCCAACATTTCATGCAATGGCACATATCTTCCCCTGGTCAAGCTATTGCTGGGGTAAGAAGTTCCAGACATACTGCATTAAATAAATACTACATCAGGCTGGGTGACCTTGTTCTAAATCGGTTTGGGTCAGAAAAGTCATACAACAAGAAAACTAATCCTAACTAGGACCTTCTAGTTAGTATTTATTATGGCTTCTTTTTTCTGGCCTTAGAATAGAAAATGAAAAAAATTTGTTTGTATTTTCACCCACACTTTGTTCCTGCTGTATCCATGGCAAACAACACGTTCACTGGCACCCAGTACCAGTTTGTTCCCAGGCACCTGTTCATGTTGCCAGCTACTATGAGCAGGGTCGTCCCTTTCTGCAAAGCTGAAAAGTTATGGGAGCATGAAAAGATCAATAAGATCATGTAACAAGATGACCTTTGTTCATTAACAAAAAGTTCGTCCAGTTAAGAACAAATTTTAGCTTGCACTGGAATTAGGTCGGCTAAATTAGCAAGTTTGTTCATACCCTTTGATATTTTTCCCCATCGTATACACCCTATTTGTGCTTAATCTGGAGACCTGAAGACAGAACCAAACCAAAGTAAACAACCTGATCAAATCAGTGACAGTTCTGACACAGAAATGAATACACGCAGAAATGTCACCAGATAAAGTACCATGAATACTTTGGTGCCATGCAGGATTTCATACTCAAATGCTGATTGAAAAAAAGAAAAGGGACCATAAAACACATCAGGTCATAAACCGTATCATGATTTAACATTACCCTGCTAAAAACAGATATTTAAACAAGAGAAAGAAAGAAAGAATCCCTGCTATCCCAGGGCCAAAGAGCAAGTCAAGAATGAAAAACTAATTTCAAGACTAAAAACAAAAACAAACACGAAGAAAAAAAGACAATTCATAACTACAAAACATCATCATGGACCAGATACTTAGGTGAGAGATGGAAATAAGGACAAGATACAAGCAGCAGAAAAGAGGTAAGCAGAAAACTTCCCAACAATGGAATTGTGCGCAGAGTATGGGATTGTGAATTACGGAGTATGCAGAATGCATCTCCCTGGGAGCTCTGCAAAACACCACCGGTCTTTCTTTTTGCATTATATAGTTCAGCAGCACCTTATGGATTTCCATAGTCAAAATAATGAAAGTTCATCTGATATTCATTCATACTACCAGAGTTTATGTAATTTTGACTGGGATTGACGTCATTTTTATTTGACTAGTTGTATACTTAACTCACTCCATACCATGAGTTTTTCCCCTTGCTAATCTGAAAACCCGGGGTTTGTGTAGGGTAGGAAAAAAATTATCATAATTATACATACACTTGAAATTTGGTGAGTGGATACACTACACATTAGTCTATATGTGAACAAAAAATAAAGTAATTTACTTCCCATCTTGGTGGCGAAAGTGGTCCTGAATTTTTCTCTTTTTCCAGCACTTTTGCACGCATCAGATATGTCTATCCAAAGTCTTCCTTAGCAGCTCAGAAATGTTCTACATCACATTCTAGCACAGTTGGAGTCACTGAAGACATGTTACTGAATCACAAGCAGGTGATGGAGAATGTGAAAATAAAAAAAAAATTCTTTACAGGATTAAAAAAAAAAAAAAAAAAAGTTCACTGTGCACAAAAATACTGGTGATGCATCACTTTCATTATTCCTTTCTGGAGTGGAAAAGCTCATGGCAAGTGACATTGCATCCTGGGCACAGCGGCAAACCATGGACTGCAAGATGCTTGTTGTAGACAATAAACCCCTGAATAACAGTCAAGGTCAGAAGATGAAAAAAAACTTCTTCCACCACATCATGGTCTTCCTATTCAGAGGCATGTAGACCATGAGCTGATCATTCATGTCTACTCCTGCCATGTAGTCCTGTACTGCTGCTGGTTTCTGTCTCTCAGGGTGGTGCCGTGTTGTGAAGCTCATCATGGTGGTTGGCAGCATCATTGTTGTCAGCACGTAGACAGGTTTTTTGTCCTGCCACCTCAGCACAGCAACATGACCCGCAGCCATACACACAAAAAATGATCATATGAGCTTTTCTTTTTTTTTTCTTATGTATCTGTGTATCCCATTGTTTGTAATAAACATTCATGTGTATGGATGCATAGTTTGGTGCTTTTACAAGCTATAAAGTAGAACCAACCTGGATTTTTTTTTTATATAATACCAGCACCATAATACATTAATTACCTAAATTACTTTATAGTTAAGCTTATTCTATAAATGCACAAATTATGGATCTTTGCACAATAAATATCAGTAAGAATATGCCTGGAAACACAAACGTACCCATAAACAGAGTTACAAAACATGAACATGTGTAGCTGTTCTCTCTCAAACACACACACACACACACACACACACACACACACACACACACACACACTTGTTTACCTAACATTATGGAGTACTTTTTTTCCCGATGTCTTCTGTTCGCCACTCGATCATTTTGATCAAGTGGCAAACATGAGGAGATACGTGGTCTCTCGTTCTTCTTTTTCACTGTCCTAAATGTTATTTGTTTTCGCCTGAAGAAGACCCAAGAGGTCAAAATGCACTCCGTCTTGTCCTCTACTCTGTTTGTCTGTGTCCTTGGCGGTAACTTGCCCCCTCCCTTTCTAAATTTATTAAGACAATTCAGGTCGGAAATCTACACACTTTACGCATACCAACAGCGCTTCACCGTTGTTATGGAGTATTTTAGATTTTTACAGGAGTGTAAAACTAATAGAATTTGGAAGTTGCTTATGAGGTACTCGTTGTGGAGTAACGGAAAAATGTACTCCATAAAAACATGGTACTCCACAGGCCCAGTGTTGGGTCTCGCATCATACTCCATAATGTAAGGTACACACACACACACACACACACACACACACACACAGAGTAATGCACAAATACTCAGTACATATAATCACTCACTCCCTTTGTTTATCCCTCCCTTCTCCCCCCCCCCTCTCCTCCCTGTCCCCCCCCCTCTCCTCCCTGTCCCCCCCCCCCCCTTCCCCTCTCTTCCCCCAGTCTACTAATACATGAATGGATCACTGCAAAAAAAAAATGCTCTCACTTAGTGTGTAAAACATATATGACACATTTACACACAGCACAATTTATGTAGTAATAATTTCTCTTTACCCACCTCTGTGGAATGCACGGACAACTCAAAGAACTGCAAAGGCTGAGTGTTGACTGGCCAGTCATTCAATAAACCTGGTGTGCCTGTGAATGGATGATCGAGAGTAAATAAATTGAAATTATCAGTCCAATCGTCAGGAAAACAGCCCCCAAATCGTCGACTTTTTCTCCCATTTCAGCATCAGTATCTGAATGAAACACTTGTTGTTGAGCCCGATGTGCTCGCACAGTTTCGTCTGCTTCTTCACCACTACCAGCACCCACTTCAGTGTCGGAATCCACGTCTGTCTCCCCACTGTAGGGGTTGAAATCCTCATCAGAAGAATTGCTGATGTCTTCTTCGACATCTGACCCATCAGTTCGGATCATTTCCAGTGCGTCTTCAACGCTAACTAACAATTCACCAGCCCTACAGTGTCAAACGCCTCGTTGCTACGCCATCTTTTCAATCACGTAGCAGAGATGACCGACGGTACCCTTTATTCTCGTCGGCTAGTAAGCCAGCCACGTTGAACACACAGCGCAAGTGAATGAAAAGTTGGTAGGGGATAACAAAGGAACCATCTGTTCTTGAGTTTCGTGCCCCATACGTCACGCGGACAGCGCAAATTTTCAAAATCCAAATCCGCATATGCGGACATTGGTAGCGAACGCTTCGTCTTACGATGTCCGCATATGCGGACACTGGTAGCGAGTGAGTTAAAGTATACCTTAACAAAAAAAGAAAAAAGATTTTTAAAAAAGATGGGTTATTCAAAACACGCAGACAGTTTCTAGGAATAAATACACAACTGTACTTAAAAAAAAAAACTACCAGCAGTCTGTTGCCCAGACACAATTATAACACCACCACTGGCACATGAGAATACAACTATTGTGTGCAAAAGCATGCAGATGCCTTGAACTAACCAACCCTCTTATGAAGTTTCTGTCTATACCTTGTAATCACTTGTTTGCTTGCATTCTCTACCGAATTTCCTCTTTACTTTTCTGAACAACAGCACATTGTCTTGATCATCAAAATGATCTTTCCTTTCTTTCTGCGTATGCAGGCTGATACTCCTGCAGACACTGCCTATAAAGATAGGCAGTGGAACTTTGTGTGTATGACCGTTTTTTTTATCCCGCCATTAAGGCAGCCATACTCCATCTTCAGGGAAATCAAAATGATCTAAAACAAATATTTGAACGAAGTAAAAGAAATGTGTTTATTTTTCAGAAAGTGAGCAGGACTGAAAATAGATACAAAGAGCAATAGTTACTAAAGGCTTAGAGGCAAACATTTCTTGCGTCCTGCCTGGTGCCTCCAGATACCCAAGAAAATTAAGAAAAAATCTAGTTCTTTATTTTCCCAGTTACAACACACACACACACACACACACACACACACACACACACACACACACACACACACACACACACACACACCTAACAGAATCTGTGTGAGTGATGAGGATCAGGAGCTGGTGTCTTCATGACAGAACACCCTTTAAATCTACAGGCTGTTCATATTCACACAGGATGTGAAATATTCACTTAAATTCTTTGTCTTGTGCAAACAATCTTTGCACTGGCCTGTAATAAATTGTAGATTCATTTCTAAAGTAAACGTTACCAAAGACTCTGCAAGACCACCTTTTTTTTCCTTCTCGTTCTTTATGCCATCAGAAATCATGCACCTACAATGGATCTTTGCCCTGCCTGTCTCATACACCTTGGAAATTACTTGCAATTATGTTTTCTTTAACATTTAAGTTCATGAGAAGCAGGTACTTTTAAGGTATTAGACAAAACAAAAAGAAACAATAAAAAGAAACAAAAGATACCAATAGTAAGAACCTAAAACACAATGGATTTTTATCAAACAAAAGAGTTCTTACTGCTATCAACAAATATGCTTCACCTTTGAGTAATACTTTCTAAGAAGTACGACTAAACAAAACAGCTTTTATATCCTCTTTACAATACATTTTCTTCTACCTGATAAACACTGAAAATAAAGAGATCCCAATTAAAAATACTGTGCCTATGAAGAGTGTCCAAAAGATTTTTGCAAGCAATATTGCACCTGCGATGACTGCATTAACAACTAATACATGATTGTCATATTCAAATCAGGATGTTGCAGGCATGTTTACCACCTGCTTTCTTCACTCACTTTGTGGTGAGTTGAAAAAAAAGGAAAACATGAGGAAAATAACAAAATATACACAGGCCAGAACAAAATGTTCCAGTCAGTAAATAGTTCAAAATTCATGAATAAAGTTAATAATGGCAACAAAACGGTAAATACAAGGCATTTCTAAAATCTAATAACCAAAACTCAAAAACTAGAACCATAAAAATCAAATGGAGAGGGGAAAAAAAGCACAACAAACACCAAATTTCTTGTACTCATAACACAGCATGCACTAAACTAAAGACAACACTGAAGAGAAAGACGAGAAGCCTGGTCAGGACAACAGTAGAATCTCTCCTTGTCCTCTGCACAGCAAAGAACGGTCTATTATGCAAAGGATTCAACCACTAACAATGCAAACCAGAATTGCCTTTTTTTCTGTAGTTGTTGTTGTTGTTGTTGTTTTTTGCACTGACAACTTGATGTGACAATCCAGGATATACATCACAAACAATGTTATTTCATGATTTATACCGAGCATACAAATCAGTTTTTTCCATACCTTGATCTTCTCAAAGAATAACATGGTAAGTACAGAAGCATTGACAATATAGCCCTTTAAGTATAATTTTGGGGGAATGAATTTGCCAAGCATGAAGTTTTAACCAAAGCTGCATACTGGTTTGGAGACATCAGATTGCCGTGGAGCAATGTTGAGTCAATGCACCTTCACTAATATGATGATGCAGAAAAAACAAACAAAAAAAATATGGAAAATTTGGAAACTATGTGACAAGGAAGGAATGGCAAACTGGAATGACAGTCTGATTCTATCCATAACATTTTCTTCAGAGTTCAGAGTGGTGTCACACCTGAATTAAAAGCATTCCATATTTCATATGCTAAAATGTCCTCTACATTCCACATTAGAATCACACATATACAGTCAAGTACGCTTAAATCTAAATTTAAGGGTCTGACTTTTTGAGGAGGTGGGGGACAGGGTAGGGGTAAATGGGGATGGATAGCCTAGCGATTTTTAAATCTGAACAAGCGCTGATCACGGAAGTTTGGTGGTCCAAACAGTCCCCAAGTTGACTCTCCAAACTTCAAACAAATGCTTATTGTCATATTTGTCTCCATGCATTTAGACAGCACAGTGGCTGAACAAGCCGACAGCGGCATAAGTAATGTCAAGGTGTATGAACGACAGTACATTTAATAACAAACTAATGTTTAATGATCTGTAGAAGCAGAAAATACCCCTGTCCAACATGGCAAAAGAAAATCAAGGGAGGTATGTACCATGCATTTGTTTTGTTTTTTTTTCAATTCTGAGACCAATCACACTCTATGTAAATATGCAAAAGTTGAACCAAGTTTCAAAAAGTCTGTGATGGAACATTGTTTCTTCTCTAAATATGCAGTTCAGTTTTCAATAAGGCATGCATGTGACATCATCTCAACGCTGTCAGCTTGAAACACTAGAGCAAAGGATGAAAAGTCTATGCTGTATTTTAGTCAAAGATGTGCTGCTTTTTCTTATAGAATTGAACATACCAGCAGACTGCAAGCTGTGCTTGTTTGAACCAGGCTAAAAGACCATCTCAGACTTAAGGCAGGCAACATCATCCCTCCTCTATTTTGTAACAATCAATGTCTTCGCTCAGACACAAGTATTCTATAAAAAATCTTTTGAATTTTGCACAAGAAGCATGACCTGATTAAAATCTGAAATGCGATAATGATTTCAAAAGGAGTTCACATTGATAAAGAAACCAAAAACAAACCATGTGTTGCATGACTACATACAATCACAATACAAAAAAAAAAAAATCCTGTTCATGACTTGTTTCCATGTGCACAGAAGCTGAAGAATGTACGGCTCTTTGTAGTTACCTCCCTTGTTTCTACTCTTTCTACCCAAATGGGTGTTGCTAACCAGAATGAACATTAAGTTCAGTCATGTTTGTTATGATAAGTATTCTGGCATTTGATTTAATCCTTTGCGGTTTTAGGCAAATGAGTTTGACATAGCAAAAAGGATTTCTTTCTTGGTAAGAACAAAGAAAGAAGCAGTCCTGAATAATCAATCTGTGTTAATGCTATTTGAAATTTAAGCACACTCATTTACCAGTAATTTGTAAATTGTACATTCCAGGTTTCCATTGCAAGAACTTTCCATGTGCACAAAGAACCACATCAGGACAATACGTTTCATGTTTTTTGCCAGTCTAAGAATCAACAGAATGGAGACTTGACACAAAACTGGAATAAAAAAAATTGTTCAGAGATTTTGAAAGGAAATATACTGACAATATATGCCAAAAGAAAAATACTGTTATGCCTTGATCAGTGAATTGAAAGGAGGTGAAGAAAATAGACTTTGACTCCACATCTACCCCTGAGCAGGAGCACAAATCAAACAATTCACTTTGTGCTGGGAATTTTACATTGAACACAATAACTAACCCCAAATTCTGGCATTTTCTAACAGAAAAAAGGCCACGACTTCCAGGCATTACCTAAGTCTGCAATCATAGACTATAAACTACTTGCTTGTTGATTCTTCATAATGAATAGGAAGTTCTAGTTCTTACAATCTGATATGTATGGAAAATTCAGTTGAAATTAGAAAGCTTTAGTGAGGTTCAACGGAAACGAATGAGAACAAACATGAGAGATTCTGTTAAAACATTGCTCAAGAGTTTTCACGCAACTTGATCCATAAATGCAACAGTGGTTTATTTCAGAACTCTTAATATCTTTCTGTAATCATCTACATTTCAATTCAAATTACTTAATTTCGATTCTGCATTAGATTATCACGGATTCTAACTCTTGTGTCAGTCACATTCATACTTTTCCCCCCATTTATTTGCTTACATATATCAGATCCTGCTGTTCACGCCATATTCTTCATGCATCAACAGGTTTACAAGCACTAAATCTTCCTCTGATCTTCTCAACAAAGGAACTAGCTATCAGTTATCATCACACTGGTCGATATTAGTGAATTTCTTTTTGTATACTCTGAGTTTTTTCATCTTTTTCCTCAAAGTATTAAGTACACAATGTGCATGTGGTGTTTGTTGTAAGGAGAACACCAAGTTCAGTGTTGAGCTTCAATACTCCATGATCATTCCCAGTTCCTGGTGTCACATGTTGACCATGAAGGCGTCCAGTACCAGGTACAGGGCCTGAGTGTCCAGCAGATTGTCTGCAGGCACACGCAGAAAGTGACCGTCAAAGTCAACGCCAAAGACATCTGCCAGCTTTCGTCCTGTTTCACTGATCAGCCATGACTGGTCGCCTTCTAGAGCCACTTCACACTGGTCGTTCTCCCATATCGGCCGCAGCTAAGACACACAACAGTGCACAATTTTTTTTTACACACAGCAAAAGCATGAGAGCTAAGTAGTTAAGAGTCACAGCCTGAGGGATGTGGGATTAGGGCCTGGTAAATTCAGTGTGAAGCAAGATATATATTTTTTTCTTTTCTCTTTTAAAATCTTCTCAATAAACATGCATGTGCAATCTTGCCATTGGCAACATCCCCTTTGAGTGTAATGTTTAACACACTCACACAGTCAGATATAGTGGCTGAACATATTCACATGTTCAATTCAGAGATCCATCTCAGATCTTTCTCCGAATGTATACATTATATACAAACAAAATCAGACATAGTTGGTGATGCCCTCATAGTTTATAACTATCTATCTGCATTTACTTTACATATGTAGAGGGTCAGATACACTATCTGTCTACAGTAACTGTTTAAGTCAGTTTAAAAAGGAAGTGTTTTATCCTTTAAAACTGTAGATAATTTGCCCTTTCAACTTTTCTACTCTTGGAATATCATCATAACTGTCTTGTCTTCATACCATTACCCCATCCATTTTTCTAATGATCTGTTTAAACGTATCTCTTTGTTTTGTCACATTCCAACACCAGTAAAGAACACAATGAATCGAAACACTGCAAATAATGGCACATCAAAACATGGCAGTGTTACAAAATATACCAACAGTAAACCGGAGTAATAAGGCAAATCCACAAAAAGACTATGACTACCCACAGCAGTGATGATGGCCTGGGACACTGGGGGGTCCTGCAGACAGGAGGCAATCACCTCCAGCTCCTCATCATCCAGTTCATTCAGCAGACTGACCAGCAGCTCACATGACTCAAACACCTCAGTTGAACACACAGGGTAAGTTATGGTCTCGTCTTCCTGTTAAAAGAAACAGAAAATGTATTGATGGGACAAAAATTGTCATCATAATTGTTCTTCCAATGAATTATGTAACTTCAGTATATTGAAGTAATTTCATTTGTATCTGTCCTAATGTCCTCATATCAATCAGGCATATTGCCTTTGTTCCGTGTCTGTATATGCATTTGAAATTTAAAAATTGAGCAATCCTGAAATGTTTCCTTTTGAACCTAATCCATACAGCTCCTGCCCAAAAGCAAATGAAGGTGTAAAGGAAGTAAATGTGTTTGATTTTTCTTTTCAAATTTTTGTGTGTGAATAATATAGCAGTTCATTAGAAGACCAGTTCTTACTTTGCCTTGAAATGCTAAAGAACAGACCATTTTTCCTCATCCCAAAATAATTAACTTTCTGACCATTGAGACTTTGGGCTTCTATGTATTACTGTCTAAAAACGAAGCATAAAAAAACGCAAAAAGACTAATTCACTGCAAGAAATTTCAGAATTTTTGAAAAAAAGTTGTTGGAAAGCATTAACTGTAACTTTTTCCCATTCCCTCATTGCATGTGTGTACAAGTACTCAATTTAAGTTCAATTGTTTTACTCATCATCTACATGCATACAAATGCCCATTCCAAAAAAAAAAGATACGAAGTCTTAAAAGTGATCTGATTATTCATTCGCTAATGTGACAATCAGAACATTCTGTTTTGTGAATTTTCAATCGCTTAAAAAAAAAAAATGTAAAGATTAGTTTGGACATTTTGGAACATGCTTCAGACTCATGTTACAGACAGTCTCTTCTGCATGACGTTGACAATCATCAACTTGCCTATGCCCAACTGAAATATCTTTCAAACACAGCTGACAGAAGAAGTAAAACACTTCTCTCTTTGAAACTGAAAGTTTGTAATCAGCTTCAGCACTGTATGTTTTTCAGTGTACTTTGACAGGTATTGCTGACTGGCCACCACAATGTATTCTTAGCAAGCCTTAGAGTTGGGCTTTCTTTTTCATCACTGACTCTCAATTCAGAATCAGTTTCTTGCTGCCTTTTGACGCCACTTTAATGAACGAGTTAAAACATTCCAGCCAATGGCATTACATGATTCACACAAGATACACACAAGACAGCAAAAACACCTGAAGTGAACCAGTATGAGGTGAAGCGAAATTATAGCTTTCACAGTCAGCAAGATGGTAGCTTTATTTCTGCTCGCCTGAAATACCATAATTTGGGGGAGGGGGGTGGGGTGAAATGTAGAAGCAATGGACAAACTGTAGTACAAGGCAGATCTGAGGAGGTGAAGCCTGGGGATCAGGGGACTTATGAATGCAAGTTAGCATGAGCCCAAACTCTTTCATTCTTAGACAAGACTCAACAAGTTAACGCATACCATTCGCAATTCAAGTTTTGCAGGCTTAGAGAGGTGATGGCTTTGAACTCCATCAGTCATATATATGTGAATAAAGTTTTCAGCCCCAGCTGGCTCCTACCCAGAGCTGAGTGTGCTGCTGGCTCAAACACGAAGACTGGAACCACACAGTCAAGTTTCATACTCTTAATGAATGCATCTCTGTCACTGATGCTCAAATTTCTGGTCAACACTGCAGATGTCTGCATCTCTTGGACCAGTTGGCACCAGATGTATTATGAAAGAATGAGTAGTATAAAAGCCCTGTGATGCACTGTCTGGTTAGAATGGAACTCCACAGCATGACCTTCATCATCCTACATCACAGAAAACAAAAGGGGGGAAAAAAAAAAAAAACTAACCTGGCGCTGAAAACCAGCCAAAGATAAAAAGTGAAGGAGTGTGTCATCAAGGGAGGGAATCTTGTAACGTAAGCTTTGTATAGTGCTGGTCTTTTCAATGTTCATTTCCAGGAAGTCTGCTGCCTTGTGAAGCTGAAACAAGTCATTAAGTACCCAAAAGTGACACTTGATTACAATAACATACACAGACAGAAACATATGTCTTGAGAAGGGTTTTCCTTATTTACCCCATTATTGTATAATGTTCATTTGACACTGACTCTGAGGTGTGATAAGACTGCTATTTTTTCTTCATACTTTCTGTCGCCTAAAAATATGTAATTACAGTTTACAAAACTAGGATTTGAATGGAAAATGTCAAACTCTTTGAAAACTACAATCAGTTAGCTGTGTAAGACCATTATTTTTGTCGCTTATGCTGTGCAAAGTTGCCCCACACAACATGTCTTACACTGCCAACTCAAGCATGGAACTGTATCTACTTCCTTTTATTCTATTGCAAGATGCTGAACAGGTCAAATCCTAAATGTACAAATCCTAAATGTATGATACATTACTCTATGTCTTAAGGAATTTGAAGAGAATTATTAAGTCCAACCAACCTAGTGTGGAATGAAACAGCGAACAACGAAAGACAGAGGAATGAGAAGAATTCATGATGGCATTAAAAAGTTTGATAGCTATGAAATTGAATCACTGTGTACATAATATCAACCATCTACTAAATAAATATGAAATTCTGTCCAACCTAAAAAAAACATTTACCAGGTGCAAGTTTGATTCACAAACTTTGTTTAAAGCCATTGCGACAATCCCATATCTAGTCATCTTTTACCAATTTCAAATCTATCTTAAATTCTTTACACAGTCAAAAAAATATATGATGAAAGTGAATTTTATTTACATCTTTGCATACAGGGCAGAAATTTTAAAACTGCAAAAGCAACTTCTGATTCTGAAGTGTGTTTATCTAGACAGTTTCCGGATAGTTTGACCTGATCTTTTTTCCCAATCTCTTTCAGCTTTTTAAATCTTTTACACACACTTCCCTCCCCCAGCTTCCTCCAATGTACATATGAATGCATACACACAAATACACTCATGTCTAATATCATCTGGCGATGAAAAGACATTAAATAAACCACTGAACTGAACTGAACTGAACAGATACACTCTCACATGTTTTGTCTTTACAGTCTAATCCAGTAACAGTACCAAGTATGGACAGATTATAAAGTAAATACTCAAACTTTTCTGGACTTTATATGAGACACATATCAATAACATGAACGGAAATTAGTGGTGTTGTTTGACTAAGACAAATCCATATTTCATCAAGTTATATCTTCTCACATGGCCACACACATGATAGTGACATACACTCTATCTCTCACTGAGAGAGAGAGAGAAAGAGAGAGAGAGAGAGAGAGAGAGAGAGAGAGAGAGAGAGAGAGACAGAGAGAGAGAGAGAGAGAGAGAGTGAGAAATTAATTTACAATAACAAAAGTACTGGCTTAAGCCATTTTTCATACTTGCATTACTATTCTACTAAGCTAGCACTACATGCTACAACATACACTTCAAAACATGGGCACATGTTTATGCGGTAAAACACATGTATGTATACACATACACACACAAAAATATATCGATGCAATAGCAAACAAGGAAAATAAAGGAGATAAAAACTAAAAGAATTCAGAGAGGCAAAAAAGTAGAAGAATTCAGGGAGGCAAAAAAGTAGGATTCAGAGAGGCAAAAAAGTAGAAGAATTCAGGGAGGCAAAAAAGTAGAAGGATTCAGAGAGGCAAAAAAGTAGAAGAATTCAGGGAGGCAAAAAAGTAGAAGGATTCAGAGAGGCAAAAAAGTAGAAGAATTCAGGGAGGCAAAAAAGTAGTAGGATTCAGGGAGGCAAAAAAGTAGAAGAATTCAGGGAGGCAAAAAAGTAGAAGAATTCAGGGAGGCAAAAAAGTAGAAGGATTCAGAGAGGCAAAAAAGTAGAAGAATTCAGGGAGGCAAAAAAGTAGAATTCAGGGAGGCATAAAAGTGAAAGAATTCAAGGAGGCAAAAAAGTAAAAGAATTCCAGACGAGTAAAATAATTAAAAACAAACACTAAGGAAAATATTAGTTTCCACATGATGAAATCATACATCAAAGAATGAAAAAAGGAAAGGGAAAAAAAAGGAAAATTAATAAAACTATTTGTATGATCTCTCTATCTCACCTTCAGTCCTTTCCTCTGTTTCTTTCTCACGAACAGAATGACCATCAAAACGTTGCTTACCTAGCCTTGCTTCATATCCAGTTAAGTACCATTGTTCCAACATATGGTTTAAAGTTTGTTCTAATAATTACAAATAAAGAGCTAAATATCTGCTATTACATGGCTACATACTTATGTAAAGGGAGAGTGCGAAAAAGGTAGACAGACAGCAAGACAGAGAGAGAGAGAGAGAGAGAGAGAGGGATGCACATCCAAAATTAAAATACTGACTTACTTGAATTGAGCAAACAAATGTTGGCATTACTTATAAATTATGCATGTTATAAAACTGTGTGCCAACTGATCATATCACACTGAAGACATGTTAACAGGACCAAGTGGGAACAGAAGGCCATGTTCACAATATGGGGGTAGAAGCAGGACAAATTTATAGTATGGGTTAGAAACAGTAGGACATGATTATAATATTGGGTGGTAACAAATGGATATGCTCATAGTACAGGGTGGCAAAAACAGGACATGTTCAGTGTAGGATAGAAATAGTAAAACATGTTCACACTATGGAGCTGAAACAGTAGGACATTTCTAAAATACCAGGTGGAAACAGTAGGACATGATTACAGTATGGGGTGGAAAGTCAGACATGTTCATACTGTGGGGTGGAACCAGTAGGTCATGTTCACACAATGGGATGTAAACAATAGGACATGTTCACAGTGTGAGATGGAAACAGTGGGACTATACCGGATGGAAACAGTTAAGACACCTTCACAGTATGGCACAGAAACTGTTAAGACATGTTCACAGCATGGGATGGAAACAGTAAGACATGTTCACAGTATGGAGTGAAAATTGAAAAAAATGTTCATAATAAAAGGGTGGAGACAGTAGGACATGCTCACGGTATGTGATGGAAAACAGGAGGACATGATCACAGTACAGGGTGGGAACATTATGACTTGTTCGCAATAGGGAGGAGAAGACAGTGGGACATGTTCACAGTATAGGATTGAAACAGCAGGACAGTATAGGATTGAAATAGCTGGACACATTCACAGCATGAAATGGAAACAGGACATGTTCATAGTATGGTGTGGAAACAGTAGGACATATTTACTGTATGGGGTAGAAGTTCATAGTATTGACAGAAACAATATGGGGTGGAAACAGTACGATGTGTTCAAAGAATGGGTTGTAAACAGCAGGGCCACTTGTTCACAGTATGGTGTGA
Organism: Conus canariensis; assembly: GCA_033310375.1. Classification (NCBI taxonomy): domain Eukaryota; kingdom Metazoa; phylum Mollusca; class Gastropoda; order Neogastropoda; family Conidae; genus Conus; species Conus canariensis. The sequence goes on from CM065714.1 coordinate 60,390,253, forward strand.
AGCAAATCGGACACATTCACAGTGTAGGATGATGACTGCAGCATTAAGAGGCATGAGCACGAATTCTTTAAACCTACACATCCTCAACACAACACTGCACATCTGGAGAAAGAAAATATCACACAAACAACTTCAGAGACAAGCATGATCACATGCAAATCATAATCATATGAAGCCATTCTCTGTATGAACTCGGAAATCTCAGCATCAGATCTGACATCCCTCGAAATTGCCCGAGAGTCAACTCAAGGATCTCTGTCCAAGGCCACAGATTACATCTAACTGTGGACAAGTCCTGTCCATGGTCAACCAGCTGTGCAAGTACCATTACCTAGGATCAGTTACACTTTACCTCAAAACTCATACAATCTGCTGAAATTTACATTTTCACAAAAGGACAGATAAACAGTCTCAACAACATTGTTTGCTTTCGTCTGGTTAGCCCTAAATCCAACTAAAGCAAAACATTTTTTTTTTCTACATCGGTTGTTGTTGTTGTCTTTTTTTAGGGGAGGAGAGGGGTGAGGAAAGGGGAACTGGAGGAGAAGGAGGGGGGTGGAGAAGGGGGCACTTACATTAATTAAACTAACATTAATTAGGAGCTGGCATCCAGATATGGAACAAAAATAAACAAAAGTTCTAACGATGTTCCCATTTTATCATGTCCACATTTTCTACTGATGATTTTTACTGTACAATATATCAATGCAAAAAATAAGTACAGAAATGCATGAGTGATAACACAACAGGAATCTGTCTGATGAGAAAAAGTGAAAAAGAAATTAAAAAAAAAATCAAACAAAAACAAGCTGTTCAGGTAGTTCTCTTTGGACACACACAAAAAAATCTTTGAATGTTTTGAGTATCCTGACTGTTGCAAATATATCTTCAAAAACAATCTGATAAATTTAGAATAACAAAGCAGAAACAACAACAAACAGAAAAACACAGGAGCTGCCAAACCATATTCACTTGATGTGATCCCCAACTATAAGAAAAAAGAATGGTTATATTAAGCTCCCATCCTGAGGGAGGATAAAAGAAAGCACACAAACTACAGAACCGAACTTTTTTCATGATACAGCTTCACATCAATCTACAAAATATGTGGACCAGCAACATTCTTCGAGCAGATAAAACTGGGCTTGCTGAGGATGCCAGTGATTTGCTTGATTTTTCTCCCCCCAGATGAAATTCACTAAGAAGAAGTCAATCAAAAATATCATGCTGTTAGAAATACAACAGAAAAACATAAAAATACAACAGAGGCAAACAGACATTGCAGAACGGATATCAATGCTTCATTCTAGACTGTCATACTGTTTACTTAAAAAGTTGCCAGATTACAGCAGAAAAACTGGCATGTTTTAAACAGTAACCAGTGAAACACCATTTTAGACTGTCTGCAAGAAAGTTAGCATGACAGTATAGAAACACACACTAAAAAAAACAGAGCCAAAGAAAGCCACAGAAAAGGGGAAATTACAAGCACAGAATGTCCAGATGATGGAGATAATATTAACACCAAAATGACATCCCCACTGAAGACATAGCTAAACAGTGACTCACTCCTTGAATAAAAAAAAAATAAACAAAAAAATGAGCCCAACAGATGTGTCTGACTTATGAATTAATGTGTCAGTCTCTTGAAACCCACCTTCCGAGTGGGGAAAAAACAGGGAACAGGGGTAGGAATCGAATAGCAATTGTTCCTAATAACATCCAGGAAACTACAATGCATAACATTCAAACTAAGCTGTGAACACAAGTCACCAACTATGCATGCAACAAGAATATCAAGCTGCAAAACAGAAAAAGGGTTAAATCAAAGCCAAAAGCAACTGAGCGAACCAGTGTCTGACACAATGCCAACAAATATACCAGATCATTGAGAGGGTCAAGGCATTTTGGCACTTGAACTATTCTCAGAGTGCACATTTGAAGCACTGCACGATCTTCCTCTGACATTGTCTGGATACCCTGGAAAAGTGTGGTTGCTCCCATGGCATCTGTGAGGAAACACACTGGACAATCACCATTTAAGAAAAAAGAAATTCTTCAGAAAGATCAGGAGAACTATACAGTAAATAAAAAACAAGTATAATAACTTTTCCTGCCAAATTGAAACTGTGACATGTTAAATTTGAAGCCAGCATAAACAGCTAAGTTTTTCACTGATGAATTCTAATTTCCAATTTGAAGATGTCACATCAATGCTGTGGAATATATCTGTCCATTTCTACTTGGTTTCATTTGATATAATTATGATTTTAACTGTTTGAGAATAGGCATTATGAGCTGTTGATCATTTTTCTGGCAGGTAAAAAAAAAAAAAAAAAATTTTTTTCAAGCAGAATCAATTACAAACAAGTCCAGAAATCCATGGAAAAACAAACAGTTCGCCTCTTTGAGGTAAAAAAACAAACAAACTTGAATATCCCATCAGTGAAATTTGCTCACAGGATGAAAAAAAAATCAATACATTTGAATTTACATCAGATATCACAACTACAACCATCTTGATGACTCCTTTATCTGATCTAAACCATAGCTTGGGCCAGATCCTTATCAAGCAGGAAAAAGAACCCATTGGCTATTCATAATTTTACCGCTTCTGAACTAATGCTAAAGATGTTTCATTAAGATGAAAGATTATGACAGTCCTCTAAACTGCCCATTCACCAACAATTCTATAACAGCATCACATGTTCCACTCACTATCTTGCATGTGAAGCAAAATCTCAATCCAAATCTAATTCATCACTCAGAAAAATTAAAATTGCAGCCGTTTCTTCTAGCCTAGAAAGGACTTTTACAATTAAAAAAAGTTTTACATTACATACCTGTCCAGAAAAATGCCTATCCCTACTTGGCATGGAACAATGCCATATCATCAGGATCCTTTGGAAAAAAAAAAAAAAAAAAAGCAGGAAGCTAACTTTGTCTCTGTACCCATTTGGGCTTACAGAGTGATTGCCCTTGGTGAGTTCACTTCATGAATCTATTCATAGACACCTTTTCCTGACTTAAGCAGGGTGGTAAGTGAGCATCAGGGACAGGTAAGTGTACTGTCAAGCTACTTTTACTTGTAAAATTCCTTTTTCTCATACTTAAATGTCCACACTAATGCCAAAATATCAGAAAGGATGGTGAGAAGCACTCATCAGAAGAGGGAGACAATGATTCCAAACAAGAATTGTCTCTGCTTTGCTCCTCAAGCCCAGAACTTGTCATCAGAGACCAATAAGGGCCCTTTGCTAAATACCTCCTATGCTTAGACCCTGCTCTCCCTCAAGAAAATGGCACCAATGACAAGTAAAAAGAATGCCTTAAGGAGAAATACAGAAGAAATAATTAACTCTAGAACAAAAATCAGAAAAAGGAGGAGACTCTCTTCCAAGACATACTGGGACGAGTGGGTAGGAACAGTGCCACTCAAGAAACCCTTAACAAATATACAAATAAAACAAAAACAAAGAGTAAGCTGAAAATTGTAGAAACAAACGACCGGCCAAAAAACACGAATGGCATGTGGTGATGGTGATGGGCAATCCAATAAACCAAAACAGAAAGAGTCAATGAATAATCAATGGGAGAGTGCTGATCTATGTTCGAGTATGATTCATTGAGTAAACTAAAGGTGATCACTCTGTCAGCCTAACTCAGTAGAGAGGCGAGGTTAGCTCCCTGCTCTTCAACTTTTTTTTTCTTTTTCCTTTTCTTCTTTTTTTTTTCCTGAGGATCCTGATAATATGGTGATGTTCCACGCCATGCATGGATTTGGCATTTGTTTGGACAGGTTAGTACTACAAAAACACATTAACTCCTTCGGCTTATTAAGATTTCTTCAAACAGTATTCAGATATATTTTGTCCAGCTCTACTTCAGTATATTTTCCCAAAGAAATCAAGAGGAAAACTTCTAAGAAAACCTGGAAATTAGGTCCTATTCTCATGTGCATTCAGTAAAAAAAATGTTAATCTGTGCTTTCTTACCAATAGTTTTTCAACAGTTTCTTCATTAAAGGTTCTGCTCCAGCTGAACTGAAGACACTCTTATTACACAGGTTTTCAGAAAGGCATTCTTGGATTCCAACTACAGTTACATACTTTGTCGTATTCTAAAATATTTCTAACATGAGGCCATCAAATAAAATAATCATTTTCAATCACCTTCAAGAACCAATGGCAAACATGGACTCAGAGGGGAAAAAAGATGTTGCTGCATGATCATTTATGCCACATGTAATACCTGAGTTCAAAGAAATAAGATAAGCATTACCTTCTTTTTTTTTTTCCAAGAACTATACTTGTCAAATATACCACGTGCATGTGTTCGCCATTTTTAGTCTCGCTTCTTCAATACAGTGATGGCAAATGACAAAAATTGAAAGAAATTATTCTGAATTTTGCCCCTTCTGTCACACATATCCAGAATTACTTCAATGGATTTCTTTCTGCCTGGGAAAACAAAAACCCACTGGAAAAGACGGAAAATAAATCTTCCGCTGAATGCAATTCATATATAGATGAATTTTTCTCAAATCAAAAAGTTTAGTTCAATATTGTTAGGAATGAAGACATGCCAGATGGAAGAAACAGACATTTCCTCGCTTTAAGAATGGGTAAACTTTCGATTTGTTACCCTTGAGTCAACAAATACTTTCCATCAACACACACCAAAATCCAGTCTGCAAAACCAAGATGTACCACCCTCTTCACCCAGTTCTCACCTGATGGTCCATCCACATCATCCAGATCAATGCTGAGACTGGTCACAAACCCTCCACGTTGACAGCGATCAAGCATGAGAGAAAATCGCCCGTTCTGTTTGCTGACCTGCAGCTCATACACTGTGTAGGCCAGGGCTGTGTTGGCCGGGACCACTAGTGTTTTCGTTTTGCTATCGCCTATCTCCGCCTCCTCATCACACACTTTCTTCAATGACAAACAAGCAATAAACAGACACAGATTAATCAGCTGGAGTTCTGCATCAAAAATCAAATTTTCTGGATGATAGCAAAAATGATGATGTCGAAAACAACATTTGCAGCAAGGAATCGATCTCTGGTATTAATAATAATGATTAAAAGCTGTTAAAACAAATTAATGCATGAGCATATGCATGCATACGGTGTGTGCGAGCATGTGTAAGGGCGTATGAGGTAGCATGCCTGTGTGCGTGTGTGTGTGTGTGCATGTGTACATGTGTGTAGGTGTGTGTGTATGTGTGTATATGTGTGTGTGTGTGTCCTTCATTTAACGTCTATCACCCATTCGTGATATTAGACCAAAAAAAAAAAAAAAGAAAAAAAAAAGTGAATGTGTACGGAAGTAATTGCGAGCGTGCACATAATGTGTGTATGTGTATATGTATGGGTGCACGTGCACGCGAATGTGTGTGTGCGTGTGAGTGTGTGCGCGCGCGCGTGTGCGTGTGTGTGTGTGTGTGTGTGCGTGTGTGTGTGAGTATGTGTGCCTGTGTGTGTGAGTGAGAGAGTTGTGGATGTGTAAGTGTGTGAATATCTTTACACAAGTCATAAGTGAAGATTAACATGAAACAAAATACTTATAACCAACAACTAACTTATCAATTAAAGTCAAAACGGATGACAGTACTAAAGAAAAAAGGGGAAAAAAAGGAAAAAAAGAATAAACAAACAAACAAAATCCTTTGCTTCCCCCCCCCCCCCCCCCATTTTATCCACCCCACCCCCCTTCCTTTCTTATCCCCCGCAAATAAAGTTAATAAAAATATTATAAGTATTTTCCAATAGGGGTGCGCTCTAAGTGTACAAAGAATTCGTACGTTAAAGCTGGTGACTGAAAAATGGCCTGCACAGTATTTTGCTTCAATACTGGAATGATTTTTTTCATATCATTGCATGAAACAATATGAATTGGAGTAATTTTGTTTCCACATACGCAAACTACGTTTTTTACATATTTTGTTTTAAATGCATTAAGTTTCCACCTGTGCATTAATGAGAGTAATTTTCTATTAAGATTAAAATTCTCTTTGATTCTTTTAATATCAAACTGTTCTTTATAAACGTGATCTACCATACTATATTCGAAAGCTTTCCAGATATGCGACTTAACTAAGTTACACTGTTCATGTACTGATAAGGGGAAATCAAACAGTTCTGAACCAAAACTATTTTTGGCTCCACGTTTAGCTGCCCTGTCTACTTTTTCATTATAATGAAAAGAACAATGTGAAGGAATCCAACAAAAAACTACATGGGTTCCTCTTGCAATCAACATGTGTATCATACAAATTATCTCTATGACCATTTCAGGTCTTGTGTGCAATTGAGAAACTTTTAATGCCTGAAGAGCTGATTTAGAATCAACACAGAACAGAATTTGAAATATTGCTTTTGGAAAGTTTAAAAGATAATTTAAAGCCAGGAGTATCGCTGTTAATTCTGCTGTAAATATCGATTTGTTAATTCCGATATAAAATGATTTCTCTACTCTTAAGTCTGGTATTAAGAATGCACAACCTGTTTGTTTATCAATGCACGAACCGTCTGTGTATATTTTCAAATAATTTGAATAGTTTCTTTCAATATGGCATTTGATACAGCTTGCTAACATGTTTATGTTTTCATCTTTTTTCATATTAGTATGTTCAATATCAAAATGTGCTTTATTAAGCTCCCATGGTGGTATAGGAGAAAATAACGGTCTAATGGATAGAGCATCGTTATCGATTAGAACTCCAGAATCAGTAATACTTTTTGACGTGTACGTTGCCAGTGTTTTTTGAGAAGCTATAGATTTTGCTCTTTTAGGAAAATCAATATCTGACCTCATTTTTATTTCAGATCTAATGTGCGTTTTATTAGTTGTACTCTTGATAACAAGTTTACAACACGCTAACTCTCTGTATTCATCTAAGGGAAGCATCTGCGCTTCATAATACGTACGAGAAGATGATGCATGCACCGGAAGGCCAAGTGCTAATTTCAATGCCTTGCATTCAATACTTTCAAGCTTTTTCAATAGGTATTTGGGAGCGCTAAAGATTACTTCTTGGGCATATGTTATTTTCGACCTCATTAAAGATTTACATAGAGTTATCAATGTAGATGAATTCTGTCCCCATTTTTCTTTAGAAATAATTTTAAGGAAATTTAATATTTTCCTCGCCTTTGTTAATAAGTATTCAATATGAGCGTTCCATGATAGTTTAGATGTGAAATGGACTCCTAGGAATTTAACTTCTGTCACGTATTTAAGAGGTGTTTCGCCCAATGTAAAAACAGGCAGTTTTTCTGGATTATTGCCACTATTGAAAAGAATTATATTTGTTTTTTCAACAGATAAGTTCAATCCATTTAACTTCATGTATTCCGACATCCTATTTAGTTCGTCTTGATAGATCTTTCTGATGAAATTTATATCAGCTGTGGAGTTTTCTTTTTAAGAGTTACTTCCGTCCACATGCAAATGTCGTCTGCATATTGAACGAGAACTACCTTTTTAGATAACTTATTTGGCAAATCATACAATAGCAATGAGAAAAGAAGCGGAGCTAACACTGACCCTTGTGGGATTCCCATTGACAGAGTTCTACTGGTGGAATATGATTTTCCTACTCTTGTTTGTATTACCCTATCTTTCAGAAAGCATTTAACATAATTGTATACATTTCCTGATAGTCCAATATTTTTAAGTTTGTTTAATAGCTGTGAATGCCACACTTGATCGTAAGCCTTGGTTATGTCAAAAAATGTAGCCAGGACACATTTACGTCTTGCAAATTGTTTCTTTATATTTGTTGATAATTTCACTAATATTTCTGTAGTAGATCTCCCTTTACGAAAGCCAGCTTGATTAATAGGAATGATGTCATTTTTTTCGCAGTAATATGCTAGTCTATTCAAAACAATTCTTTCTGATAGTTTACAGACGTGTGATGTTAATGCTATAGGTCTGTAATTTTTAGGATCACTAGAAGACTTTCCTTGTTTATGAACTGGTACAACAATTGTCTGTTTCCATATTTTGGGCATGTCGCTACTATTCCAGCAAGTACTTAGCAAAGCATGAAGAAAAACTACAAGATTTTCAGGTAAATTCTTTAGCATCTGATTAGATATTGCATCTAAACCAACTGATGATTTCCGTATTGGAATGGCTCTAATGGCTTCTTTTACTTCATATACAGTTATAGGAGCATTAATGTTTATGCTATTATCAGGTGGTGGATCATCATATGTTATATTACTTTCTTCTTTTTCTCTGTAAGTTCGGTCAGTGTTCGTTAGACCCTCAGGACGGCTGACTTCAGCGAATAAGTTTACAAAAACTTCTGCTTTCTCTTTAGTAGTGGGCAGATTGTTGTTATCTATTTTTATGGGATACTGTGGTGATGTCAATCCATTTTTCATAGCTTTCAGTTCTTCCCATACTTTCCCCATATCCTTACAATGTTTTACTTCAGAGTTACAGAAATCATCCCAATGTTTCAATTTTGCATATTCTATTGCATCATCACTTTCTTTACCCGTCTTTTTCATTTTTTCATGATTACTTGCTGATCTTTTTTTACAATATATCTTAAATCTTTCTTTTTTCTTGTTATTTGCGCGTTCACATTCCTTGTTCCACCACACATTTCCATTGTGTTTTTTAGATTTTTTGTTTTTTATTTTTGGGATCGATTTATCTGCTGCTGTTAGGATAAATCTGCAGAATTTATCATACTGATTGTCTATATTTTCTTCAGTAGAATAATCTAAATCTATGTTTTTAAGGATGTCTTTGAACAGTGACCAATCTGCACACTTGTAATTATACTTTGGAATAACATCTTCTGTGTTTTCTTCTTCTTCTGCTATGTTATTTAAAGATATTATGACTGGAATATGATCTGATCCTAAAGAGTCATCTCCCGTTTCCCACACTGCGTTGACTACCAATGATGGAGATACAAAAGTTAAATCAATGGCTGAGGGATTATGGGTAGATATATCTGGAATACGAGTTATGTTTCCATTATTCAGTATGTAAAGAATAGAATCCGCTATGTTATCTAACAAACGATTATTAGAAATATAGGAACAACTCTTATCCCAGAAAGGGGCATGTGCATTAAAATCACCCCCAATAACCCACTTATCCGTTTGATCTTGGAACCCTTTCAACCATTCAGTGTTCTTATTATCAGGACCTTTTGGAAGATAAATTGAAGCAACATTAAGAATCAAGGATGAAGTGAACTTAACCATAGCTGCACAGCATGACACAGAGGAAATATTATACACTGGTGGAGTTCTTTCACAAAAGTCCAGGTCTTCACGCACATAAATGGCTGTTTGCACTCTGTCTCCACATTGTTCGTAAACCGGAGGGTGGTAAAATCCAGGTAGATATGGTAATTTATCACAGCTCACATTTAAAGATTGTAGTAATAAAACATGAAACTTATTTGCTACTAGATATTGATTTAAGTATGATAGATTTTTCGTTATAGAACGACAATTCCACTGTAGAAATGTAATGTTTGGCTTTTTATGTGCTTTCATTTATATATCACAATAATTGATATCATTTAGACATTAACTATCTTAGAGATGACTATAGATGAAAACAGAAAATCTTGATGATTGACTGTAAACAGCTGAGAGTCAAAGTACGACCAGTTTAGTAGAACCAAGGACGTGGAAAAGGCGGAGGGTGAAAACCTTGGCAACTGTAACGAAAGGCTGCGGGTCTCCTCCGTGGCTTTTCCCAAAACATTCCATGCAGGTGTTTGCCCAGGGTCCTCGCGATGGTGCTCGCTCCTCTGGTCGTGGGGTGAACGTCGTCAGCTGTCAGTACTCTTCTGTCTTCCATCCTCAACTCGTTAAAGGAGACGAAAGTAATGTCGTTTTCTGTCTGTAGTTTCTGTCTTGTCATTGCGTTGAACAGATCTTTCTTAATGTCTAGTGTTTTATTTTTGACAGGAGCCACTTGACTTACTACGATTTTGGCTTTGGGAAATTGACCTTTGGCCTCCTTGACGCATTTCTGCATTTCCGTGCTGCATTTCTCCGGATCTTTCCCCTTCAAATCGTTCACTCCTACATGCAGAACTACACATTCGGGTTCAGGATTCTGAGATACTTTTGCCTCGTTCAGAGCGCGTGTGCAATGCTCAATCTGATACGCTTTTCTCTTTGCCACCTGCAGACCGTATGACAGGCCAAGTCTCCGTGCATCAACCTTCTTCATGATACTGTCATGTATCAGGAGGACACGTGGCAAGTCGCCACCAGAAGTAGAAACAGAATGGGATACGTTTTTCTTTGTTGTGCCAGACTGTTTTTCTTTGACGTTTTGTTTGTGTGGAGACTTGGAGTTTTCTATCTTTTGTTCCACAGATGTGTTACGCAATTTCGCAGAACCTTGTTTGACGTTGCTTTGATTCTTTACGTCACAATTCAGTTTTTGTTCTTTGTGGTTTTGTTTCATTTGGTTATTTTCTTTGCTTGGCCTAATGTACGGTTCGCACAATTCATCCACGCCCTTGTTGTGTTGGGAAGGAGATTTTGCCGGCAGCGATGTTGATGCAACTTTTGCATAAGAGCGGTGAGGCGTTGCGAAGGATGTTTCGGTCGATTCGGTCTGAATGGCGACACTTTCGCTTTTCGTTATCTTGAGATTCGATTCAATTATTTTGGTCTGTTTTTCAACTATTTTCTCTAGACTCAAGATTCGTTCGCTCAGAGTCATTATGAGAGCTTTGAGATCGTCCGTGTTACTTCCCGCTTCTCTTTTCGGGCTGTCTTCTGCGGGGCCTTTATTGTCGGCAGGCGTACCGGACATTTTTGTTTGGGTTACTAAACGGTCACCCCCGCTTCGAATATTCGATTGGCTTGTTACAGTCGACTGAACATTTTGCAAACTGCTGTTAGTTTTTTCTATTGGCAAAGTTGATGGCTTACCTCTTGCATTTCTTGTTTTTGTCATCCTGGTCATCATTTTTTTAAACTTTACAAAAAACTCAGCTAGCTTCTGCTCTAGTTGTTGACCGTGGCCGCCATCTTGTGTGTTTGTCGTGTGTATATGTGAATATGTGTGTGTGTGTGTGTGTGTGTGTGTGTGTGTGTGTGTGTGTGTGTGTGTGTGCGTGCGTGTGTGCATGTGTGTGTCTGTGTTTGTGTCTCTGTGTGCTTTGTCTTGAAAATTTCAAGCATTTTCACCAAGATGCTCTAGAATAATAGAGCTTTTTCCATCAAAATATAAACTGTGGACCGTCCTATGCCTATTATTCCCCCAACTTGTGAGCTCAAAAATAATAGTCTGAAAAAAAAATTATTAACTGACCTCTACAGCAGCCACCTCTTCCGCTCCTTTAATACTGTTCTTTCCAATGATGCTTGCTTCTTGAGTCAGTCGTACAACACCCGTCACCAGACACAGTGTCTTGGAACTGTCATGGAGCAGAGGGGCGACCAGTTGATGCTTCAGGTTCAGACTCCTGGGGAATAACACACTTGTATTAGCACTAATTGCCTACTATTATTGTTGTTAGTATCAGTTTTATTTTCATTAACATTGCCTGCAAGACAAAAGAACCTTAATTGGTGGTTTACAGTACGCAAGCCTCGTTTAGAATCCCTACAAGACATCAAGGCATTCAAGAACTTCTGCAGCATCAAGCGACTTGTTGGATCTCAGCTCATTGTGCTGACCTGAAAACAGATAGTAACCTAAAAAGACACACACATACACTTCCCTTCCTCTCACTCCCTTCCCTATGTCTTTCTGTCTGATTTCACTCTGTGCCTACTTGCTGATATTGACATGATATTTGTGAAAGGCCCGAGTATATCTTTTGCCATGCACACCACTGCAAAACAAGCCAACAGCACTCGCCTCCGATTTGCATAAACTTTCATGTCACTAATAAGGTTGCCACAATGCTCTCTTCTCCATCTTATCAGTTTGTAATAAGAATCCTGTAAACTGATTGAATGTTTGGTTGCCATGCATCACATTAAAGGCTGAAAAATCTCCAACACCTGTGAGACTGTCATCTTTGATCAAAACTGTATTATGTCACACTGCGCATGTTGAAAAGTCTGTGCTTCCTTTCAGATGACCAACCTCCCCCCTCCTCCTTTCCACAATAATTTTCATTCAATGTCACATTCCTCTGACAACCTGTCAATCAGAAGACATCAAAAACATGATGTCAGCAAAACCCTCTAAAAGAGATCAAGGGCAGAACCAGAAAGAGACCACAGCATACTCCTCTCTGCTGGACCTTAAAATATATGGAAAAGCAACTTTCTCTAAATTGCATACACCTATCGCTATACCACATTCTGTAACTAAGAAAGTTGCTTTTCCTTACTTCATGTTTGAGAATAAATGGTGATTAATACACATATTGAAGAGAGAGAGAGAGAGAGAGAGAGAGAGAGAGAGAGAGAGAGAGAGAGACAGAGAGAGAGGGAGGAGGAGGGAGAGAGTGAGAGATACAGAGAGAGACAGAGACTGACTTACTAATAATCTTTATTTCCAAGGGTAACAGATAAATGAGGGACTTATGATACTAACATTGCACACTATTACACAATATAGATGTAATAGTATACAATAACAGTGATGGTTGTATGTTACCATTTAAGTAAAAAACATATACGCTAAAAGTGTCTGTCACACACACACACACACACAACACACACACACACACACACATACATGTACACACTCACACATGTGTGCACGCTCAAACAAACAACTATGTGGTATATATTATTCCTACGAGGCAAGAGGACATAGAACTATCACAGTATCAGTCACCAATCTAGTATTATCAGCACAGAGAGAGAGAGAGAGAGAGAGAGAGAGAGAGAGAGAGAGAGAGAGATGGATAATCTTTATTCCCATGAGTAACAGATAAGCAAGAAAATGCTTTTTTCCATCTGGCCCTTGTTTCAGTTCAGGAACCAAGGATATCAATACCGAACACTGGTACATGATAGAAAACTAATTATAACAAGAACAGTGATGATTCATATTAGCACTGAAGGAAAGAAGTTCACACTGATTTTACTTTGAATGAACACTTTTTTTTTTTAAACTGGATATCATTTTTCAAACATATATACATTATCAACCAATTACATGTATACAAGAACAAACCCTAACCGAACAATCAAGCATCCATACACACAAATGAGGGATCGGATGAGGGGAAGAGGGGGCGGGGGAGCAAGGGCAGGGGATGGTGTGGGGTCCACAAACATTCTCATGCAGAACATAAATCATACATACATGTATATACAAATATTCAACCAGTTTTGAAAAAAACATGCAGTTGGAATAGATCTTGATGAATGTGGTTGATTACAAATGAAACAGACTCAGAGAGAGAGAGAGAGAGAGAGTGAGAGAGAGAGAGAGAGAGAGAGAGAGAGAGAGAGAGAGAGAGAGACCTGCTCCTTGTTGCGTCAATGAATCCCTGCAAATTAACTTCCTCTTTAACCAGTTCGCCGAGGTCGCTCTTCACTGTCACTGAGGAATCTCCTTCTAAACTCACATCCAACAGCTCTTTATGCAAATCAACTCCAAGCTTCCCATTCAGTGAAAAATCCGTCTCATAATTGAACTTAGCAAGTGTCCGCGTTTTGATCAAAGATTCTCTTTCATCGTCCGTCCACGGTGAGGACAGAATCATGCTCAGTTTAAACTCTGTCGTCAGACATTCTGCCCTCTTCCAAAAAATCAGCCGCCGCCGTCGCTCTTTCAAAACAACGGAGAATGGTGCGATGTTGTCTGCTCGGTCCACACTTCGGACAGGTGTCAACGAATCCTTTCCGAGGCTTTTCACCACCTGGTGAGTTGTGGCCGCGAACATTACGGATCTGGCGAGACTGATTAGTGAAGTTTCAACTTCGACAACAGAAAAATTCTGAACAACAGTCTAGCACCAATTTTGTTTTCCTCCCGGAAATGACGAATAGCACATCAACTCCGCGGTGACAACCAATCATTAATTCGAGTTCAAGGCCATTGTCATTTTCTACGGGGGTTGGTCAACACAGATGCTATTAAAAGTATCCAGGGGGATGTTAACGTAATACAGATACAAATATCTGAGCGCTTTAACCTGCTCTTATTGGTTTTTAATGAACATTAAATCAGTAAGGAGCTGGCTAACTTCTCCCGCTGTATAATGCTAAAATTTTAGCATATCGAATGCAGTCATCCTCCCAGTCAAACTTTTTTTTTTTTTTTTTTTTTTTTGGGGGGGGGGGAGTTAGAATAGTTGTATCTAGAGTTTCAAATCTTATTAATCTTGCTAGTTAAAAAAAACAACAAACAAACCGAAGTGTCCATAAAGATTAGCTTTAACAAACAGCTTTATCTAACTTCACAGGATGATTTCTAATGGAATTATTGCTGAAAATGAATCATTACTCGTAGCTTTGGTATCGAAGTAACTATGTAAGAATGTGAAGGTTTCTCTCACTTTTCGGTGTTCTAGACTTAGTGATGTAAGAAATTTCAAGTGTCTTTGTATCTTAAGTGACTCTGTCCAATGATTTGCTTCCCGGTGTGCAATTTTCGTCAAAAGCAATTACCGAACTTCAAATTTGGAGCTAAACCACGTATTCTAAAATTGGTCTAACTAGAGTTTTTAATAGTGCCATTATATCTCAGGGTTCGGACTGGATAAAAGGTGATATTGCTCCAGGAATTCTGTTGCTGCGAGTTATGTGCACGCTGGTTAAAAAGCTGGGATTGTCATTAACCAAGACTTTTATTCTTTTCAGCTTCGTGCCTCTGGTATAAAAACAAGGGGATGTGTGCAGTCCTGTTTTGTTCTTTCGTTTCATTAACAATTAGCGTCAGAGATTGTTAGAAATGGAAAACATGGTGCACAAATTACTTTCAAGGTTGCCCAGAAAAGCAGATAACATGTTCGATGATTGGATACAAGAGGAAAAAGAAACTGGGTGTCAAATAGCATATGGATCAAATTACATGAACTTGGTTTTGGCTACGTTTGGCTATATCAGAGTGTGGGGGGCATAAAAACAGATGGCCAGGATAGTCATGTCATAGTGAACGATTTGACAGTTCAGATCTATGTATTGTGCACCATTCTATTTATCTGTTGAAATGAACAGTCATTTAATATATAACAAAATTCAGATTAGGTATTTCCGATCTTTATTTTCATCACTAGAGTTATAGGAAGCATAATAAACTTGATCTAACCTGCCCGCAATGTGAAAGTGCCGAAGAAAATGAAGTTCATTTTGTGGTGTGCTATCTCGCTTTGAATGACCTCAGGAATCAGTTAATTCATCAAAACTACCGTAGACATTCTTCGTCATTTCGATTACTTATAACAACTTCAAATGAAACCACCATAAGCCTACGTTTTGCTGTTTTCTTGCACGAAGTGTAAACGATTCAGAGTACAATTGTTGTGTGTACACTATATCTGGTGTGTCGATTACCTCTGGTGTGTCGATTACCTCTTGTGGATCCTTGGATGTTTGGTTATTTGTTGTTTCTTTGAAACGATGTGTTCACAACACCTCCTTCGTTAGGGGCCATGGCTTATGAATGAACAAAAATCATTTTTTGTAAAATTCGCACCCGTCCTCTCTCTCTCTCTCTCTCTCTCTCTCTCTCTCTCTCTCTCTCTCAAATCAAAATTCTCGCCATCTAGGCTGGAGCAAAAGGGTTTGTGGGCTCATCTGTCCATGATATTGTGAAACAGGCCGTCGATTTCTGAAAAGGAGAGACCCGAGGCCCGAAAGATAGCAGCAGAGTCAGTTGGAAAGTTACGGCTGCATTTAGTGGAGACAGACCTAACTTCAAGTGGCCTGAATTCTCCCAACTTACAACAGGTATCTAGTAACTATGTGGGTAGAAAGCGACGTTGCGTGAGATGCCTGACCATCCAGGAGGTGTAGAGGTTTGAACCCCGCCGGTGAAGAAAACAGTTGACAGCAGCAGAAGGGCATACAGCGATCATGACGTGGATGCAGTCCAGCCTGCATAGAATCAAGACACACTTACATGAGATGGGGAAAAAGGGGACGGAGGATGGGGTGGAAGGTGTGGATGTGTGCGAGGTGGGGGGGGGGGAGTGGGCGAGAGAAAAAGTTCTTCTCTCAAGACCTGCTGCTTACTCTTTCCAGAGTTTTTTTTTTTCCCCATTGATGAGTTAGCGTTCGAAATCGTTAATTATGGTCGATATGGAGCGTTACTTTACTTGATGCAATCTAATTGATTTTTGTTTTTCAGCTGGTGATGAAATCTGAATCTGGTCCTAGTCTGCAAACATTTCCGAATAATTTACAATGTTTTCTCATGTCACTAAAAGTTATTAGGTTTTGTTTTGTTAAAGTGTTGGTAATATTGCAAACTTTAAAAGTCATCTGGTTTTGTTAAGTTAAAGTGTTAGTAATTTCATTAACTTTGACCGACAGTGGTCTGCATTTCTTTGGTTGTGTCAAAGTGTTGTTAAAATTGCTAACTTTGTCACATCCCCCCCCCCCCCCCGGTTGAAATACTCTGATCACGTTGAAAATGTTCAACAGCTAAATTTCAACTGATTTTTAGTAGCGCTGATCTTAAACTCAGTGTGGGGCTAGATGTCAATAAACGTTACAAATGCATAACACTAGTTAGACTGAATCTCGGACCTAACCAAGCCATTGCTACAGATATAAATCTTTTCATATCAACTTTACACATCCGTATTATTGAAAACGAGAAAAAAAAATCGAACAAACTAATCAAACAAGATTACCCTGTTTGTTGTAAGCCAACTTTCTGGACCGTTTGCGAAACTATGATTTTGACGATTTTATTTTTCCTTTCCATTGGATAGTTGTTTACTTTTATCTAAAAGTGTATTATATATGTTTGTATATATAGATACACAAAACTCTTGTTGTTCGCCTATAGTTTAAACACTTTGTGCGTTTCACATATATGTAGGTATGCATGCAATTTTGTAGTAAATATATATGAACGCATGCATTAAATTGCTTTTGTGTATATATTAAGCTTGAATGTTTGAATACAATGTGTCCAAAATTTTACATGCATGATAGTGATCAATTATCTAATTTGATGTTGCTATCTTGGCTGGCTAGATGACAAGTCTGTTACAAGTATGCTACTTTTTTTTCTTGTAATAATATAACTGTGTAATATGATCGTGGTTGTTGTCATGCATAAAAATAGCAATCAAACTTGAAAAAAAAGGGGGGAAAAAAAAAGACCAAGCGTGTCGCTGAGAGGAGGATGAACTTGATGCAGCAACTCCCGCCTCACTGTTGGTTTTACGTGACTGAACGGCACCTGCTCGGTTGCAGGAAGGACAAAGATTCTTTGTTGAAACTAAGTTCAGTTTTTGTTTCTACCTCGTTACAAAGGTGTCTTCGTATAACGTGTGTGTGTGTGTGTGTGCGTGTGTGTGTGTGTGTGTGTGTGTGTGTGTGTGTGTGTGTGTGTGTGTGTGTGTGTGTGCGTGCGTGCGTG
This sequence comes from Conus canariensis, assembly GCA_033310375.1. Lineage (NCBI taxonomy): Eukaryota > Metazoa > Mollusca > Gastropoda > Neogastropoda > Conidae > Conus > Conus canariensis. The sequence goes on from CM065714.1 coordinate 60,407,769, forward strand.
CCGTGCGTGCGTGTGTGCGTGCATGTCCATGTGTGTGTAGGGATGAGGTGTGTGTGTCAGAGAGAGAGAGAGAAGAGAGAGAGAGAGAGAGAGAGAGAGAGAGAGAGTGGTACCCTTCTGGTGACTATAAAAGTGGACACAGATGGAGTAGACCAACTCTCTACGGACCTCGGTCTGGGGATAATTTGTCCATCACAGCCTCTGGCTATAGTACATTTTAAACTCGTCGTTTACAAAAAGACTAGAACGATCTGCTCGTGACTAACCACCGGTGAAAATGTTAACAATGAAGAAGATTCTTCTGCTCACCACACTCATGGCGGCAGTTTCCCAGCTTTCTTCTGCACAGTCAATATTCGGGCGTCCACTTCACGAACAAGGTGAGTATTGGCAGCAGAACAGACTTTTCTTCCGTGAGTTTTCTGCCCTTGTTCTTGCGATTCCAGTACTTAAGATCTTTCGCCTATCGTCCAGCCGATCACGGAGGCAACTTCAGTGCTGTAAACAAGTCACAAACGGAACACTCAATGTGTGAATGAAACTGCTAGGTTATGGCATTTAGAAGCAGGCCACGTCCCGCAACCAAAAGACCAATCTAAGGAGTTTATTTTCCAATCATTCGCCGCTATGGTTACTTCAAGCCTATGCCCGTTTTGCAGCAACCATGATTCCGATGGATATTTGAATGATGTCACTGCAAGGAAATACGTGTATTGTTCACACACACACATACACACACACACACACACACACACACACACACGTACACACACACACAACACACACACACACACACACACACACACACACACACACACACACACACACACACACACACACACAAAACAAATAATTAAACAAATAAATAAAGAAAAACAATCTTTGCAGGTGGGTGGATCTCGACTGACCATGACTTTTATTAATAAGATCACTATGTAAAATGCTTATCATTCCTATACCAAATATATTCGTACCTACCTAGTTATTTAAAAAAAATTGGGGAAGGGAGGAGGAATGTAAAATACACACTCTCTCCCTCTCTCTCCTCTTCTTCTTCTTCTTCGGTTTTTCTGTTTCTTTAATTACTGATTTAATAAAAGTAATCTGACTTGTTATGCTGGTCGATTTAAGCTGTGTATTTGATAATAATTCATATATTATCCTAGGTAGATCACATGACAATGCGAAAATTGAAGTGTTGAATGAATCATTAGAAATCTTAGCTTAACATGTGTTTAGAGAGTACCCTAATAACAAGAAATATATCTGGCTTCGATTTAAATCCTTTATAGCTTAGTGATTTGATCTTTGTCGCGTTTCTGCACGCATTTTAGGTTTATATGTATCATGTGAATAAATGTAACGGCTCCTCCCACCGCCACCCCCTTCACCCTCACAATTTAGATACAACGCAATCGTTTCAGGAATAAATGAAGGAAACTGTGTTTCAAAACGAGGACTGAAGGCAGAAACTGAAGCAAATTTTAAAAAGAAAGGTTATAAATTCCAGACAGAGTACGGAACAAAACACGATGCATTTCGACCTCTTGGGTCTTCTTCAAGCAAAACAAACAACATTTGGGACGATGAAACCGAAGAACGAACAACCATTTGTCTTCTCATATTCGGCGCAAAATGGGTGTTGAATGATTCATATAGGTGAGTTTGTTCTGGGGATTTAGTGAACTGTGCAACAGAGAAATAGGAAACGTTTACAGAGAAATTAAGAAATGTTTGCATTGAATTCGTTAGATACTGTCATATAAGGAGAAATTGAACTACTTCACCTTCAGTGTCACCTCTAGCAGCCAGAAGGGGAAAAAGATATCTCCTGACCGTAAATCACAAGCTATAACTATATTGCAGATCGAAAATGAAAGAAAGAAAAAGAAAGATATCTCAGCAAGGTCTAAAATTAAACCGATCAAATAGGGAAAAACACATTTTAAAATTAAATAAGCCCGAGCCAAGAGATAATTACAAGACTTGTTTATGACACAGGAAAACTTCTATTAATAAAAAAAAAAAAGAAAAGCCATAGTACGTGAACACAAGTTTTTGTTTACAAGACATTATGCAACCAGAAAACAGGTGCTACATATGTAAGAGAAGCCACAAACAGCTGCTTAGAAAGTGAAGGTTTAATGACCCAGGAAGAAAAACGCAATTTCTCGTGGAGGTTAGGCCCTTTAAACAAAACAACCGACACACTCAAAATCATGAAAAATGGTTCTCCAGGAGGTGATACAATAATGATAGAAATCTATGACTTCTTTTATATATTAAAAGGTATTACAATAACATAATCGTTAAAACACCCTTTAGGTCAAGGCAAACTGCTATCTACAAAACGACAAAACAAAAAGGTATTACATCTTCATTTATCTTACAAGGGCAAAGCTTAATTGAATAATCTACGGCCCATCATTTTAACAAACATGGACCATAAAACTCTGTCAAAAACTTCAGCAAAGAGAGCAGGAAAGGCCATAGGAAAAAATCACCCAACGGCCATAGGAAAAAGCCACTCAACGAGGAAGTGTGGTTGTATTAAAGATAGAAACATAGCAAGAGTTACAAGGAAAATCGACGACATCATAAATCATTTGAATAAAACAAGGGGCATCATCTTGCACTGACATTTGGATCTCGATTTCATTTCTTGGAAGTACTGAAATGACATATAGATAAATTATATTTTCACGTTTGTTGTAACATGCACATTTTCTACCATGTTTACGAACGATGATTTTGTATGACGATAAAAAAAAGTAAATAAAAAAAAAACAAAGGAAAAGATCGAAAAGCACTGACCACCATACCGATTTAAATACAAACCAAAAAGATTTTTAACGTTCACAGTCGAGGAAATGATATACAGACTGGTACATCCATCTTCTTTGTTACTGCAACGTGAACTTTTCCTTAACCCACTGTGTGTGTGTGCGTGTGTGTGTGTGTGTGTGTGTGTGTGTGTGTGTGTGTGTGTGTGTGTGTGTGTGTGTGTCACATTGTACACTGAAAACCCAAAAGAGCAATACTTGATTTATAAGATTCCCTTTCTGACTCTTAGCCTCTAGAGACAGTATTCATCTCGCGCATGTCGAAGACTGGCCTGATTTTAAACGTAAATAAGCTGAAATATAGGATGGATTCTTCAAATTGTTTCTTCCTCTCTCCACCCCCTCCCTCCCCCACTCTGCACTTCCGACTTCTCACTTTTTTCCACCTCTCAACCATCTCCAGTTTCTTACCTTCTGTCCGCCCCCCCCCCCCCCCCCTGTTCTATTTATATAACATATTGAGATTAGTGTCAAGCAATGCAATATGCCGAGTGTTTTAAGCTCTCCGGTGATTGGTCCATTCTTTTTACGACGTTTACGTGTGTTCAAGTGCCTTGCTACTGCAAGAACAGCAGCGACAGCGACACCTGCAATACGTGCGCGCAGGGCAAGAAGGTCGCCTACATGTCCTGTTGCGGACCGCCGAAAGATTTCACTTATTTCAGTTGGCAATCTTCTATCAGGAATACAAATGGAAAAGGTGCCAAGACCGGCTGCTGCTTCGCTAAAGGAAGCGGCTGCTCTGGCCACGTCTCCAGTAAGATGCTGTACAAATCTGTCACAAGCTGTCTGTCTGGTTGTGTGCAATGCGCGTGTGTATATGGCAAACCGGGAAGCAAGGGAGAGAATACAAACAGAAATATCATGGAGTTACTGCCACTGAACAGACAGCAAGTCAAAACACCACTTTGACAGCACAAATTCCATATATGATTTACATGAATAAACTTCTCAATCGCGCAAATTCCACATACAATTTACATCAACAAACTTCTCAAACGCGCTCATCCATTCACGACAATCAGGAGATGGGCACGAATAGTGTCGTCATCTGAAGGACTCAGGAGCGGAAGTACTCTGAAGGGTGTTAAAGTAGCTTTTCATCCTCGGAGAATTACACTCGGAAATGCTTCTAAAGAAGTTTTACATCAAGCATTGGAAGACCATGCCCAACGTGCAGGGGAGCTCTCTATTGCAGTCCTCAAATTAGAATACACTTAACAGCATCAAATACACTCATCCTCCAAAATGGAGTGACTTCCGTCATAGTAGACAGAAACAAGATGCGAACCATATAAACGTACTCCCAGTTTTCCAAACCGCTTATAAATCGGCCAAGTGCTTTGTGAGATAAGAAATAAAGGCAAAATAACGGTTTTAATGGTTATTTAACCGATGTACACTTTTGAAACCGGTATTTTAGTCCTCACTGGGCTAAAGCCTGTGTACATACCA
>CM065714.1:60417066-60429566 GCA_033310375.1 Conus canariensis
AAACTTGCTCTTATGTCTTAGATTGAAGAAATAGGGGGAGATAAGCATTGATAATTGCAGTGATATATGTATGTATACAAGAAACACCCGTCACTACACCCTGACGACCGCACAGCGCGAAACAAGCTTGTAGGTGGTTTTAACCTTGATTTTAACTGGTTTTAATACAACAAATGTCGCTCCCTTTGTGGTTGAGCACAATTTTTAAAATAACGCTGACTCTTAGCACTATTCTATATATATATATATATATATATATATATATATATATATATATATTTGTTACATTAAAAGCAAGTTAAAATCAAGCTTCTAAAAACATCTACAAATTTGTTTCACGCTGTGCGGTCGTCAGGATGTGATGACGGGTGTTTCTTGTATACTGATCCTCAGTACCATTTCTCTCTCTCTCTCTCTATATATATATATATATATATATCTTGTGTGTGTGTGTGTGTGTGTGTGTGTGTGTGTGTGTGTGTGTGTAACTGGAAAAAGAATTCTGTAGTGCTCTGTTTTCGGTTGCTTTTTGTATTTATATATAAGACCAAAAACAGAGCACTAATATGTATAGTAATTATTTCTTTTCTAACCTCTAAATTTGTTTGTTAACTTTTGTCCCGTTAGCGTAGACGATAAACGTGATTTCCAGTGCTACTTAACGACAGAGTTCTTCAAGCCTTCCTATCTTCCTCCCCCCCCCCCCCTTTTTTTTTTTTTAATTTTAAATTTCTGTTCTGTTTGTGCAACATATTGAGATTCGTGTCGAGCTATGCTGCAAGTCTCCGAATGGTCAATTCTTTTCATCACGTGCACGACTGTTCCAGTTCCCTGCTACTGCACGGACAACACTGAGACCGAAAGCTGCAACAAGTGCGCGCAAGGCAAGGTGGTCGCTGACATGGGCTGTTGTGGTACGCCGAACGTGTTCTTCTACTTCCAGGGATCGTTTCGCATCAACAACACGAAGGGAGACCAGCCGAGGGCCGGCTGCTGCTTTGCTCGAGGAGTTAACTGCCATGGCCATGCCTCCAGTGAGATGCTTGTGAAAACGGAGACAAAATGAATCGGGGTGGGGGGTGGGTGAAGGTGTGGCGAGTGTGTGTGTGTGTGTGTGTGTGTGTGTGTGTGTGTGTGTGTGTGTGTGTGTGTGTGTGTGTGTGTCTGTTTGTCTGTGGCTGTGTGGGCACGCGCGCGTGCATGCGAGAGAGCCAGACAGACAGATAGACAGACAGACAGACAGACAGAGAGACAGACAGACAGACAGGAGTATGGTTAGGAGCAGGTAGGGGGAAGGGGAAGGTGAGGGGCAGGCAGAGGAGGGAACGGAGGCTATGGAAGACATGTTTATTGAAATGTTACCAGTTTGTTTTCTGTTGTGTACTAAATTACCGTTACTTTGCGCTTCATGTGTAAGTGTGTGTGGTGTGTGTGTGTGTGTGTGTGTGTGTGTGTGTGTGTGTGTGTGTGTGTGTGTGTGCGTGCGTGCGTGCGTGCGTGCGTACGTGCGTGCGTGTGTGTGTGTGTGTGTCTGTGTGTGTGTGTCCGAGAGAGAGAGAGAGAGAGAGAGAGAGAGAGAGAAGCAGAGAGACAGACAGACAGACAAACAGACAAAGACATAGAGAGAATGTTGGGAGGGGGGAGCATGTAAGTGTGTATGTACACGTGTGTTTTGGCAGATTTTCCGTATTGCTACAGTCTGTTTCAGTGTCCTGTCCACTAAACCTCTGGCTGTGGCCAGAGAGCAAGTCATCTGAGTGAAACAGTAAATCGAGGTCCCGCTCGTTCAGCATACACTTAGACCAATATTTTGAAGAAAATCCATTTTGTCTCTAAAATGAAAGCTTATAGTTCATTATTAATAGAAGAACAAAACAAACGAAACAAACCTGATGATTTTGTCCTGCATCCAGGGAGTAAAGCCCGAGTTTCACACATGTAAATCTGTTGTGATCCTGCTTTTTTTTTTTTACAGGAAATGACACAACACAAGACAATTCCATTGAAAAAAGGAAAACAATACAATACAATACAATACAGACTGTTTGGGTATAATTTATGGACACATGAACCATGAAATAAACGGGTATGGCCCAACCCCATGTTTTTCCTCACTATGTTGTGTACGCGTAGGATAAATGATAAAAAAATCATGGTGATCTCCCTTCTCCGACTTTTTTAATAATTTATGGGATTTTTTTTTTTCCCTTTCTTTATGTTTTTTTTCTTTTTGTTTTTGTTTTACCAGGTGCTTGCTACTGTGACGCTACGGTCAAAGACTGTGTCACGGCTTCCACCACCATAGCTTCTGCCACCACCACCACTACTCCCACCACCCCAACCCTACTCCCACCACCACTACTCCCACCACCACCACTACTCCCCACCACCTACCCACCACCACTACTCCCACCACCACTACTCCACCACCACCACTACTCCCCACCATATCCACACCACACTCTCCCACCACCACTACTCCCACCACCATCCCGCACCACCACTACTCCCCCCATCCCACCACCAACTACTCCCACCACCACCACTTACTCCCACCACCACACTCACTCCCACCACCACACTCCACCCACCATCCCGCCCACCATACCACACCACCACATACTCCCACACCACCACCACTATCTCCCACCACCACCACTACTCCCACCACCACCACTACTCCCCACCACCACATACTCCCACCACCACCACTATCTCCACCCACCACTACTCCACCACCACCACTACTCCCCACCACTACTCCCACCACCACACTTCTCCCACCACCACCACTACTCCCACCCACCACCACCACTACTCCCCACCACCACCACTACTCCCACCACCACCACCACTACTCCACTTCCCACCACCACTACTCCCCCACCACCACTACTCCCACACCACCACACTACTCCACCCACCACTACTCCCACACCACACTACTCCACCACCCCACTATCCACCACCACACTACTCCCACCACCACCACTACTACTCCCACCACCACCACTACTCCCACCACCACCACCACTACTCCCAACCACACTCCCACCACCACTACTACCCCACCACCCACCACTACTCCCCACCACCACCACTACTTACTCCCCACCCACCACCACTACTCCCACCACCACCACTCCACACCACCACTACTTCCCACCACCACCACTACTCCCCACCACCACCACCACTACTTCCCACCACCACTTCTCCCACCACCACTACTCCCCACCACCACTACTACTCCACCACCACCACACTACTCCCACCACCACCACTACTCCCACCACCACCACCACCTCCACCCACCACACACTACACCACTACCACCCCACTATTCCATACAACTACTTGCTCCATGACATAACAAAAAACAAAATACCATCACAATAGTCATATCCGACGTGAGCTGCTTGTAACAGTCGTACGTCACGTTGTCTGCATGTGTGTGTGTGTGTGTGTGCGTGCGTGCGTGCGTGCGTGCGTGCGTGGTGTGTGTGTGTGTGTGTGTGTGTGTGTGTGTGTGTGTGTGTGTGTGGTGTGTGTGTGTGTGTGTGTGTAATGTGTAAACCTCAAAACTCCAGATAAAACCATTCTCTCACTGCTCACAGGTGAGTTCTCTTGGTGTCGCGACGCAAGACGATTTAAGAAGTGGAAAATGGAAAGAACTGGAAAAAAGAACGAATTGGACCACAAAGCCGCTTGGCCGTCTCCTTTGTTGTTATTATTGTTGTTGTTGTTGTTTTTGTTTTTGTTTGCTTTTTTGTCCAGTATTTATGTCCTTTCGGAACCTTCTTCTGGGACAGGAAAGTGCAGCTGCATACCAGCAAATGCTTTAATTTCCTTTTTCATTTCAATTGAACACCATCACACAACCACTAAAAACATCAGGTTATGTGATCCAGTTCTTTCCTTTCTCCACTTCTTTTATAAACACACAGACATACGTATACATATACATATTCAATTATAAACAAAACTTGCTCTTATGTCTTAGATTGAAGAAATAGGGGGAGATAAGCATTGATAATTGCAGTGATATATATATGTATACAAGAAACACCCGTCACTACACCCTGACGACCGCACAGCGCGAAACAAGCTTGTAGGTGGTTTTAACCTTGATTTTAACTGGTTTTAATACAACAAATGTCGCTCCCTTTGTGGTTGAGCACAATTTTTAAAATAACGCTGACTCTTAGCACTATTCTATCTGTCTCTCTCTCTCTCTCTCTCTCTCTCTCTCTCTCTCTCTCTCTCTCTCTCTCTGTGTGTGTCTCTCTCTCTCTATCTCTCTCTCTCTCTCTCTCTCTCTCTCTCTCTCTCTCTCTCTCTCTGTGTGTGTGTGTGTGTGTGTGTGTGTGTGTTGTAACAGGAAAAAGAATTCTGTAGTGCTCTGTTTCCGGTTGCTTTTTGTATTTATATATAAGACCAAAAACAGAGCACCAACATGTATAGTAATTATTTCTTTTCTAACCTCTAAATTTGTTTGTTAACTTTTGTCCCGTTAGCGTAGACGATAAACGTGATTTCCAGTGCTACGTAACGACAGAGTTCTTCAAGCCTTCCTATCTTCCTCCCCCCCCTTTTTTTTTTTAATTTTAAATTTCTGTTCTGTTTGTGCAACATATTGAGATTCGTGTCGAGCTATGCTGCAAGTCTCCGAATGGTCAATTCTTTTCATCACGTGCACGACTGTTCCAGTTCCCTGCTACTGCACGGACAACACTGAGACCGAAAGCTGCAACAAGTGCGCGCAAGGCAAGGTGGTCGCTGACATGGGCTGTTGTGGTACGCCGAACGTGTTCTTCTACTTCCAGGGATCGTTTCGCATCAACAACACGAAGGGAGACCAGCCGAGGGCCGGCTGCTGCTTTGCTCGAGGAGTTAACTGCCATGGCCATGCCTCCAGTGAGATGCTTGTGAAAACGGAGACAAAATGAATCGGGGTGGGGGGTGGGGTGAAGGTGTGGCGAGTGTGTGTGTGTGTGTGTGTGTGTGTGTGTGTGTGTGTGTGTGTGTGTGTGTGTGTGGTGTCTTGTCTGTCTGTCTGTGGCTGTGTGCGCACGCGCGCATGCATGCGAGAGAGCCAGACAGACAGATAGACAGACAGACAGACAGAGAGACAGACAGACAGACAGGAGTATGGTTAGGAGCAGGTCGGGGGAAGGGGAAGGTGAGGGGCAGGCAGAGGAGGGAACGGAGGCTATGGAAGACATGTTTATTGAAATGTTACCAGTTTGTTTTCTGTTGTGTACTAAATTACCGTTACTTTGCGCTTCGTGTGTAAGTGTGTGTGTGCATGTGTGTGTGTGTGTGTGTGTGTGTGTGTGTGTGTGTGTGTGTGTGTGTGTGTGTGTGTGTGTGCGTGCGTGCGTGCGTGGTCCGTGCGTGCGTGCGTGTGTGTGTGTGTGTGTCTGTGTGTGTGTGTCCGAGAGAGAGAGAGAGAGAGAGAGAGAGAGAGAGAGAGAAGTAGAGAGACAGACAGACAGACAAACAGACAAAGACATAGAGAGAATGTTGGGGGGGGGAGCATGTAAGTGTGTATGTACACGTGTGTTTTGGCAGATTTTCCGTATTGCTACAGTCTGTTTCAGTGTCCTGTCCACTAAACCTCTGGCTGTGGCCAGAGTGCAAGTCATCTGAGTGAAACAGTAAATCGAGGTCCCGCTCGTTCAGCATACACTTAGACCAATATTTTGAAGAAAATCCATTTTGTCTCTAAAATGAAAGCTTATAGTTCATTATTAATAGAAGAACAAAACAAACGAAACAAACCTGATGATTTTGTCCTGCATCCAGGGAGTAAAGCCCGAGTTTCACACATGTAAATCTGTTGTGATCCTGCTTTTTTTTTTTTTTACAGGAAATGACACAACACAAGACAATTCCATTGAAAAAAGGAAAACAATACAATACAATACAGACTGTTTGGGTATAATTTATGGACACATGAACCATGAAATAAACGGGTATGGCCCAACCCCATGTTTTTCCTCACTATGTTGTGTACGCGTAGGATAATGATAAAAAAATCATGGTGATCTCCCTTCTCCGACTTTTTAAATAATTTATGGTTGTTTTTTTTTCCCCTTTCTTTATGTTTTTTTTTTCTTTTTGTTTTTGTTTTACCAGGTGCTTGCTACTGTGACGCTACGGTCAAAGACTGTGTCACGGCTTCCACCACCATAGCTTCTGCCACCACCACCACTACTCCCACCACCACACTTCTCCCACCACCACTACTCCCCACCACCACCACTACTACTCCCCCACCACCACTTCCCCACCACCACCTACTCCCACCACCACCACTACTCCCACCAACCACTACTCCCACCACCACCACTACTCCCCCACCACAACTACTCCCACCACCACCACTCTCCCACCACCACTACTCCCACCACCACCACTACTCCCACCACCACTACTCCCCCACCACCACCACTACTCCCCACCACCACCTACTACTCCCACCACCACCACTACTCCCACCACCACCCTACTACTCCCACCACACCACCACACACCCACCACCACCACACTCCACCACCCCACCACCTCTCCCACCACCACACCACTACTCCCACCACCACACTCCACCACCACCACTACTCCACACCACCACCTACCACTACCCCACCACCACCACTACTCCACACCACACCACCACCTACTACCCACCACCATATCACCACCCTTCTCCCACCACCACCACTACTCCCACCACCACCCACTTCCCCACCACACCACCACTCCCACCACCACCAACCACCACACACTCCCCCCAACCACCACCACCACTACTCCCCACCACCACCACCCACCCACCACCACCACCACTACTCCCCACCACCACCACTCCCCAACCTCACTCACCACCACCACTATCCCACCACCACCACCCCTCCACCACCACCCCACTACACCCACCACCACCATACTCCCACCACCACACTCTCCCACCCACCACCACACTCACACCCACCACCATACTCCACCACCACCATCCCACACTCACACCTCTCCCCCCACCACACTCTCCGAACCATACTCCTCCACACCATCTCCACACACACTACTCCCAACACCACACTCTCCCACCACTACTGTCACCACTCTTAACGTAGTTTCTTGAAACACTACTCACGTTGTCTGAACTGTGTGTGTGTGTGTGTGTGTGTGTGTGTGTGTGTTGTGTGTGGTGCGTGCGTGCGTGCGTGCGTGCGTGCGTGGTGTGTGTGTGTGTGTGTGTGTGTGTGTGTGTGTGGTGTGGTGTGTGTGTGTGTGTGTGTAATGTGTAAACCTCAAAACTCCAGATAAAACCATTCTCTCACTGCTCACAGGTGAGTTCTCTTGGTGTCGCGACGCAAGACGATTTAAGAAGTGGAAAATGGAAAGAACTGGAAAAAAGAACGAATTGGACCACAAAGCCGCTTGGCCGTCTCCTTTGTTGTTATTATTGTTGTTGTTGTTGTTTTTGTTTTTGTTTGCTTTTTTGTCCAGTATTTATGTCCTTTCGGAACCTTCTTCTGGGACAGGAAAGTGCAGCTGCATACCAGCAAATGCTTTAATTTCCTTTTTCATTTCAATTGAACACCATCACACACCCACTAAAAACATCAGGTTATGTGATCCAGTTCTTTCCTTTCTCCACTTCTTTTATAAACACACAGACATACGTATACATATACATATTCAATTATAAACAAAATTTGCTCTTATGTCTTAGATTGAAGAAATAGGGGAGATAAGCATTGATAATTGCAGTGATATATATATGTATACAAGAAACACCCGTCACTACACCCTGACGACCGCACAGCGCGAAACAAGCTTGTAGGTGGTTTTAACCTTGATTTTAACTGGTTTTAATACAACAAATGTCGCTCCCTTTGTGGTTGAGCACCACCACCACTACTACTCCACCACCACCACCACTACTCCCGCCACCACCACCACTACTCCACCACCACCACCACTACTTCTCCCACCACCACCACTACTCCACCACCACCACCACTACTTCTCCCACCACCACCACTACTACTCCCACCACCACCACCACTACTCCTACTACCACCACTACTACTCCCACTACCACTACTCCCACCACCACTACTACTCCCACCACCACCACCACTACTCCTACCACCACCACTACTACTCCCACCACCACTACTCCCACCACCACTACTCCCACCACTACCACTACTTCTCCCACCACCACCACTACTTCTCCCCACCACCACATACTACTCCCACCACCACCACTACTACTACCACCACTACTCCACCACGACTACTCCCACCACCACCACTACTCCCACCACCACTACTTCCACCACCACCACTACTCCCACTACCACCACTACTCCGACCACCACCACTACTCCGACCACCACCACTACTCCCACCACCACTACTCCAACCACCACCACTACTCCAACCACCACCACCACTATTCCCACCACCGCCACTCCCACCGCCACTCCCTCCACCACTACTGCTTCCACCACCACTACTCCCACCACCACTACTACTCCCACTACCACCACCACTCCCATTACCACCACCACTACCACTCCCACCACCACCACCACTCCCTCCACCACTACACCCACTACCACTACTACTCCCACCACTACCCCCACCACCACTACTACCCCCACCACCACACTACTCCCACCATCACTCCCACCACCACCACCACTACTACAACACCACCACCACGACCACTCCCACCACCAGCACAACTCCCACCACCGCCATCACTGCTCCCACCACCACCACACTACTCCCACCACCACCACTGCAACCCCTCATATTCCTGAACGCGAGTCTTGCTTGTAAACAAGTCAGTACGTCACGTTGTCTAAACATGTGTGTGTGTGTGTGTGTGTGTGTTCGCCAGTGGCGATTCCATAAGCGTTGTTTCATTTGAGACGTTAAGCACAAGGAGAACTGAATCTACTTCATTTATACCTGAGCTTGTTGTGATCATTACATGCATTGCCATCTTTATAGAGGAAGATTTACCATTTTTAGTCATCCGTGTATGAATTAATTCATGAATAATTCTAATTGCCCTTCTCTTTGATGGCACGACCGCACTCAGAAGCGTTATGAGAGTTTGACTCTGCCCCGTTTTGACTTCCCGCCGTTTGACGGTTTCAGTGTAAAGCTTGTAGATCTGGACCAGTCTTGAGGCTAGACAACCAATGTTCCTACCACCCCTTCCGCTCCACCATCTCTACCCCATTGCCACCCTTACTCCCACTGCCTCCATAACTCCCACTACCGTTTCGCCTACCTACCATTTCCAGTTTTGCACGGAGCATCATACGCAGTTAATCATTACGCCGCCAAACAAACTTAAACTGAATAAGAGTTTATGTACGTGCGTGCGTTTGAAATGTATTGTCGAATATTTTGTCGATTTTTTTTCATCGAGTTTTTAACTGAACTGCGAATAAGCGTATGGAGATCACCAGTCTAGGGACAGGCAAATCAGAAACAGGCGAAGCGTGAACAGGCAAATTGCAGACAGGTGCATGGGAATGACCTTAGCATATTGGTTCGGCTTCTAGTTCAGCAGAATTTTGGGGCATACATTTGTAATAGAAATATTTATAAGCTTCAAAAACGTCTGCCCAGAATCCGTTATATTTTGTAAATTTTGAAACGATCCCTGGACCATTTTATTGATCAAAAAGACCATTGAGGGAAGTTACCGAGTAGAATATTTTTCCACTTTTGGTTTCATCTTTCACTTCTATGGGTTCAAGACACTTTCAAAGATGTGACAAAAGTTTTTAGCACGGGAAGGCCGATAACTCCATATTCTTTTTTTTTTTTTTTTTTACACCTTTGTGTGCTGTTTTCCGGCTGATTTTGTCTGCTTTCTTATTCCACACAAATTTACTACAGATTTGTTGGCATGATTTTGGAAAAATACATCTGGTGGATTTGGCAACAATAGCCAGAGATGTATTAGTTTTGAGAGGATCACAGATTTTAACATAGCGATTCTACCCAAGGGGAATATCTGGCGTTTTACCCATATCTTAAACCAGTATTTGATATCAGCAAGCTTTTCTGAATAATTCATTTACACAATTTGTTTTAATCGTTGGTGAACCATGTACCCAAAATTCGAAATTTGGAAGGATACCACTCTATTTCTAAATGGTCCATATATTGAACTTCACTATTTTTGATGGTTCCTAATCAATTGCACTTGTTTTACCCAAATTCATATGAAGGCCTGACACAGCATCAAATCTAAAAAGAACTTCAAGACAAGTTTCAAAAGATTTTTTACCTGCAAGTAAAAATTCCGTGTCATCCGCATGCTGTGAAAGCTTGTATTCGGTATCATTTATCTTAATTCCCTGAATGCCTTGATTTTGTCTTACCATGATGGCTATTATCTCAGCACAAAGTAGGAACAAATATGAGGAAATTGGGCCTCCTTGTCGACAACCCTGTCTGATTTCAAACCAGTCTGAAACTTGGCCGTTTACAACAACGCAAAATTTTGTGGTTTTGTTGAATATGCTCATCCAGTTACATATATCTCTCTGGAAACCAAATGCTCTCAATACTTTAGAGACATACAATTCCAGTGAATCGAATCGAATGCCTTTTCAAAGTCTATGTTTAACAACAGGCTAGGCAGATTATAGCTATCTAAATATAATGTTAAATGTCAATCTCAGATTATCACCGATATATCTATTTTTGATAAATGCTGTTTGATCTTCACTTATAATCTTAGGCAATACACGTTTTATCCTGTTTGCAGTATATGATGATCCTATCTTATAAACTACATTCAAAAGTGAGCCTGGTCTCCAGTTATTTTATTTTATTTTTTTTATGAACTGCCGCGGTTTGTCCCCTTTCGGAATACATGTTATGCATGTTATGATTCCTTCTCTCTGAAAACAAGAAATTTCCCCTTTTTTCAAACCTGTGTTTAGCGCCCTTACAACGAATACACCAATCATTTTTTTCTTCTTTTCTTTTCTTTTTTTTTTTTAAACTTATAGAATTCGGCAGTAACATCATCAGAACCGGGCCGTTTTTGTTTTTCATCGTCATAAGGACCTATGTCGCTTCCTCTGGAGTGATTTCTCCTTCTGATTCGGTAGCTTCAGCTTAATTAAACATTAAATATTTTTAACTAGATCTTCTATGTCACAATCCTCAACAGCAGCACCGGCATACACAGATTTACAAAAAATTTCTACTTGTTGAAGAATGTCTTTTTGATTTGTTACATTTCCATGTTGATCAATGTATCTACCCATGTTCTTACTAATATAATGTCGTGCTCCAGTTTACAAAAGTAACTACTGACTTTCTCTCTTTCAGCTGTCCATCAAGTACTTGATCTTAACAGTACTCCTTCCGTACGTCTGTCTCTGACGTTTGTTATTTCTTCCTTTTTCGTTTCAATGACCCAGAAATCAGTCTAATTTTTCTTTTCATTTTATTTCTAATCTGAGAATGTCTTGTTCTAATCGTTTCCCTTCTTCTATAGTGTTCGTTTTCTTTGCTATAGTATACGAAATGGTTTTGGATCTTATTTTCATCAACATGAAATCAAGAAAAAGATCATCAAAAATGACGAACTTTTACTTGTCATCACATATTTGAGTATCATTATCATTTATTGAGTATTCTTCTGGGAAATTTTTGATTTCGGCATTTATTTCGTCTAAATATGCTTTATCTTGCAAGAGGGATGAATTAATTCCAAAAGGTGTTATGCTTGTTATTGTCGTAATATTTCAGGTTCAACAAAATAACTGAATGGTCTGTCCTATAACCACACCCGATACCTACATCTTCTTCATAGGAGACAACTGTATCTGAAATCAAAAAGAAATTTAACCTGGCCTGTTGAAACGGGCTAGTTCTTCTCCAGGTAAAGCGGAGACATTCCAGGTTTAACTCTCCCAAAATATCACTGAAAGCAAAATTTTCAATTATATTTTCAACAGCTTTTTTTTTTTTTTTAAACCTTTAATTCATTTATTTATCATCTATCTTTAGACATCTGATAATGCTACGGCATTGCTGGAAAGAAACTGAATGTTTGCTGTGTACAAAATGTTTGGCCATTCTCTAAATATTTATGCATGGTTGATATTGATTTTCATGGAGATGCTAAGATCTGAAGAAAAGAGAATTGAGCAAAGGAAACGGGAGTGGCACCAATCTTGTTGTTGTTCTTTTTATTGTTTGTTTCTTTGTTGTTAGTGTTGTGTTCTTTAACAGGCAACCGTTACAACACTACTGCAGGAAAAAGAAAACAGACGAATATAACTACATAACTAAGCACCTTGACATACAATACTTAAAAAAACAAAAATATAACAAGAGGGCAATGTGACACCGTGCAACGTGTATTCTGTGAATCTGTTGAGGAGGAATATGGCAAGCGTTATGCCAAGCACCGCGCTATCTTTGGTCAATGACTC
>CM065714.1:60432066-60434566 GCA_033310375.1 Conus canariensis
GTGTGTGTGTGTGTGGGGGGGGGGGGGGTAAGTGTGTGTGTACATGTGTGTTTTGGCAAATTTTCCGTATTGCTACAGTCTGTTTCAGTGTCCTGTCCACTAAACCTCTGGCTGTGGCCAGAGTGCAAGTCATCTGAGTGAAACAATAAATCGAGGTCCCGCTCGTTCAGCATACACTTAGACCAATATTTTGAAGAAAATCCATTTTGTCTCTAAAATCAAAGCTTATAGTTCATTATTAATAGTAGAACAAAACAAACGAAACAAACCTGATGATTTTGTCCTGCATCCAGGGAGTAAAGCCCGAGTTTCACACATGTAAATCTGTTGTGATCCTGATTTTTTTTTACAAGAAATGACACAACACAAGACAATTCCATTGAAAAAAAGAAAAACAATACAATACAACACAGATTGTTTGGGGATATTTTATGGACACATGAACCATGAAATAAACGGGTATGGCCCAACCCCATGTTTTTCCTCACTATGTTGTGTACGCGCAGGATAATGGATAAAATTTATCCCCACATGAACCCATATAAAACTTATGGCCAACCATGTTTTCTTCCTCACTATGTTGTGTATGGCTGGTAATGATAAAAAATCACTGTGAGTCTCACCTCCGCCTTTCTGAAAATTAGGGGTTTTTCTTTCTGACAGTATTTTGTTGTTCATTTTTACCAGTGCTTGCTACTGGACCTACTCAAACTGTCACGCTTCCACCACCATAGCTTCTGCCACCACCACCACACTCCCACCACCACCACTTCCCCACCACCACTTCTCCCACCACCACTACTCCCACCACCACCACCACACCCCACACCACACTACTCTCCACCACCACCACCACTACTCCCACCACCACACTACATCTCCCACCACCACCACTACTCCCACCACCACTACTCCCACCACCACCACTACTACTCCCACCACCACTTCTCCCACCACCACCACCACTACTCCCACCACCACTATTCCCACCACCACCACTACTACTCCCACCACCACTTCTCCCACCACCACCACCACTACTCCCACCACCACCACTTCTCCCACCACCACTACTCTCACCACCACCACCACTACTCCCTCGACCACAACTACTCCAACCACCACCACTGCTGTCACCACGACCACTACTTCCACTACCACAACTACTCCCACCACCACCACTACTCCCACCACCAACCACTACTCCCACCACCACCACTACTCCCACCACCACCACCACTACTCTCACCACCACCACTACTCCCACCACCACCTACTACTCCCACCACCACCACTACTCCCACCACCACCACTACTCCCACCACCACCACTACTCCCACCACCACCACTACTCCCACCACCACCACCACTACTCTCACCACCACCACTTACTCCCACCACCACTACTACTCCCACCACCACCACTACTCCCACCACCACCACTATCCCACCACCATACTACTCCCACCACCACCACTACTCCCACCACCACCACTACTCCACCACACTACTACTCCCACCACCACCACTACTCCCAACCACCACTACTCACCACACACCACCATACTCCACCACCACCACTACTCCACCACCACCACCACCACTACTCCCACCACCACCACTACTCCCACCACCACCACCACCACTACTCCACCAACTACTACTCCCACCACCACCACTACTCCCACCACCACCACTACTCCCACAACCACCACACACTACCCACCACCACCACACTCCACCACCACCATACTCCCACCACACCCACCCCCACCACACTACTCCACCACCACCACTACTATTCCTCCACGTGAGTCTTGAGTTTAAATCAATAAATAAATCAAGTTTGCTTAATGTAAACGTGCTGGCGTTTGTGTGCATGCGTGCATACGTTCGTGTGTGCGTGCATGCGCGCGCGCGCGCGCGCGTGTGTGTGTGTGTGTGTGCGTGTGTGTGTGGGGGGGGAGGGGGTAAAGGTGAGGGGGCACATGTGGGCGTATGCACACACGTGTGTATGTGTATGCGTACGTGTACTCGCGGTGTATCTCTCTCTCTCGCTCTCTCTCTCTCTCTCTCTCTCTCTTCTGTCTGTCTGTCTGTCTGTCTGTCTGTCTCTCTCTCTCTCTCTCTCTCTCTCTCTCTCTCTCTCTCTATATATATATATATATATATATATATATTTCATTATTCTTTCTCTCCATTTCTTTTGAATAGACAAGCCATGTCTGTTGAGTACCTCTGTTTATTATTTCTGTATGTGTGCTAGTCTACGAACATTTTTCTGCTCGTCATTACTGTTTGGTTAGCTGTTTATTGATTAATGATTCAATGCAGAATTCTCGAGGGGTCACTTCTGCATGTGTGTAACATCAAATGCAGTCGTCAGGCCATAGAGTGCATTTCGTGTATAAAGACACCTGAAAGAGCATCTGCTCTGCTAACACTCCGCCATGTTTCCCCCACGCACCATAAATCATTGCGTCATTTAACTGTGAGGCAT
>CM065714.1:60439566-60447066 GCA_033310375.1 Conus canariensis
AGCTAAGAATATATGTTTATCGTGTGAATTGTTTCAAATATGTAAACCTGCATTAAAGTAACAACTAAAACAGCATTACTTTTTTTTTTTCTTTTTTTTTTTACCAACAATCGCGTATGTCTTACAAAATTATGGACATACATCGTAACTTTACACTGTTATCAAAAATCGCTTACCATGGGAAAATCCAGAAAATCCAGAATGGATGCATCAAACTGAGACGTAATGTGCAGCGATCTCACAAAACAAAAGCGATTAAATGACTAAATACATAACTAAATAAATGAAACGTTACATGTAATTATTTCAAAGTTTGCTGCGCTGATAATACATATTTAGAACAGGTCTTTTTCAGTGAAGGAAAAGGGATTTTTTTTAAAAAGCATGTACTGGAACTAGCAGTACATGTGCCCTTCTTTTACAACACACGAATTGACACAGAGCCACGGACAGACCTTTCTTTAACTCTCTTCAGTTCTTTCCCTTGAATTTCGATCACCGGTGATGGACGGTTTTCTTCCCGGAATTATGGTATTTAAAACAACATTTTTGTTATCTGAAACAATATATTGCCTAAAAACCCGAAATAGACACATTCATCCCAAAAATATTATTATTTTAGAAATAATGCGCAGAATGTTACGAAAAAAAGAACATCCGTCATGCAAAATGCAAAAATCTCAAAAACTGTATCAGTCATCACCCTCTCTCTCCACATTGCCTACCATCCCACCACCCACTCCTCTTCCAAAACACACACACACACACATACACACACGCGCGCGCGCGCGCACACACACACACACACACACACACACACACACACACACACACACACACAACGCGCGAGCTCCAACGTCTTTACAATTTTATGTGTTAGGCACAGTTTACCCTAACCCGGTGTCTGGACACCAAATCATTCACATCTCTGTAGCTGCTTACATGCGTTCAATTTCTTAAAAATCGAAACGAAATCGGCATACCTTTCTTTCCCGTTTGTGCCACCCACTATTTTGATCTCCATGGTTTTGTGGTTTGCATATTTAAATTATATGCGAGTCACAAAAGATAAATAGCATCTGCAGCTTTTATTTGAAGGGCTTGTTTTTCTCTACCTGCTACAAAAGCAGTTCCTCAAATTCAGTGACTGCTTTGTTTCCAGCCCTGAAGAATGATTACTTTGAAGCTGTGACCTTGACGACCAGCAGCAGCTCCTGCCTGAAACCCAGCTGCACATACAACCCGGACACCATGGCCGATGCCATCGATCTGTCCGACTGCTATCTGCTCAGCTTTGGGGCCGACAGTGTCGGTAAGTTCAACTCTTCATATTTCCCCACTGGGAACCCGACACGTTGCAAACATGAGCGGAATTCGAAACAGTGGTTATTGTAAACGCTAGAACTAGAAATGCTTGTTATGAAGGATAGGAAGTTGTTGCTAAATGAAATGTATGATTTAAATGTCACAACAGTTTTTTTCTCCATGATATTCGTCGCCATAGTATGATGCTAGCCTCCGTTTATTTTATTTACTTATATATTTTAAATTTATTGTATTGTTTTTTTTTTTCAGATGTTTTTGCTTACCAGTTTAAGCGGATTTCTCTGACAAAAGAATCTGTTCAGGAACTAGTCCTTTACTGCTGAGAGGTTCTTGATGCACACGAGTGCGTGGTGCACGAAGGATTCGATGTG
Organism: Conus canariensis; assembly: GCA_033310375.1. Classification (NCBI taxonomy): domain Eukaryota; kingdom Metazoa; phylum Mollusca; class Gastropoda; order Neogastropoda; family Conidae; genus Conus; species Conus canariensis. The sequence goes on from CM065714.1 coordinate 60,441,264, forward strand.
TCCTCTCGTTTGAAAGACTAGCAATTTTTTTTTGTAAGAAAGAAACTGCCCATGCAAGATTCGAACTACCGACACCGAGTCTTTGTCGATCCTCAGGAGAGCGTGTTTTTTAACTCAGCCTTCCGCTCGAATGCTGTTCGGGTGCTACTGAATGTCATAAATCTCAGCCTCTGCCGGAACAGCATTCGGGCGAAAAAACATGTTTAATCAAACCGGTTTATTAGCTTTAAAATATGCATTAAACTGCAAGGAAATGGGGGCTAGTTACACAAAACTTTCCTCCTTACAAGCACAGTAGGCCTACATTACGGTGTGTAATTCGATCATTTCTTTATGCTTACGTTTAAAAACAGGGTAATGCAACGAACAAAATCTTGTTTGAATTTGTCAAAGCATCAACAGTACGAAAAAGCATCACAAAACAAGACATTTTATTATGTTGATGAAAAACAGTTTTGCATTCAGCCCTCCCACGAACTCTTGCCGCGTGTCAATGTGTGTGTGTGTGTAGATGGAGGCAATCCCGGCGTGTCGTGGCGGCTGAACAGCTTGAAAGTCCGACGTGTGAGTACATGGTGCTTCGACAGCACGGGCCTCAGAGCCGACTGCTTCGTCCCGAGCAGCGATATCAACGCTTATTCATGCAGGGTATGACAGTAACACCAAAAGTGTGTGTGCGTGTGTGTGCGTGGGCGCGCGCGCGCGTGTGTGTATGCTAGCGCGCGCGCGTGTGTGCGTGCGAGTTTACGTTGCACATAGAATGTATACCGCAGGATATAAAGGTATATAGCACAGTGTGTGTGTGTGTGTGTGTATGTATGTGTGTATGCATGCGTGCGCGCGCGTGTGTGTATATGTGAGTGTTTATGTTTCACAAAGAATGAATACCACAGGATATAAAGGTATAAGGCATATTGATAGAGATGTGCTGATGGGGGTTGATCGGTAGCTGGCATTGTTCATTTCTTCGCTTTATGACCCATGATATGTTGTAGGTACCATTTTTTCCTCCTTCGGTAACTCTTTTATTATTGTTCATAATTGTGAGATAAAAATGCGTATAATGAACATGATGGCGTAGTATTCTATATTGTTCTGGGGAGTTCTAGACTGGGGTGTAATTGATTCTTCCTTCTTTAACGTGTCTCGTCGTCAATCATGCCCGAGAATCACAGACACCTGTAGTGTGGGTCAGGAAATTTGAGACGTACTCTCAATGAATCGAAAGAAATTTGTTTGTATCGTTCCAGTGGTCCCACCTAAGCTTATAGCTCAACACGCTGAAACTGTTCTTCGCAGGAAACACTACCGTTTACTTTCCTTCGAACATGATTTCTCTACGCTATTATTATTATTTTTTTTTTTTTATCAAGCATTAAAATAGATTTCATTGAAGACATTTTAATGTTTTACACAATGCCAAATAAATATACTGGTTGGCATGTTTGTTGTTTAAAGGAATCCGATTTCCATTTTCGCAGATAAAAAGAAAATGCTTTTTTTTTCCTTTATGGGACGTTATCTTGTCGGATTTTGAACAGGGGCCTTTTATAACTTCCCTTTGTAGTGATTTTGGCGCGGTGGTGTTCATAGTATGTTACACCAGTCGTGAACAAAAAAAAAAAAAAAAAAATCCCACAAAGTATGTCTCAGAATAGATACGAACCCACGCCCCCCTCTCCCTCCTCCAACCCCCACCCCCGGTCAGTAAGGTACAAGCCCGCACTCAAAACTAACCAACGCAGTGCCGCCTTCTGTTTCTGTGTTCAGGGGGACTTCGGAGCGCCGGTGTACTGCAACTTAATCACGGGCGAAACAGCTCTGTACGGGACATTCGGGATGAACAGCATCTGTGGACAGAGTCAGGTGGTCTTTCCCATCGTGCCCTTCTACTGAACCCCTGTTGTGGGCCGTTACCATGGTGACAGGCTCCCGACCACCACTACCACTGCCACTGCCAACCACTATCATACCACTACCACTACCACCACCACTCTCACCACCACCACTACCACCACCACCACCACCACCACCACCACCTGTCCCCTTTTGCCCCACTCCTTCTCCTCCATTTGAGAGTTGAGAATCACAGTTGTTTTATCCACCGAACAGAGACCATTATGGTGTGTGGATAACAAAAAAGAAAAAAAAGAAGAAGAAGAAATGGAGGTGTATGCGTTAATTAGAGAAACGTTCCTTTTTTTCTTTTCTTTTCTAACATCTAGCCTTTAAAGACCACATTTAGTTTGTTTGTATCGGAGATCAAGAGGATTTTAAACGATTAGAGGCTACAGTTGCATAACAACTCTTGTGTGTGTGTGTGTGTGTGTGTGTGTGTGTGTGTGTGTGTGTGTGTGTGTGTGTGTGTGTGTGCAAACAAAACTGCAGTCTGCTATGATTCAAACAGCATAGTTAAATAATCACCGTCAGTTATCCAAAAGCATTATTATTATTATTATTATAAGAAAATTTGTGCGTCTCGTCCATTTAAAGCCCTAGGCGTTTGTAATAAGTTCGCATATCAAACTACATAACAAGCAAACAAGAATAACCAGCAATGTACAAAATGTATCCCGCGATCAATGCGGGGCCGGATCAGTTGTATTAGAGAAGGGAGTAAAGTGGCGCAGGGGAGTGTGTGTGTGTGTGTGTGGGTGGGGGGGGGGGGGGGGGGGGGGGGGGTCACCTCACAGGGGTGCAAGAAGCAACATGCCAAAAATGCTGTTTTCATCAACTAGATTTAGGGTTCCAGACAGCTCGGAATCCACTGCCTTACACAAAGTTATATCACCCCATTGACCTAAGCCCCAACCCCAACCCCACCCGTCTGTCTTCGTCTGGCCCCTGAAACGCTCGCATCACATCCAACCTCGCCCTCTCACTCACACTATCCCTCCTCAACCCGCCTCCTCCCCTTCTTTGAAACAAAGAACTAGTACCATCGCTTACATTAGCCATGCCTGACAAAGTGTCATGTTACTAAACATTGCTGTCTGCTCGATTTATATCTAAAGCGAAAAGCTGTTTTAAAAATGACTTAGCAGATAAGGGAGGGAAGGGGGGGGGGGGAGTCTAAGCAGTGAGGCCAGAGAAGTGTTAGCAGAATGGATTTTGCTGTGCCAACAGCAGTCTGGGGAGTATTGATTTGAGTCTTTTTATGTCTGTCTTTTGTGACGCTTGAAAAAGACATGTTTGCCCAAAATTCACTTGTTTGATTTGGTTTGTGTATTAAATAACCATTACTTTGCAACTTGTTTTGTGTTGTTATTGTATTCATTTCTTTTTGTACTCCCAATTCTTATAGAACAGGGAGTACTTTACAATGGGAACGAAGAAATGCTGTCTGTCTGTCTGTCTGTGGTCAAAATGTGTTCCACTCGCTCCAGACAAAACTTCTGGGCCGATCTTTCTGAAAATTTGTAGGTATGTTCATAATGGGTCACGGATGACGCCCGATGTTTTATTTTTCCAGAATAGCCGTTACTAACGGCTATAACGGCCCCAAACGGTTTTTCTTCTTTATGGAATACCTCAGAAAGTACTTGGCCAATTTATAAGCGGTCTGGATGATCTTGTGACAAATCGGAGCCTCTTTCTATATATAAGTGATGTAATGCTGAAAATCGATTAAATAACCGTTAAAAATCGTTAAACTGGGAGAACGTTCATATGCTTTGCATCTTGTTTAAAGCTAGAGTCTGGTTCTGTCTCCCTATCTTGTATTGCGTGACACAGCATACAACGTAAGGTAACACAACACAATGTATTGTAATCGTATTTTGTTACCTTACGTGGTGAATTTTTGTGTTCTGCTGGCCTCTCATCTTGTTGTATGATCTACACATTGTGTTGTATTGCATTGCACAATGCGTTGCGTTACCTTACACTGAGCTGTGTTACCTTACATTGAGTGCTGTTTTACTATACATTGAGTTGTAATCCCATACATCGTAGGCTGTATTACCTTAATTGAGTTTTGTTACTTTACACTGTGTGTTGTGTTACACTTACATTGAAGTGTGACCTTACATTGAATGTTGTGTTACCTTACATCGAGTTGTGTTCCCTTACACCGTGTGTTGTGTTACCATACAATTTGTTGTGTTACCTTCCATTGAATTGGTTTACATTACACCAAGTTAAGTTAACTTACATAGTTTTGTATTAACGTGATTGTGTAACCTTACATTGTATGTTGTGTTGCCTTAAATTGTGTGAAACAATTTTCAAAACAAACATGTTGTTATTTTATCTTTGAACATGAACAACAACAACAAACAACCTATATTGCGATTTTGTGTGTGTGTGTGTGTGTGTGTGTGTGTGTGTGTGTGTGTGTGTTGTGTGTGTGTGTGTGTGTGTGTGTGTGTGTGTGTGTGTGTGTGTGTGTGTGTGTGTGTTTCTCTTGTCGTTCAAAATTCAAATCAGTTTCACTTAATGTGTTATGTGCGTTGCTGAACTGACCTATCAGAACTCCGCGAAGAATGTGATGGCCAGCGTTTGTCTTGGAAAGGCTGGTGTGACTGGTATTAGTTATATGTAATATGTAACAAGGTTTTTATTTCATGTGTTGTGCTGCCTTACTTGGCATTCTGCTGTCTTTCCTTACCTGCCATTAGATTATGTTCCCTTACCTGGTAATGTGTTGTATTATATTACCTGCCATTATATTATGTTCCCCTACCTGGCAATACGTTGTTTTACATTACCTGACATTGTGTTGTGTTATCTTACTTGGTAATATGTTGCATTTCCTTACCTGACATTAGATTATGTTCCCTTACCTGGTAATGTGTTGTGTTACTTTACCTGCCATTATGTTATGTTCCCTTACCTGGCAATATGTTGTGTTACATTACCTGGCATTGTGTTGTGTTATCTTACTTGGTAATATGTTGCATTTCCTTACCTGCCATTATATTATGTCCTCTCTTACCTGGTAATGTGTTGTGGTTACTTTACCTGCCATTATGTTATGTTCCCTTACCTGGCAATATGTTGTGTTACATTACCTGGCATTGTGTTGTGTTACCTTACTTGGTAATATGTTGCATTTCCTTACCTGCCATTATATTATGTCCTCTTACCTGTTAATGTGTTGTGTTACTTTACCTGCCATTATGTTACGTTCCCTTACCTTGCAATATATTGTGTTACACTACCTGGCATTGTGTTGTGTTACTTTACCTGGCAATAAGTTGTGTTTTTTTTACCTGTCATTATAATGTTCCCTTACCTGGTAACGTGTTGTTACCTTACCTGCCATTATGTTATGTTTCTTCACCTGGCAATATGTTGTGTTACATTACCTGGCATTGTGTTGTATTCCCTTATCTGGCATTGTGTTGTGTAACCTTACCTTGCATTGTGTTGTGTTACCTTACCTTGCATTGTGTTGTGTTACATTACCTGGCATTGTGTTGTATTCCCTTATCTGGCAATGTGTTGTGTAGTGTAACCTTACCTTGCATTGTGTTGTGTTACCTTACCTGGCACTGTGTTGTGTTACCTAACCCCTCATTGTGTTGCGTTATTTTACCTGGCACTGTGTTGTGCCATCTTACCTATCACTGTGTTGTGTTACCTTACCTAGCATTGTGTTGTGTTATCTTACCCATCATTGTGTTGTGTCATCTTACCTGGCATAGTGTTGTGTTACCTTAAGCTGTGTTTTGTTACCTGGCATTGTGTTGTGTTACCTTACCCATCATTGCGTTGTGTCATCTTACCTGGCATTGTGTTGTGTTACTTTGCCTTGCATTGTGTTGTATTATCTTGCCTTATATTGTGTGGCGTTACCTTA
>CM065714.1:60452066-60459566 GCA_033310375.1 Conus canariensis
CCGGCACTAACACCGGCGCTGATTCGATTTGTAAAAATCCGTCGTGCGTAAGTACAACCATTGACACTTTATGCGATCGAGTCAAAGCATTGGAAACAACAATAGCTCACCTGTCCAATATTACTGTGAATTTGAGAAAAGATCATGTGTCGGAAGGGAAAGGGGCGGTAAAAATAGTGCAGCCCGTTCAGAAGAATATGCTCTACTCTGATGCTGTTAAAGCATCTGCTAGTGTTACCCTTCCACTGAATAAAGACTTACCTGATATGCCGATAAAAGAGGACAGAAGCAGGGCAAAGAAGCCAAAAACTACCCATTTGCCTGCGGTGAGGGAAAAGAACGCGGTTTCTGATGCGAATACTTCCGATGACGTAATGCCGTCGGCGTCATCCTCTCAAAAAAAGAAAAAAGTCATTACTGAAGTTCGAAATGCTGGATCAAAGTCTGAAAAGTACCTCCAGACAGAAAAGATCTTCCTGGTATTGCCATCCTGCACGATTCTGTACTGAATGGGGTGCAGGCACGTAGGCTTGGTCTTTCCTATGGACTTCGTGTCATCAAACGTAAATGCCTGTCCATGGATGATATTGAAGGAGCTGCTAGATCTGCTATAAACGCTTACCAAGAACTCGATGCTGTCGTGTTGCACTGTGGCATCAACACCCTGAGAAACAAGACCCCTCAGGCTGCCAGTGAAGCTTTTGTTGCTGCCGTGCGCAAGTTACATTCTGAACATCAGAAAGTGAAAGTCGTTATTAGCAAAATTTCGCCAGTCAAAGATCCTTCCCTGAATGCAAAAAGAGACCTTTATAACGCCTTGGTGTTTGCTGAGCTGGTGGAGAACAAGAATATCTCTTTCATCAGCCACGAGAACCTGCAGCCGAGAGGTCTCCGGGATCAGCTTCACCCCAACCAACGAGGAGCGTCAGTGCTGGCCGGAAACTTGGGCAGACATCTTCACGGTCTTTCCTGGAATCAGCCCAAGCGACGTTCCAAATCGTACATTCAGCCGCATATGGGGTTCTTTGACTGGAGGGGTTTTTGGTACCCCCACTGGTGACTGCCTTGACAATGTATATTTTGAGCTGTAGTTAATATGTGAAGTGTGTGTGTGTGTGTGTGTGTGTGTGTGTGTGTGTGAGTGTGTGTGTGTGTTGCGCGCGCGCGCGCGCGCGCGTACGTGTGTGTGTGTGCGTTATGCACTGATGAGAACGTGTGTATGTGAGTGTGTGCGCGCGCGAGTCTTTGTGTGTGGCTGTATGTATGCCTGTGTATAAATGTATACATTATGTTGGCTTGTGTGTTAGATATACCTGGATATTCTGTTTTGTGAAGGCACACCACGTTCATCATTGCAACTGTTAATTGAGGTCAGACCTGCACTTTGGAGACATACAAGTTCCCTGAATAACGAGTGTTCATAGCCTTCATCGTTCTCATAGTCAGTATACTTAGTAGTGCGCTATTCAGACATTGGTTTATTGTTTATATAACATTGTTCTTTTCGTGTTTTCTTTGAATGTATAGTTTATTTGTTAAGAAGAAGATGTTCCCCAATGTGGGCTATTTCGTATTTATTACTACTGTAATAGGTCACTCTCAATATCAATCAATCTTGTTTGGTGGAGAATGTGCCGTGAAAACCTATAATTTGCATAACAGCAGTTATGTTACAACTTGCAATCTGCCATGAAAGCTAAGCAAAATGATTGTTTCAAAATATTTCAATGGAATGCCAGATCACTTCCCAGTAATTTATTATCTTTTGAAAATCACGTTCTGGAGGGAAACCACTCTGTGCTAGCACTTCAGTCTCTGAATGTGGAAAAGCACAGACTACCTAATTTGGAGAATTATTTCTACCCTCCACTTCACACAGTCAGTGAATCAAACAAAAAAGTCCAGACTGCGCTATACATCAGACGGGACCTGGAATTTACTAGGATCGTTCCATTTCCGGTGCCGCAGGAAGATGAAGGTGTATTTGCTACAGGTGCTGTAATCAAAGTGAACAAAGACTCAGTTTACAATATACTTTTGGCTTGTTTTAGTCCTGTTAGTCAAGACTATGTCAAAAAACTTTGTTTGCGATGCAGCCCTAAATCATGTGAACTTGATGCCATTCCCACTAACTTGCTCTTTCAGTGCATTGATGATGTCCTACCCCATCTTACTCATGTTATCAATACCTCTTTGTCCTCTGGTCACGTTCCTGAAATCTTCCGGTCCGCAGTGGTACGTCCATTGATCAAGAAACCTTCATTAGATAAAAATGTTTTAAAGAATTATCGGCCTGTATCAAATTTGTCATTTCTATCAAAATTATTGGAGAAGATCGTTTTGGAACAAATTCTAGAACATCTCGAAAAGAATCACCTTTTGAATCCTCATCAATCTGCTTACAGACAAGGCCATAGTTGTGAGACAGCACTCCTCCGTATAGTCAATGACCTCCTCTGCGGGCTTGACGATGGGAATGTTTCCTTATTAGCGATGTTAGACCTCTCTGCAGCATTTGACACGATCGATCATAATATTTTGTTCTCACGGCTTCAAACTTCCTTTGGATTCAAAGACACAGCTCTCGACTGGATTATCTCTTACTTGACTGGACGTACTCAGACAGTGTGTGTACAGGGAAGATACTCAGACAGTTCTCCTCTTAGGTACGGTGTGCCTCAGGGTTCTGTACTTGGGCCAGTCCTTTTTGTGCTGTATGCTAGTCCTGTGTCTGACGTCATCAGTGGTCACGCCATGTCGCATGAGAGCTTTGCTGACGATACTCAGCTTCATCAGTCGGCTCCCATTGCTGAAACTGACTCACTGATTTCTTGGACGCGGGGCTGCATTGCAGACCTGAAGGACTGGATGACAACCAACAAACTACAACTAAACGACGACAAGACGGAACTCATGTTCGTGACAAAACAGCCTAACCATCCTTCTCTGCCTTCAACTGTCACTATCAATGACTGTGCTGTCTCTGTCTCCACCTCTGTCCGCAGTCTAGGGGTCATACTTGACCAATCCCTCTCCTTTGAGAAACAGGTTTCAAATATTTGCAAGATTGCCTATTTAGAACTAAGAAGAATCAGCTCTGTACGTCACCTTCTCTCTACAGATGCTACAAAAACTCTCATTTGTGCATTTGTCTTATCTAGAATAGATTACTGCAACTCACTTTTGGCCGGCCTTCCAAAATACCTGATAGAAAGATTACAGCGAATCCAAAATCATGCAGCCCGAGTCGTCTGTAGAGCAAGAAAACATGCTCACATTTCGCCTCTCCTCCACTCTCTTCACTGGCTATCTGTCTCAAACCGTATCTCGTACAAAATCTCAACTCTCACTTTCTCTGCTCTCTTTGAAAATGGACCTTCTTATCTCTCAGATCTCCTTAAAATCTACACCCCCTCTCGACAACTACGCTCCTGTGCTGACGACCGCCTTCTGCGAATGACTCGCTTCAGGACTACTACTGGTGAAAGATCTTTCTCTTTTCAAGCTCCAGCGACGTGGAACAGACTGCCAGACTGTCTCAGACATTCAGATTCTATCTCTTCTTTCAAGTCTAAACTTAAAACCCATCTATTTTCTCATAATTAGTCAATGCTGTGGGGGGGGGGGGGGGGGGGTACAACCTAACTCATAGCCGTCTGGGCCTTTTCAAATGTAGCATATGTGTATGTTCTCTATTATATGTATTTGTTGTATGATTGAACGTTATAGGATTAAGTTTTTGTAGTGATATTTGAAGAATAAGTGAATGTCACATTGGTAGGATTAGGATTTGTTAGTTATTGTAGTAACAGTATTTGTAGTTGGGTGTAAGGTGTATTATTGTATATGAGAAGGGTGAATGTAGTATGACTTTGTAAAGCGCTTAGAGAAATTCGTTTGATTAAGCGCTATATAAGAAATCATTATTATTATTATTATTATACTTTCTGTATATTATCCTAATGGACCCCAAGAAGATAATACAGACTGGATGAAGAATACAAATTTTACAAGTAAGAAATGGATCATTGTAGGCGACTTTAATGCTCATGCACCATTTTGGGATTCTGTGTGTTCTAAAGTTTCATCCAACAGATTCGTTGAAAATATTATTGATTCCTCTTTAGTTTTATTAAATGATGGTCGAATCACAAGAATTCCAGATGTTTCAACTCACAAACCTAGCGCGATAGATTTATCCTTCGTTTCACCTAGCATTGCAGTAAACTGTAATTGGTCTATAGGAGAAGATTGTTTGGGAAGTGATCACCTCCCCATTACTATAATCTTTGATGATGACATAAATAATGATGTAACAGACATCGAAGACAAAATTCCAAAGTTTAATTATAAACTTGCCAACTGGGATGCCTACCAGATTTTTCTTGCATCGTATAACACAACATTTATTGAGAATGATGATGTTAATTTATTTTATTCTAATTTCAGCAAAGTCATACTGTTAGCAGCCGAGCATTCTATCCCTAAATGCAAATTTTAAAAGATTGGTAAATATATGGGTAATGTATGGTGGACGGAAGAATGTAGACTAGCTGTTAAATCAAAGCGAATAAGTTACAAGGCTTGGTTACGAAATAAGACAGAAGAAAATTTTGTCTTTATGAAGCAAGAAAAGAACAAATGTAATAAAATTGTTGCTCAAGCTAAAAAGAAATACTGGGCAGAATTTTGTGAGACCGAAGTAAAAGAATCGAAGGATATGTTTAAAGTTTGGAAAAAAGTAAAACAAATGAAAAATTGTTACAAAACACAAGCTTACCCTGTAAAATTAACAAAAGAATTTCCAAGCACAATGGATAAGGCGGAAGCTTTCTCCCATTTCTTTTCGGAAAATAGTCGAGCTGTAAATCTTCCAGCAGAAATCAAGTACCATAGACAAAAAGAGGAACAAAAAGAACAATATAAGAGTCCCATACCAGACAATAATAACTAAAATTCTCCATTACAATCATCAGAACTTCTTGAAGCGATAGAATCCATTACATCTTATGATTCAGCAGTGGGTCTAGATGGTATTTCTTACGAGCTTCTTCGTCACTTGCCTTCTTCGTGGAAAATATTACTACACTCGTTGTTCCAAAAATGTTGGACGTACGGCACTATTCCTACAATCTGGAAAAGTTCAGTGGTAGTACCAGTACCAAAAGAAGGTAAAACGAGAACATCTGTAAATAGCTATAGACCCATTGCTTTAACATCCCATGTTGGTAAACTTCTTGAAAAAGTTGTACAAACACGTCTATTATATTATTGTGAAAAAAATGACATTATTCCAGTCCAGCAAGCTGGATTCAGAAAAGGGCGTTGCACAACTGATCATTTAGTGAAACTAACTTCTCATATAAAAAAGCAATTTTCACGCAGAAAAAGTACATTAGCTACATTCTTTGATGTAAAGAAAGCATACGACCGTGTTTGGCATGCTCGATTATTGTATAAACTGAAAAATATTGATATTTCTGGGAATATGTATGATTATATAAAAAAAAACTTTCTAGAAGGAAGAAATATATGTACACGAATTGGAAAAACATATTCATCATTCAGGAAAATAGATATGGGCATTCCTCAGGGATCTGTTATTGCACCTTTATTATTTACGATCCTTATACATGATCTCCAAAGGCATTATCAAAATCCACCAATGTAGTGCAGTATGCAGATGATATTGCCATTTGGATTAATACTTCATTAAGGAAGCACTCGAATAAAAGGGCAGTAAAATTTGTACAGACAATGTATCAAGGAGAATTGGACAGATTATCTGCTTACATGAAAGAGAACGGTCTTGAATTATCTGGTGAGAAAACTTGTTTAATGCTTTTTAATAATGGCGAAAACCCAAAAGCTCTGCCCAACCTTATTCTTGACGACAATGTTCTACAATATAAGCAAACAGTCAAATTATTAGGAGTGTTTTTAACACCGAAGCTGAACTGGAAAAAACATATTGAAAATTTGATAGATAAAGCTAGGAAAAGATTAAATTTGCTCAAAATTATATGTTGTCAACCATGGGGTCAAGACTGTACTGCACTTTTACATTTACATACATCGTTAGTCCGATCAAAATTAATATATGGACAGGAAGTATACTTCTCTGCATCTAACTACCTTTTAAAGAAACTGCAAAGCTTAGATAGTAAAGCTTTAAAATTAGCTTTGGGTGTTCCAGTGCACACAAACACAATGAAATGCTATAAGGAGACAAACATTTTACCTCTTAATGAACAACGAACGTTGGATGTGTCCAAATACGTTGTAAGAGGCCTATCTGTAAAAAACTCTGCTACTGATGAAATTCTTATGGATTCCAACAAGGAATACCCCAAAAGGTCTAAAAATATATCATACATAGAGCCAATTAGAAATTTCACTTGTGAGCTTATGTCAGAATGTAGTATTGATATTGATGCAATTTCGGAGGCTCCCATTTTTCCTCAAATGCCCCCATGGGAGCATCTCAACGCAAAAATTGATGATGAATATACTACTTTGAAGAAAGACGACAATGTAAATATTCTAGTAAATGAAGTTCGAGAACATCTCGAAAAGACTTATCCAAATCATTTAAAAATATTTACAGATGGTTCAATAATGGAAACGTCTGACAGTGGTGCTGGATTCACTATACCATCCTTAAATGTGCAAAAGTCTTTCTGTCTAGGCAGAGAATTTTCAATTTATACATCAGAGCTATATGCAATTATGAAAGCTCTGAATTATATCTTATATGACACGCCAGTATCATTTTATAGTGTGCTATTTTGTGTTGATTCAAAATCAGTTTTACAATCATTAAAGCACTGGAACTCTAAAATTAGAACTGATATTCTTTTTGAAATTAAGCATCTATTACATTGTTTACTTTCCCGAGGTATAGCAGTTGATTTTTGCTGGGTTCCTTCACATTGTGGCTTAAAAGGGAATGAATTAGCAGACAAATTGGCAAAACAGGGAGCCTGTACAATTTTTGAAACACCCTTCAACAAAGTCTTAAATTTTTCTCCGCATGAATTGATCCAGCGATTGGAAAAGAATATGTCGAAGAAACATCTTAATGAGAATTTATTCGTCCTGCCATCATGTCCAAGGTATCTAGCCAGATTAATTCATAAATTACGGTTAAATACATGGAATACAAAATATTCACGAGGTATAGCGTGTATATGTCAGGAGAATATCTCAATTCGTCACCTTTTATTTGAATGCCCTATACTAACCACAGCTTATAAGGAGAAGAATATTTTTATAAATAATTCTGACCATGTTGATAGTGTGGTAAATAACCCTTGCTTTTTTTATATTGCTTTGGTTATTGCTCAGTCCCCAGTTGCAAAACTATTGTGAAAAAAGCCATTTGATTTTTTTTTTTTTTTTTTATGGGGGGGGGGGGGGGGGTAGTACAATGGAATGTACATTGCAGTTCAAAGGTCAAAGATCATCTTGCGATGAAAAGACGTTAAATAAAACTACTGA
>CM065714.1:60485202-60490202 GCA_033310375.1 Conus canariensis
TCTACACCTGGTACACTAAGAATCAGCCCCTAGAACGGCGGTCTGTTCTCATCACCTAGGCCTACTGCCGTAACGTGTTTTCCCAGCACCGTAGACAGTAACACCCCCTCCCCTCCCCCCCCCCCCCCCCCCCCCCCCCCCCGACTGGCGGAGAGAATGATCTCAGTTTCAATTTTGCAAAGGCACGCATTCCAAATGGACACAATCCCGAGTGTGCGTGGGGCATCCGCATGTGCAAATGTAATGTGTTTGATAGGTTGGTGGTTATCTGATATTGTTGCAATATGTAAGTGCTTTATGCCGTCAGTTGCTTGTGTCCTGCCTAAGAACGTAGGACATTGCTGAAGTGAAACAACATTTCTGTGTGACATTGCAGCCTTTGACGTAATTTGGAAGCTGCTGTGTTAGTGTGCGGTCAAAAGTAATGTCTACATGAGACTTCCCGAAAAAGAAGGAATCTTGCTGAAGTTAGGATGCCTTGAAAATCATTTTGATGATCAGCTATTGTTTAAATTAATAACGAGGTGGGGGGGGGGGGGGACACCAATAAATGCATAAAACAGAGTGAACATTGAAGTTCATTTTATACACAATGTAAAAGAGAAGAGTGGATTTGGGGCAAAGAAAGTCCGCTTCAGACGTTACAAAGAGCAGACATAAAAAGGCACAGAACAGTTCTCCCATGATGCTTTTAGCTGGGAAAATGGATTTGCGCATTTTTGTGGCTCTTGATTGTGACATCTAAAGAAGTTACATGTCAAAAATTCACATGTTTGTTCTGCACTGTGTATTGAATGAGCGTTACTTCCCACTTTGTTTTGTGTGTACATTTGGATTTGAGCTGCAACGCCGCAATCTGTATCAGTGTGTTACAAACAATGAGCCATGTATCAAAATAAACATCCAGCCATGCAACCAAACAAAGACGTCTCCCTCCCCCCTTTTCCAGAAAAAAAAACGAAAAAAAAAAAAACCCGTGACTGCTATAGAGAATGACTTGTTCGCTGTCTGATCTTTCGAATATGTCCTTTAACACCTACAAGAGAGGTAATTTTCATGCGGTCTCTACCACAAAAAGGGCATCTTTTGCTGAGGCTAAGCTGCTGCACGCACAACATATGAAGACACAGTGCATGTGCTTGACTGATGGTAAAGTGCAAACAAAAGAGTGAACTATGCATCACAGAGTTTCAGGTGTCTCGAGTGTTAACCATTACGAAGGTAAAAGAAAAAAATATGCAAGCCTACCGAACTTTTTTGTGGCCATGTAATCTATTTACACACACCCCTCCCTTTTTTCTTCTTTTTTTTTTTTTTTTTTGGTGATGGTGGTGGTCGTATAGAGTCTCAAAATGGATGAATTACTCTAAAATCGCTCAGAGATCATGATATATTAAAAACGTGAACGTTATAAACATACCAATACCATCTAAAAATTATGCCATCAAATTCAGCGAGGTTCTCTCTCTCTCTCTCTCTCTCTCTCTCTCTCTCTCTCTCTCTCTCTCTCTCTCGCTCCCCCCCCCCCTCTCTCTCTTTTTAAAGATACCCCCTCTACGGACAAAAAAATTCTGATGGAGAGAACTGAGAAAAAAGTACAATGACAAATTCAGGAGAAAAAACAACAACAACAACAACAAATATAGCCTACAACAACAACAAAAAAAACACGTTGAGCTTAGTGAGAATTTTGGTTTTTTAAAACGTTTCGACTGGAAGGAAGAATAAAAGGTAAATGAGAATGCGACAAGAAAAAAAAGTCAACAATATTGATACAAGAAAAGAACAAGCGAAAATAAACACGCGCGCGCGCACACACACACACAAACACACACACACAGTTTTATCGTATTTTTTAAGATGCGTGTGGCAAGACACACACACTCACTCGTATCAAGCACTTTTTTAACACTCATATGCAACTAGCATACAAATATACACACACAGGTGCGCGCGCGCGCGCGCGCACACACACACACACACACACACACACACACACAAAGGTCGTTCGCACTCGTGCACGAGGCGAGCCAGAACATGACTGCAATGGTTGACTCACTCAGCAAGCCTAAACCACACCACGGGAAAAATAACCTGTCATCAGTCCCCGCACGCCACCTCACACTTCAGCACCCAGCCGGTGAGGTCAGCGATGACAGCACTCACGTGGGAAAGGCCTCGGGGTTTGAAAAAAAGGTCCCTGCCGAAGCTTAGATATAGAAAAGGACCAGTTAAAAAAGTTCTTTCACAGCAAGGTTGTTCACATGTCAGTGCACCCATTTGCAGTGAGCTCTTCAGCAACAAAGGTTGCGTTTTCATGTGCCCTGCAAGATCACGTGGTACGATATACTTGAGCGAAGCAGACGACAGACACGAGTTCTCTTTCATGAGTTTTTTTTTCCCATTGGTGCTTGGATGTAGATTTTTTTATGCCTATGGTTCTCGCTGAATGCCGTTTGCACAAATACATTTCCGTTAAAAGTTCCCGAGCTTGACAGAACTTGAAATAATTCGAGTTGTGTGCAGTCTCTGTGTATGATATCAGACATGCTGAGGGCGTTGATCATCGTTGTTATTGCTGGTAGGTACACAAAAGTACCCATGTTAATATTTTCGGCATGCAAACTGTCCGCCTTTCGGAGGATTCTTGCAAAAGGCTCCTTTCTTTCTTTCTTCCTTTTTGGTAATTGTCTACAGTTACAATGTACATAGATTAAGACTTCATTGAGGGAATTTCCGGTCGCTGAAAAGTGTTGTTTTTTCTCCGTGATCGACAGCCTCCCTTTCACAGAGCGACAGCAAATCGGGCGTTGATTATTCTGTCACTGAATGGGGGATCGCCAGAAAAAGAAAACTACCGGCTATTTGACACCAGTTGCGTTCTCAGTTGGAGCGACTGTAAAAAAGAAGAACCTTTGAGCATGGAAGAACCCTTCACTTTCACCTCCACACAAATTTCGACGGCGTGAGTGCGAATATCAGAAACACAAGAAAATGTTAACACTGCATTGGAGACGAGCAATTACGAATTCAGAGATCAGCGTTTGTGCCACTTAGACCGATAAGAACGTTTGCGCCTTTTTTCGTTTGTGCTACCGATACCGCTGCGGCCCTCTCAGCAACGAGGGCGCTACCACATCCATATCCGGACAGACAGTTGTACCGCTGGAAATCATTGAAAGGTTATCACACACACACACACACACACACACACACACACACACACACAGAATACGAAATACGAATAATGAATGATGGTTTAATGGGTCAAGTTTCCGGCCCATTGACACATCAGGAGGTGAGGTGGGGGTAAGGAGGCGGAGTGAGACATCGAAATTGAAATAAACATGAACTTTTGACACAAATAGTACTGGACATGCGAGATGGAAGGCAGATCGCGGTACAATCACTTTGGTCGTTAGGGGGACAGGCGGAAATGTTTATGCTGCCCATCATGATTTCTTTATGGTTGGGAATGTCAGTGTTTCCAGCGGTGGTCAGTCTGGGTTTCCTTTTCCATAGCTGTGGAATCGTCATCCCGTTGGAAGCTCCGCTGCACTTTGTCAATTTCTTTGGATGTTTTCTTGCAAATAATTCAATATTTCTCTACATGTGTCATATGACAGTCCGGAAACTTGCTATTCAGAAATAACGAATGTGTGGTTGACACAGTCACCGTTTCCTTTAGCAGTGTGCTGCGCTGACTGTCAGTAATGTAGACTGGATGGAAGGTTGGTCAAAACACCCCCTGTCTTTTTCTGCATCCACATCGATGACATGAACGTGACTGCCACTCTCGTTTTCTAGTGTCACACAGCGTCAGAGAGAGAGAGAGAGAGAGAGAGAGAGAGAGAGAGAGAGAGACTCATCAGTTTTCGTGACTAAAAGTAACATTAAACAACAACAGCAACAACTACAACAGCACCAACACACACACGCACGCACACACACACACACACACACACGCACGCACACACACAAACACGCGCGCGCGCGCGCGCGCGCTCACACACACAATATATAGACGCGCGCGCCTACACACACACACACACACACACACACGCACGCACGCACGCACGCACGCACGCACGCACGCACGCACACACACACACACACACACACACACACACACACACACACACACACACACACAGAGTTTTCAGTTTAATGAATAAAAGAAGCCCGAAAACACCTTAATACACTTTGAACAGTTAGATCCTAGATCAGCGGAGTAAATCTCCCCGACGAAAACAAGCCCACTGAAATGCGTTTCTTTCCGTAAACAGATTATCTGATCTTATCTGATCTCTTAATATTAACGCATTAAAAAGTCTTGTTGACTAATGGAAATAATTTATAAAGGTAAAAGTATAATAAGTATGACGAATGAGGCGTCACAAAACCCTGAGCTTACAACCAGTGACCTTTTATATTACTATCTATCATGTAGCAAAAGATGGAGCTCTTAAAAGTCTGACGGATTGTTGTACATTGTTCTCACTTTGATTCTGATCTTCGTTCATACTTTGGTTTGGTGTGGCGCAGCGATTGATAAGCTTACTGCTTTTGGCGTGATGCAATCGTACACACGAGTCAAATAAAAAAGCTCGCAAGGTGTACAAAGGCACAACCATGTACAATTCATTGTGGCAGAGACGCATCGCTCCCAAACAATCCACAGGATTGTAAAAATCATTGGCATGATTTTCGCCGCCTCTCCCCTGTCTAGCTTCCAGGTTCTAAAATTTGAAATTAATCGTTGGAAGGGGACATTGAGTAAGGGGTGGGGTGGGGGGGGGGGGGGGGGGGGGGGGGGCTGATTGATCTTTGTTTACGACGTTGATATTTTTCTTCTCCGCGTTTGAAGAAAACTGTGCTGACGATTCGGATTGTGCACTCTGATTTTTTAACAGTGAATATCAGTGAGGGCCAAATGGGCAGAAATCTTTCCCCCAATCGTTCCGGTACATTTGCCGTCCATTTGTTGGTTTGATTTTTCC
>CM065714.1:60495202-60502702 GCA_033310375.1 Conus canariensis
TTATAATTGAATCGGCGTCAGCGAAAACCACCATAATCTCAGAAGGGAAGTAAGTCGCATTTGGGTTATCTGAAAGTCACATTGTGTTATCTATTTCTGATCTGTAAAGCGATTCTGATTTGACAATTGCAAGCAGTATATACATGGTAAGGATAACCCAAACGGATCACAGCTATAATCTGTCAACATTTCGCTGTCAACGTTGCGGACAGGTTTGATCAATGCGTGATCAAATGTGGCTCAAGCTGTCAAGTCCCCAAAAGTTGCTACGTTTGCGGGCGTTTTAAACACTTTTGACACCGACTGTCTGGGAATCATAGCTTGTCACGTTCCCAGTTGGCTTTATAGCTGCTTTTTTTTCAAATGCTTGTCACTTCCTTATTTCCGACCCATGTTTGTTATCCTTTTTTGTCAAATTAGGTAAAATGCTTGATTATAGCTTTAAAACTGTTTTTCTTCTTCTTGCAATAAAGACGTGTCCAGCTTACGTGGGCATCGATTACGCTGGTCCAGAAATGCAGTGTTAGCGCCGAACCTTTAAGAATTATTGCTGCTCTTGTGCTGAGAGAGTTAAGACGTGGATACTTGAACCATACGGTTCGTGAGGAGGTTTGAACCTCGTGCAGCCATTTCAGCCAGGTAGCCATAGTGGCAAACAATCCGTTTGGCTCGATGTGTTTGATCGGAGGCGACCTCTCCAAACATCAGGTAAAAAGGCTCATGTCGTGATTGTACTGAAGTAGCCCCTCCTCTGTGTGTACCTCTATCCTCTGTCGTATTGCTTCTGTAATCCTCTGGTGTGTTTTCAGTCTAATGTATCAATTTCCTGCTGTGTCGTTTTTCTGATGTCTTGTTCCTAGTGTGTCTGTATTGCCATTTGTCTTCTTCCTGATCGGTCTCCCTGATAAGACCATTTCCAGATGTGTCTTCTTCCTGATGTATTCCCTCCTGATATGTCCGTTTCCCTGCGTTTTCCTGGTATGCCGTCTTCCTAATCTGTCCAATTCCTAAGGTGTTCACTTCCTAATGTTATTTTCTTCCTGATTTGCTCTCTTTCCTGGTGTGTCATCTTTTTCATCTGTTCCAGCGTCGCGTGTCCTTTTTTTCCCCCATGTATTGCCTTTCATCATGTGTCCTCTTCCTTATATTGTGTCTTCTTTTGGATGTGTCCTATTCCTGATGTGTCCTCTTCCTGATGTGTCCTCTTCCTGATGTGTCCTCTTCCTGATGTGTCCTCTTCCCTGGAGTGTCCTCCTTGCCATGTGTCTTACTCCTTTTCATATGTCCACTTCCTGCTTTGTCCTGTTCCTGGTGTGTCCTCATTCCAGTGTGTCCTCTTGCCGTTAGTCCTCTTCCTGGCATGCATTGTACCTGTTTTCGTCCATTGTTGATCCTTTCTTAATGTGTTCTCTTTCCTGTGTCATCTCGCATATTATCCTCTTCCTCGTATGTCATGTTCGTGTGCGTCATCTTCCTCGGGTTTCATTCTCTGTGGGTTGTTTGGCGAGTGCCCCGTGTCCTGTGTCCTCTCTATCGTCGTCCTCTTCCTTCTGTGTCCTCTCTAACATTTTTTTTTTTAATCACCGCGATAAGATCGTTTGCTTATTTCGGACGAAAGGGTCCGCAGTGTTAGGGAAAACGAGCTGTGTGGGCCACCTTAACAAAAAGATCAGTGCGAGTGTGAGTGCGTGCATACGAGGGCGCACGAGCGTGTGTGTGTGTGTGTGTGTGTGTGTGTGTGTGTGTGTGTGTGTGTGTGTGTGGTGTGCGTGCGGTGGTGTGTGTGTGTGTGTGTGTGTGTGTGTGTGTGTGTGTGGTGTTTTAGCATCTCATAAACGCACAAGAAAGATGATTCCAAGTTTTGAATAGTGTAGTATTACAAAACAAACGAACTATTGAAAATGTTGGCAATGGTACACAGACATCAAAGACGTTCATGCAAAGTTGGCAATCAATGACGTTCCCTCATTCAAAAATATGGACTGTTATAAAGTAACTTAAAAAAAAAAAAACCAGCGAACATCTCCTCCACAAATCCCATTTAATAGTTATTTGGTGCAGATGCCGCTTTCTTTTAAACTCAGATTGTTTTCTTACGAGTCAGCTTCATGTTTCTCAAGTCAACCCCGTCTTTACACCCACATCGTTTTCCTACGGTCATTTCGCGTGCAGCAGCAACATTCGGCCAGTGTTTCTATTGATTTTCTGTGTAACCTCTGGGGAAAATGTGTGGCACTGCAGGATCTAAGTTACAGGGGCTTCGGTCTTCGGTGATTTTAAGATAACAGCAGTGTGTCTGCTGTTGTGTTTCATTATCATTTTATTTGCGTGTGCGCGCGCGCGCGCGCGCGCGCGTGTTTGTGTGTGTGTGTAAGAGAGATAGAAGGGGAGAGAGACAGCCGGACAGAGAGAGAGAGAGAGAGAAGAGAGAGAGAGAGCGCGAGAGAACGAGAGAGAGTCTGTCTCTGTGTGTGTCTGTCTGTCTGTTTGTCTCTCTCTCTCTCTCTCTCTCTCTCTCTCTCTCTCTCTCTCCCCTCTCTCTGTGTCTGTGTGTGTCTGTGTGGTCTGTGTCTCTGTCTGTTCCTCTCTCTCGGTCTCTGTGTCTCTCTCTGTCTCTCTCTCTCTCTCTATCTCTTCTCTCTCTTTACCACACACACACACAACCACACCACACACACCACACACACACACACACACACACACACACACACACATGTATATATATATATATATTTCTATCTCTCTCTCACTCCTCTTCCACCCCTCCCCCCCCCCCCTCTCTCTCTCTCTCTGCTCTTCCATGTGTGTGGTGTGTGTGTGTGTCTGTCTGTCTGTCTGTCTGTCTGTCTGTCCTGTGTCTGTCTGTCTGTGTTCTTCCCCTCCCACCCATGTACGCAGTCCACACACCTGGAATCCCGGATCCTGTTGCAGGCTCATGCCACGCCCAGAGTCAGGGCGCCTTCTCGGAGTGTGCGAACGAGCTGTCCATCGTCACCAGCTGCAGCAACACCCACCTGTCCTACCTCGTCGAACTGAACCCCAGTCAGGTACACCTCATGCCCGTTTTGCAGTGGTTATGGTCTGTTTTATCGTGGTACATCATCAGTCGGTCAACTGACTCCCCGCCCCCTACCTGGACCGCCTTCCTGTCATACCTGATCAAAGTGATCCCCAGTGAATGCCCAGTTCTTCTAGTGGTTTTGTTTGATGTTTATCGTATTTCAGGTGGCTCCGTTTTTTTGTCGCCGTTTTCAAGGTGTTTTACTGTTACTGATTTTTGGCGGCTGCTGACTTCTTTGTCGCATTCTCCTTCTTCTACCACTTCTACAGCTGATGCTTCTACTTCTTTCTTCTTCTTCGTCTTCTTCTTCTTCTTCTTTCTTCTTCCTCTTTTCTTTCTTTTTCTTCTTCTTCTTCTTCTTCTTCTTCTTCTTCTTCTTCTTCTTCCTCTTCTTCTTCTTCTTCTTCTTCGTCTCCTTCTCTTCCCTCTTCTTCTCCTTCTTCTTTCTTCTTCTTCTTTCTTCTTCTTCTTCCTCCTTTGTTCCTCTTCTTCCTTCGTCTTCTTCTTCTTCTTTTTCTTCTTCAGCGGTGTTGCCTTTAGATGATAGCACTAAGCCAGATACACTCGTGCTGTGGATGTGAGTGACACTAACTGTTGTTGTTGGTGACCCACGTGCTCTGGATGTCAGTGACCCTTGTGTTGACCGCGGGTATCCCCACATGTTTATGACTGTGAGTGACCCAAGTACCAAGGCTGTACGTGCTGTGACTGCGGGGTGACCTATGGGTTATGGCTACGAGTGACCCACATGCTGTATCTGTGAGCTTGCGTACCCTTGCCGTGGCTGAGTGACGAAGGTGTTGTGACTGTGAGTGACTCATCTACTGTAGCTGCGAGCGACACAAAATTCTGTTTCTGTCGTGTGAGTGATCCATCTCCTGTATCTACGAGTGACACATGTGCTGTATCTTGAAGTGGTCTATGTGTCTTTGGGCGTTCCACGTGCTGTGGCCGTGAGTGATCCACGTGCTGTAGCTGTGAGTGATCTCCGTGCTGTGGCTGTGAGTGATCCACGTGCCTTGGTTGTGAGTAGTCCATGTACTGTGACTATGAGTGATCCACGTGCTGTCGCTGTGAGTGATCTATGTGCTGTGACTATAGGTGATCCACGTGCTGTGGTTGTGAGTGATCCACGTGCAATCGCTGTGAGTGATCCACGTGCAATCGCTGTGAGTGATCCACGTGCTGTCGCTGTGGGGGATCCACGTGCTGTGACTGTAAGTGATCCACGTGCTGTTGCTGTGAGTGATCCACGTGCTGTGACTATGAGTGATCCACGTGCTGTCGCTGTGAGTGATCCACGTGCTGCGGCTGTGAGTGACCCACGTGCTGTAGTCGTGAGTGACCCATGTGCTGTGACTGTGATTGACCCACGTGCTGTGGCTGTGATTGACCCACGTGCTGTGGCTGTGAGTGACGCACATGCTGTGGATGTGAGCGATCAACATGCTGTGGCTGTGAGTGACCCACGTGCAGTAGCTGAGTGACCCACACGATGTGGCCATGAATTACCCACGTGCTGTGGCTGTGAGTGACCCATGTGCGCTGTAGCTCAGAATGACCCACATGCTGAGGTTGTGAGTTGTCCACGAGCTGTGACTATGAGTGATTCACATCCTGTGGCCGTGAGTAGTCCGTGTGCTGTAGCTGTGTGTCACTCACGTGCCCTGGCTGCGGGTATCCCTGTGCTGTGACTTCGGGTGATCCACATGTTGCGGTTGTAAATGGCCAAAATGCTGTGGATGGTTGTGGCCTATCTAGATGCTGTGGGCGGCAGTGATTGACCGTCATGTCATGTCTGTTCTTTTCAGGTGGAGCTCATGCAGCGAGTCTCTCAAATCGACGATCCTTCCTTCCTGCTCGACCAGCTGAACCTGAACGACCTCTGCACGTGAGTCTTATTATGGCCATACAGGCCCAAGTGAGCAAGCACGCTCTAGCTGATCCTCTACGACGGTTAATGTAGGCATGAATAATAAAAGTGTCTACCATGTGACATTTCACCTGCACACTGAAGGCTGAGGATGGCGTTTAAGCCATTGAAGAGCCGTCCAATTCTAAATGTTCAGTTTGGTGGGCCGAGTGATTTCCCTTGAATTGTTCCCTCGCTTGTAGAGTTTTCGTAAGATTTCACAGTGAACGTCGAGGCCTCTTCCTCGCAATGGGAAGGAGGTGGACAGATCTGGACGATTCACGTGGCCCGATATAGACAGTCATCTCCACAAATGAATGAGACATAGATTAAAATTAAAGACGAAGTTTAAACAGTTTGGAGGCTAATTCAGCTTGTTTCTATTTCAAATCTGTTTCATCTTCGATATGAACAAGACTGAAAAAGTCTGAGCCGTTCACACACGTATTGAAAAACGTGAAAAAAAAACAGGTGGAAAACTTTCAGTTTTTCAAACAACAAACACTGCTTTATGTGTACATGCATGCATGCATATGTGTGTGTGTGTGTGTGTGTGTGTGTGTGTGTGTGTGTGTGTGTGTGTGTGTGTGCGTGCGTGCGTGCGTGCGTACGTGCGTGCGTGCGTGCGTGTGTGTGTGTGTATGCGTGCGTGTGTGTGTATGTGTGTGTGTATATGTGTGTGTATGCGCGCGCACGCTCGAGCGCGCGCGCGCATTTATCTATGTTGTAGTGCGCCTGTTAATAGGAATGATCGAGAGAGTGCCACGAGGCACCATGGGTCAAAAGTTAATAAACACCATCCAGGTACTATGCTTCAAATTGATAAGTGCGATACTCGGGGTGCTATTGGACAACGATTCCATACTTGAGCTGAAGTTTGTCGGGGCTGACCTTTATTCCCCACACTTTTCAACATATTGCTGGGACGCATCCTGACAGATTCACTTGAACATCGTGTCATAACATTCAGCATTTGGAAGAAGAACGATCATAAAGCTTTGCATGGCTATTGATATCGATGGCATGCAAGAAGTGAAACAAAGACCTCACTAACCTTATCAAAAGATCGGATGAAACATCGACAAGCTGCTGCATGAAAATCAGCACCGAAAACATCAGACTGATATCCAATCACAACACCATTACCACATCTGACATAACTGTCCATAATCAGAAGCTAAAAACACTTCAACGGTTCACTTAGCTGGGATCCGTTACTAGCAATGAAGGATCCCGAACAGAAATCCTCTCAAGGGCAGCAAAGACAACCTCCACACAGCCCAGACTGAAAGCTGTATGGGAGGACCATTACATTTCCGTGAAACACATAACCAGGCTCCTGAGTGCACCAGTGTATTCTATCTTTCTGTAGGCATGGGAGACATGAGCCGGTGGATCTGGAAAGAAGAAACTGGGAGTACAAAAATTATGGACTGAGAAAATAACAGTATGGAAATGGAAACCATTTGTAGACACCGAAGCTTTGGCACACTGTGGACTAATATGGAAGAACCTGGTGAGCAGTTTTTCATTCGGCACCCCTGTAAATACTTCATTGAGTTAAGAGAGATGAGAAAAATGAGAGAGAAATCTGTATGCTGCACGCGTGTCTGCTATTCTGTATATGCACGCAGTGTGCGAACTGACTAGTTTGAAGACATTTTTATAATCTTCACAACACACCGTTGTCTTACTCAGACTGGAGTGTGGGTGTTGAGATTGTTACGTCCAATAGGAAAATACAAAGCTTGTATGCTCCCATAGCTTTACCTCCCAGATATCGAGCGTCGTAAGCTTGCCTGGGACGAGCACGCATCTAGCCGTGATACCCTGTCCAAGACCATTTTACCGGGTACCCTGGAGGAGGGGACACCCTGCAGACAGACCGAAGAAGTGCAGAGTATAATCGACCGGTCTGGTTAGAATACCTCTACCCTGTCACGCTTGACTGGATATCACTGACTGATCAAGCGTCCCATATAGCACGCCTACGATCTTTCGTAAAGAGACAGTCAGAGATGGTGGCTGCAGGTAGCTCATAAGATTTGCTGTGACTGGTTTCAGAGAAAAGGTTCACCTGAAGCAGTACTATCTGTGTGTGCACGCCAACCTGACCTGGTGCCTCCGGCAGGTCAACAGTTCCCAGGCCAAGAACCTGCCAGACGCCCTCGCCATCTCCCAGGGCATTGGGCACTTCTGTGACAACCGAAACGGTACGGTGGGGGTGGGGGTGGGGGGCCAGGGGGCCGAAAGGGTGAACGGGGAAAGTGGGGGAAGTCGTCGTCGCAGAAGTGATTGTCTTCTTTTCTTTGTCGGGTAGCGTAAGTAGGGAGGGGGGTGGGGAGAGATTGTTGGTGGTATCTGCTGATGTAAGCATTTATTTGTTTAGTTATTTGTTCCATCGTTTATTCATTTATTATCATGAAGCGTTTGTTCCCAAGCTTTTTAAAAAATTATCTGCCTGTCTATGTAACCAAAACAGTGCAGTACACATTAATAAGTACACAGATAAGATTACTGAAGCATG
>CM065714.1:60507702-60527702 GCA_033310375.1 Conus canariensis
AACAGAGAAAAATAAGAGCTATACAAAGAGAGAGAGAGAGAGAGAGAGAGAGAGAGAGAGACAGACAGACAGACAGACAGACAGAAAGACAGACAGACAGACAGACAGAGAGGCATTGGCAGAGAAATATCACATAATACTGAGATGAGACACGCACGGGGAAAAAAGCTAACAACCAATTTGGAAAAAAGAATAGAGTTTTTCTCATCAGGGTCGTGTCTTGTTCCATTCCCCCAGAGCCAAAACGACATCACCCGATTCCTTGACTTTCGGGATAGGAAGTGCCGCAGTCTTGTTTCCTTGCCAACTCTGATCTTGAGTTTGCTATCAGCCAATCCTCTTTCACTCTTCCTCACCTCCACCTGCCCCTCCTTTGCATCCCCCTTCTCATCCCCATCGCCTCCACGACAACTAAATACTCATTATGGCCCTTTTGCGTGAGGGAAATAAATCAATATGTTTTACATATGAAAGGCGAATTTAACATCGCGTGACATTATTATTATTTTTTTTAAGCTTTTCGCATTGATGGCCAGCAATTCTCTCACGAATCTATATTGCCCAGAATTCATTTCTTTTATAATCCGGTTAGACCCATGATAATCACACAAAAATACAAATGATAATCTCACAAACATACAAATGATAATCACACAAAAAATACAAACGATAATCACACAAAAATGACACATTGTTTTGCCCACAGCATGTTTGACATCTGACTGATGGCAAAACTTGGCAGATTCATTCATTCATTATGCCCATCGCTCCCGGTGGAGCATAGGCCATCGACGACCCTTCGCCATCGCACTCTGTTCTGGGCTGTTCTGGTCATTCCAGTCCAGTTGGTCCCTTGTTGTTTCAGCTCCGCCTCAGTGTCTCGCCTCCAGCTGTTGCGAGGCCGGCCTCTCTTCCTCTTTCCCTGCAGGTTCCAGGTCAGGGCTTGGCGTGTGGTACTGGACGCTGGCTTCATGAGGGTGTGTCCGATCCAGCCCCACTTCCTTCTTAGTATCTGCTTGGCCACTGGTTCCTGTCCCATACGCTCTCACAGATCTTCGTTTCGGATCTTCTCCTGCCGTCGGATTTTGTAGATGCGCCTCAGACAGGTGTTGAAGAATGTCTGAATCTTTTGTTGCATCGTCTGTGTTGTCCGCCATGTCTCGCATCCGTAGAGCAGGATTGATTTTACATTGGAGTTGAAGATACGGAGTTTGGTTCTTATGCTGATTCCTCCAGATGCCCAGATGTTCTTGAGCATGACGAAAGCTGCTCTTGCCTTGCCCATTCTGGCTGTGACGTCTCGGTCCGTGCCTCTCTGTTGGTCAACCACGCTTCCCAGGTAGACGAAAGACTCCACCTCCCTAATGGTCTCTCCACCGACTGTGACTGATGTGTTGGCAGTAGTGCTGATTTTCATCATCTCGGTCTTCTTCCTGTTAATCTTGAGCCCTGTCCCGGCTGATGTGGTCTCCAGGCGAGTGGTCTTGTCCTGCATCTGACTATGGCTATGTGACAGGAGCGCCAGGTCGTCAGCAAAGTCGAGGTCGTCGAGCTGCGTCCAGAGTGTCCACTGTATACCGTTGTTCCTGCCTGTTGTAGTGGTCTTCATGATCCAGTCAATGTCCAAGAGGAAGAGGAACGGCGACAGCAGGCACCCCTGCCGAACTCCGGTCTTCAGCTCGAAACTTTCAGACAGCTAGCCGGCGTGGGCAATCCTGCAGTTCATGTCCTGGTAGGTGCACCGGATGAGGGAGATTATCTTCTCGGGGACTCCGTAATGCCTCAGCAGCTTCCACAGCGTTTCTCTGTCCACACTGTCGAAGGCCTTCTCATAATCTATGAAGTTGATGTAGAGGGGGGAGTTCCACTCCAACGACTGCTCCACGATGATGCTTAGGCTGGCGATCTGGTCGGCACATGATTTGTTCCGCCGGAAGCCTGCCTGCTGGTCTCGGAGCTTGGGGTCAACAGCCTCTTTCATCCTCTCCAGTAGAACCCTGTTGAGAATCTTGCCTGGCGTTGACAGGAGCATGATCCCTCGGTAGTTGCTGCAGTCCCTGAGGTCTCCTTTCTTCGGCAGCTTGATGATGATTCCTTCTTTCCACTGGGCCGGTACCTCCTCCTTCTCCCAGATCTTGCTGAAGAGGCTGTATAGCATGTTGACAGCTGTCTCTGTGTCTGCTTTGATGGCTTTTGATGGCTTCTGCTGGTATCTCGTCCAGCCCTGCAGCCTTCCCATTTTTCAGAGTCATGATGGCCTTCTTGATCTCTGCCTTTGAGGGTTTATCGCAGCTGACGGGCAGTCTGTCTGTGCGGGTGGGATGTCTGGTGGTTCGTCAGGGGCGGGGCGGTTCAGCAGCTCCCTGAAGTGTTCTGCTCATCGTTTCAGCTGTTCCTCGGTTGTTGTCAGTGGGTTTCCATTCTTGTCCTTCACTGGCTTGTCTGTCTGATGGAACTTGCCCATCAGCTTCTTGGTCACCAGGTACAGGTCCTTCAGGTTCCCCTGTCCGGTTGCTGCCTCTGCTTGACTGGCCAGGTCATCAAAGTAGTCCCTCTTGTCCTTCTTGATGCTCCTCTTTACTTCTCTGTCCGCTGCTATGTGCTCTTCCTGTGCCTTTGCCTTAGCTGCTCTTGTTCGGCTCGTGTTCAGCGTAGTTTTCTTCTCTCTCCTTGTTTCCAGAGTGCGAATGGTGTCGGCAGAGATCCATTCCTTGTGCTGGGTCTTCTTCTTGCCAAGGATCTCTTCACATGTGTCGTGCCAGAGCTTCTTGCAGTGTTCCCACTGTGTCTCGATGTCCGTCTCACCGTCTTCTATCAGCTCTTGTAGCGGCTGGAACCTGTTGGAAAGGCTGATCTGGAATGCTGCTTGTGTCCCTGTTTCTGAGCAGTCCGACATTGTACCTTGTCCGTTGTTGTTGGCGTTGATAAATCTCTTGAGGCGAAGTCTCACTGTTGTTAAAAGAAGGTGGTGGTCTGATGACACGTCAGCACCTCTCATCACTCGTACATCCCGCCATGATCTCCTGAACTTGCGGCAAATGCAGATGTAGTCAATCTGGTTCTCCGTGACGTGGTTCGGGGATCTCCATGTGGCCTTGTGAATGCGCTTGTGTGGGAATATGCTTCCTCCTATCACCAGCTGGTTCAGGGCGCAGAGGTCTGCAAAGCGCTCACCATTCTTGTTCATCTGTCCCAGTCCGTGTGTCCCCATGATGTCCTCGTAGCCTGTGTTGTCCATTCCAATCTTGGCGTTGAAATCTCCCATCAGTATGGTTATGCCTTTGCTCCTCTTCTGTCTATCACTGTCTGTAGTTGCTGGTAGAAGTCATCTTTCTTCTCTTCTTCCGCATCATTGGTGGGAGCATAGCACTAGATGATGTTCAGCCTGATGTCATTCTTCTTCGTGGTAAAATTGGCTGTGATGATGCGGGAGTTGACAGGTTCCCATCCGATGAGTGCCCCCTATGCCTCCGGTGCCAGCATCAGGGCCACACCCTCAGTGTAGGGGGCGCCATCCTCTGTGTGTCCTGAGTACAGCAGCTGTTCTCCAGATGAAAGTCTCAGCTGTCCTGACTGTAGCCACCTTGTCTCACTCAGTCCTTGCACTCCGATCTTGTAGTTTTTCATCTCTCTCGCAACTTCGATGGTTTTTCCTGTTTCATACATCGTCCTCATGTTCCATGTGGCTACTCTCGTTGTTGTCCTGGGTGTTAGAAGGGGAGTCAGCCTTGCAGCTTCCTTTCGGCTTTCACTGCACCGCGTCATAAGTCTCCGGGATGGAGACCCTTCCTTGCCCAGGTGAATGTTTTGGTTCGTTATCGTCGATGCTTCTGTAACTGGTCTTTTTTACAGGTAGGATTGTTAGCCCTACGCAAACCCCTTTATCCTCGGGGCGAGGTGGTCCTGCCTTAGTCGCCTCTTACGACATGCATGGCAGGGCGGTGGGTCTATTCTATGCCGAAGCCACAGGGCGGGGCAGATTCATTAGTGACATATATTTCACAATCGCAGTTGGTGAAGTATGTCGTAGGTAGACTATGCGCCGTTATGTTGAGCAACAGACACCCCTATTTGTGTTCACCCGCCAAATTTGCGGCTTGTTGGCTGCCAAGTGGAAAACAACAACAACAAAAAAGAAACACGCAATATTGTTAATTGTCCTTCTACATAATGAAGCTGAACTGAAGAAGCAAGCTGTTGATAATTAATTTTACACTCTATGGCCGATTTCCTGTTGACAGTTGTTTCTTTTTTATTGACGCAAACAATAAAGAGTTGTTGAGAGAGAGAGAGAGAGAGAGAGAGGTGGGGGATGAAACTCTGGCAAGTTTCGAAGAGCATGTTGACCACAAAATGGATGTTTAGAAACATTTCATCTTATAAGCTTATCAGCATCCAGCCGAGTTTCAAACCATTGACATCTTTACTGGCAGTGTATGGGTCGATGATTCAAACTATGAACCTCGCAAAGCATCAGTTCGTTAGAACGACTGAACACGCAGGTGATAACGATGCAATTCAATTAGTTGTCACCTCACACACTGAGAAAAGAAGACGTGGAAAAGAGGACATTTTTACGCTTGGAATGAAACCATTGACATTTGGAGTGAAAAAGAAGGGGAATTTAAAGTGTGTGTGTATGTGTGTGTGTGTGTGTGTGTGTGTGTGTGTGTGTGTGTGTGTGTGTCTGTCTGTCTGTCTGTCTGTCTGTGTGTGTCTGTGTCTGTGTGTGTCTGTGTGTGCGTGAGTGTGTGCAGGCGCGTGCGTGCATGCGTGCGTGAGTGAGTGAGAGAGAGAGAGAGATGGAAATGGAAAAATGTTTTATTCAGCATGGGCCATATCCCTTTCAGAAGGAGGGGGGGGGGGGGGGGGGCGATCCAAACACAACATTTGACACATTGACAATGAATATAAGTAAGAGACACATCAAAACACTAGAGAGAGAGAATGAGAGAGAGACAGAGACAGAGACAGACAGAGGCAGAGAGAGAGAGAGAGAGTAGGCCGAAAAAGCAGAGGAAGGTGGGAAGGAGACGAGAGTCAAACCGGGGGCGAGAACAAGACGCAGGGAGGCAGAAAGAAGCACGGACAAACGGAGGAGTGACAGAGACAGAGAAGACGTCGTGGAATGGAACGTAGAATAAGAATGAGGGATCCTTTACCGGGCCTCACATTTGATGGTGGTAATGGTGGTGCTGATCAGTGCAAAGCTATACCTAGCTTCGTTTTCCCTTTCTTTTCTTTTCTTTTCTTTGTCTGTTTTGTTTGTTAAACACAAACTAGCGTTGTAGTGCAAGAGAGAGAGAGAGAGACAGACAGACAGACAGACAGACAGACAGACAGACAGACAGAAGAATAGGATGAGCCTGCAATGGTGGAAGTGGTGATGTCGATGGGGTTTTGTTGTTGTTGTTGTTTTTAATTTTATTTGTTTTTAGAGATAATGATGATTTCTGTCTTGACCTTTCCGCTGAAAGTGGTGATTAGTACTGTCAGGAACTATGTCCAAGTTCCTTGTGGCTTAATGTGTGTTTCATTTGTGAAAAAGAATACGTCAACGTAAAACAGATCACTTATGCAATTTTTTTTGAGAAAGGAAGGATTTCAAAGCCTTCTTTACCCACTTGTGTCTTGGCCCACTTAGTCATGGAAAACGTGCAGCATGTAGGCATAGCGTACATGCAGTGGATAAACAACGGAAGATCGTTGGTTCAAAACCTGCAGGACTGTCAGTTGATCCGGAGGACAAACTAGCCGATGGCATCATGAGTTTTGGCAGTGGTAATGCCGCACGCTCCATGGGTTTCTGTTTATTCTTATTTCTTTTTAAATGACACAGGAGTTTTTGTAGTAAATATAAAGTAAAAGTCTCGACGGGCCTACGATAGGCTTGGCGAACATTCAGGTAAGACTTTGGTCAAAAGACATTAGAGAGAGAGAGAGAGAGAGAAGAAGAAGAAGAAGAAGAAGGAGAAGAAGATTAGTATTCAACAGATAAAACGAAAAGGGGGTGAAGATTTTCACACACCAGTTTATAATACATCATACGTAACACATAAGCTTACAATATTTCAAACATTTGTGATGAAGATTTCAAAATTGCTCTATGTAATACATAATTTAACTGATGTTAAGTCATAATTAATCCTGATACGATGGATTACATATTTTAAACCGTCCCTATAATGATGTTGTCGCCTTTCTTTACTTCAAGTGATCAGAAACTGATTTCTTTCCTGTTCTTCTTCTCATCACTTTCCTCACGCTTCTCATTCCACTACTTCTTTAAAGTCAACAAAGTTGAAAAACAAAAAGAAAAAGGAAGAAAAGAGATTTCTTCTTCTTCTTCTTCTTCTTCTAAGTACTGAAAATTAGAAGAACAAAAATCTAAAAAGAAAACTGTCTTCTGCAGAATCAATAAAGACTTTCTTTCCGAGGGATAAAAAGTGAAACGGGATTTTAAAAAAATTGGCCGATTTGCTCTCTAATGATCTCCCGTAACCATGTCCTACTTTTCTGTCACCTTTCAACAGTAACTCGTTTTCTTTTAAGTCGGTTAAGAGATTACTGTAGTGGGTGAATTATGGATGAACTGAATACGGAA
Source organism: Conus canariensis (assembly GCA_033310375.1). NCBI lineage: Eukaryota > Metazoa > Mollusca > Gastropoda > Neogastropoda > Conidae > Conus > Conus canariensis. Next base: position 60,514,307 of record CM065714.1, read on the forward strand.
AAAAGGGCGGTGGGGGTGGAGGGGGTACCATTCCTCAAGGCACGAGCCATACACCACTGTCGAAGGACTTAGGAAAATCACACAGAAATGATTTCAACAAGGCGATAAGAACAACAACAAAACAAATGAGAAAAAGCATCATTGTCATCATTATTTCCATTCTCATCGGTGCCGCAATCGTCGTCGTCATGTATTACACCAATTATGGAAGCAACAAATCTGAGTTACAACTTCATTAACAATGATTTGAATGACAACAACGGTAAGAGTTCTTATTAGATCTGAGTTACCAACTTCATAAACAATGATTTTAATGACAAAAACAACACCGATGAGAGTTACTGTTAGATTGACAACGTTGTGAACAACAGTGATATGAACAATTGTTCGAATAATAATAATGATTTTGATTTTGAACAAGGATTTCAATTACTGATAATAACATTGTACATTAAAGGCAGAAGTCCCGTAGCCTAACAGCCTTAGAGGCGGAGAACTATCAGAGGTTCACAATGTCCGGGCTACGACATCCTGCACACCAAAAGATTTATACGCCAAGGCGTTGCTTAAGGAGTCGAGTACCCATAGACTGGCACAATTAGAATGTTTTGAGAATTTTTATTGTGTCTGAAAGTTGATTCTCCTCATTTTCTTTTTCACACGGCCATCAAGGTACAAGCCAGGTGGTTCCAAGCAGACAGATTGAAATAAAAGGAATAGGACTGTTTGGGGGTTTCCAGCTGGCGCAAAGATAGGGTCACGGGTGAAGCCTGAAATGTACCGTCAACTAAGGGGAAGGTCATGTTTTTTAAGACTGTTCGTGATTTCATGGGTGAAAATCCCCCAAAAGAAGGGAAATAATTGGTTGGGAGTTGTTCTTTCGATTAACTATCAGTTTAACATTAAATGCTGGCTAAAATTTATGGTAGGCCGCAAAACGCTCACATGGATTATGTAGTATTTTTGTGCAAAATCCTAACTGTGGTGTGTGGCCACATGATGGAAGACGGGGCCCATCCCTCTTCTTCCGCCATCTACAACCGTCTGTGAGCTGAATCAGATACTCTTGTTCTGCTGAGTGGGCAGAGAGGGTTTTCAAGCCGAAAAAAATCTGACCCCCTCCCCCCCCCCTCCCCCCCCCCCCCCCCCCCCCCCCCCCCCCACACACACACACACTTACCTCCGAGAGTAGTTCGAACTCACAGACAACCATCAGTTAGGTGGTCAAACGCTGTAACCATTTGCCTACCGTCCGCACTGAATAACACCACCAACAAAGACGCTTTCAATATGAGCAGCACAGGCAACAAAAAGTTAAACAGAAAAAAAATGATGACACAAGCAGCATGTTTCAAAAAGAACACCATCAAACACACACATACGCGCGCGCGCGCATGAACGAACGCACGCACGCACACACGCACGCACGCACACAAACACACAAGGCATGTGTTGACAAATGTATTCACTCGTAAAGACAGCGTCCCAATAGGATTTGCAAACAAACAAAAAAACGGGTGGGCTAGAATGTCAACGGTTCTTGTCAGAGCTTAACAAGGGTGTGTCCCCGTTGGCTACACCTGGGCGTGAAGATGAGTGCCTGTGATCACACTCACGACAACAACAACATACTAATAATAACTCTTGAAAAGGGGAAAAAATCTGTCGACCAACTGGTCTACTGCTCATTCTCAGGGCCGCCATTTTCAATTGAGTTGGTGGTCCGTATGACCTGCAAGAAGTGCCTGTTTATTTAAACCGTACATAAAACACTGGGTCTGACGAGACAGACGCCAACCTTTCTGTCTTTGTCACTGTCTTTGTCTCTGTCTCTCCGGTCTCGATCTCGGTCTCTCTCTCTCTCTCTCTCTCTCTCTCTCTCTCTCTCTCTCTCTCTGTGTGTGTGTGTGTGTGTGTGTGTGTGTGTGTGTGTGTGTGTGTGTGTGGCGTGCGTGTGTGTACGTGTGTGTACGTGTACGTGTGTGTGTGTGTGTGTGTGCGTGCGTGCGTGCGTGCGTGCGTGCGTGCGTGTGTGCGTGTGTGTGTGTGTGTGTGTGTGTGTGACTGTGCAGAGAAGGAAAGGGAGAGACAGAGAGAGACACAGAGAGGATCTTCTCATATTTCAGCTGTGTGCATGTGAGCGCACGAACGCTATGTGTTTATATGTGAGCACATGCAAGCATATGTGCGTTTGCGAGCATATGAACGCATAATCCCCTAACACACATACAACACCAGAACAGAAATAAACATACAGAGGAGACATTAATGCGGACATACGTATAAACGATTGCGCGCGGGCTAACGAACACACACACACACACACACACACACACACACACACACACACACACCACACACACACACTCCTCTCTCTCTCTCTCTCTCTCTCCTCTCTCTCTCTCTCTCTCTCTCTCTCTCTCTCTCTCTCTCTGACAGAGTTCACGAGAAATGTGTGTTTCAGTTTGTTTACGCAGGATGCAGCGCGTGTACAAGAAGAAGAGAGAAGGAGGAAATCCAATCACGCTAAGGTGACAAGAAGACAAAGAATTGTGCTATTAAATTGTCGACAAGGTCAGGCTTCGTTTCATCTTACATAAGTAGTGAGGTGAGGGTTGGGAGGTTGGGGGTAGGAGAGAGAAAAATTTGGAAGGTGCTAGCGGATTTTGTGTTTGTTTTTGTTTCTTTTTTTTTGGTCACTGACATTTTCCCTCTGTCTTACCCCACCCTTCCCCTCTTTCTCTCCCTTCTTACCCTACGCCTCACTCCCCGACTCTCCTTTCTCCCGCTGTCCTGGAGAGAGAGAGAGAGAGAGAGAGAGAGAGAGAGAGAGAGAGAGAGAGAGAGGAGAGAGAGAGAGAGAGAGGAGAGAGAGAGAGAGAGAGAGAGAGAGAGAGAGAGAGAGAGAGAGAGAGAGAGAGATCCAGCTCGATAACAAACTGACACGCTGAGCATTACTGTTCAGAATCTCAGGCAATTCTCTCTCTCTCTCTCTCTCTCTCTCTCTCTCTCTCTCTCTCTCTCTCTCTCTCTCTCTCTCTCTCTCTCTGTGTTGTTGTTGCTGCTGTTGCCTCTTTTTTTTTTTCTAACTGCTTTGCTTTCATTTGCTTATTTCACTGTTGATACCAGTGCTTGTTTCTTGCTCGTGGTTGTTGTTGTTCGGTTGGTTTGTTGTTGTTCGTTCACTTTGTGTAACAATGCTTTCATGAATACGTTGTATCATTTCGTACTCGTTTAGTAGAATAGGCTACTTGCGGCAAGTATGAAAAATGGCTGACTAAACCAATACTTTTAGCGTTGCAAGATAAAGAACTATTGTCATTTCCATTGTATTTGTCGTTCTCTGTCTGTCTGTCTGTCTGTCTGTCTATCTGTCTGTCTTCTGTCTGTCTGTCTCCCTCCCTCCCTCCCTCCCTCTCTCTCTCTCTCTCTCTCTCTCTCTCTCTCTCTCTCATCATCTCCACTGTATTTGTTCGTTCTGTCTGTCTGTCTGTCTGTCTGTCTGTCTGTCTGTCTGTCTTCTCTCTCTCTCTCTCTCTCTCTCTCTCTCTCTCTCTTCTCTCTCTCTCTCTGAGTTTACATTTTTTCGAACGCACATATAATGTGACATATCAACTACGCTTCAACAACATTGGATGGAGGTAGTGATGTCCGCAAAAAAAGATTTCATTCTCTTTTTAGATGTGCAACAAAAGCAACTCCCTTCAGCTGTTACTCTGACAACAGATGAAAAAACTAAAAGCACCAAACATGTTTCCTGTGAATAAGCAACTTGCTTTGAACATGTATGTTTAAAGTTTCGAGAAATACAGTGCCATGTTAGATTAATGCCCCTTTCGCAGAAATTTCTTTCGACTCCACAAACGCTTTGATCAATACAAAACAAATCTAGCTTATTCTGGAACTCACTTCCGGCGAGTCTGCAAAATATAAATGCATTAAAACAATTCAAGAAACATATACCTAATATTAAATTGTTTTTGTTTATTGGTAGTGCCCTATTCATCATGCCTTTGATGGATTTAACGACAAATTAATAAGTCTGAGGTCACTGCTCGGATATTCTGGCCAGTCCCCCCACCCCCACCTTCCCACTCTGGACTTTTGTTTTGCGGGGTTGATATTTGTGGTCATTGTCGATAGATCCGCAGGTAGGTCCATTGTGTGAACAAATGGAAATGTTCCACTCAGCTTGCGGTTCGTCTTCTCCTAGGCCAGTAGTAGGCTACTCTTTAGAGCAGTAAAAATAGCGGCTTCGTAACATGTGAAGATTTGCGGCTGATCATTGCACATAATATGCTCGTATCATCTTTCTTTCTTTCTTTCTTTTTTCACAGTAGCACGGCGACGGGTGTTCCTTTTGTCCCTACGAAACAATCTACATTCGTCACATAGGGACTTGTTTTCGAGGAAATAAAGCAAGAACAAAAATTAATGGTGCAGATGGTAGGATTGTGGTTGGAAGGCGTGGGTGGCCGATCGTAAGGGGCGGAGGGAGATGGGGTAGTCAGGAGGATGGATGCCATGTGTTCTCGCTTCCTGCGCCAAATAAGCGTCTAAATAGTTACAGTCAGAGCACAATGACCTAGATGTCCAGGATCGTTCCGGGAAGTATCGTGTATGGTGATGGACAGATACTGTACACAGCTTTGCACATCGTGTAAACGAAGCATGTCTGCGTTGGCAGATTTCAACCTGAATTTGCTGTATCGACATTTTGCCGCCGCTGCGCTAAATTATTGATATATAGTAAAGTTGAGTGAATGAAATAGCGAGCGTCGGTGGTGTAACGGTTAGCATGGTTGCCTTCCAAGCAGTCGATCCGGGTTCGACTCCCGGCCGACGCACTTTTTTTTTTTTTTTTTCAATTCGTGAGAGAGGACATAGAAGGTAGTGTATCAAGCAGCACATTCAGCAAGACCACTTGCAAAAGAAGACGAAAAATTCATAAAACTAAAGTTAAAAAAAAAAAAAATGAATTAATAGAAAAAAAACAGTCAGAGAAGATAAAAGGGAGAGAGGAAAAGAGAAAAGGAAACTAAAAGATTGAAATAAATTTCAAAAAGAGATACATGAGAGAAAGCAAAAGAAAGAACAGCAAAAAGGGGAAAATCAATCCTTAGAAACTTATTAACGATTAAAAGGGAAAACAAAAAACAAAAAAACGTTTCATCAAACTTTAATTGTACTAACAATACTGCTGCTGCTACGAACACGCCAATATGACTGACACACTGTCTTTGCATGAAACTCGCACATACTCACAGACATAATGAGCATTAGTGCTTTAAAGAAAGAAGGAGAAACTTGATTAAGAAAACTGGTATTATTCTACATAGATTTAGCAAAAATTCTCAGTAGGCCAATGTCATGTATGCAAACAGCTCCATATTTTCCTTCCCTTTCTTAGTTTCTTTCTTTCTTTTCATTTTTTCCCGAAAAGCGTTTTATTTAATAAACGAGAAATGCCCAAACGGTGAGCATCTTCATTTTGTACAGAATCCCCCCCCCCCCCCCCCCCCCCCCCCTTAGTTCCCCTCTTGCGATGAAAGTTCTTTTTTTTTTTTTTCAACTTAAACCATATATTTCAGATCTTTGCAAAAGGAACACATTTCCAGTTTCAAAAGTCTATCTCAAAACATTGCAAAAGTAGCTTTACGAGTGTGGCATCAAGATATTGATGTTGGTCAGATTTACAGCTTATTGCAGTCTAATTGTCCAAAGAAAGATAAAACAACGAATGTACATTTATGTGCTTAATGTAAATGCAAAAGGGGACCAAACAAAGACACAAGCAGAAAAAAAAAAGATGAAGAGAAAGACAACAAACAAACAAACGAGAGTATATCCACTTCTAAACCCTGCAGGAAGGAGAAAAGGAGATGTTTGCAAAACAACCAGACAGAGAAACAAAACAGACGAAAGTAAAAGACAAATGGATAAATAAATGAATAAATAAATACATTAATTAACAAAATCTTACAAGGCTTTCAATGCATACAATTTTTCGATCCTCTGTATATCATAGGTCAATGAATATCAAAACTATAACAGGATGAGTTGTCTATAAACATGAGTTTATATGTAAATGCTGTTATTGTAATGATGTGAATGTGTATTCATATTTCATTGTTATTTTCACCTGTGAGGGGCATGTAGTAAAACCATCTCATGCGGAAAAGTGCATTACTTAACTTTGGATAGTGGTTATTGTTGGTGGTTATTTCCTTTTATGTAAGAAGTGCTTAGCAAATATGATAATAAAGTGAACTTCATTAGTAAGAACACCTTTGGTGTCGCCGAATAAATAAGATCTTCGCTGTCTTTGTAATTGTGTATATTATGACATGCACAAAAAAAATCGTATCTGCGCGTACTGATAATATTGTTTAAATATACATGATTATTAAATAGTAATAGTCGTGGTAATAATAGTTAAGTAATAATAACAATAATGATATCTGTCGATCATCATCAGCATCATTATAATCAGTATCGTCATCGTCGACGTCATTATCATCATCGTCGTCGTTGTCGTCGTCGTCAGCATCATTATAGTACAATAAAGCGGTTTGGAACAAATGGAAGTATAAAAGGAGGGCTTACGCCATGCTGACATTGAGGTTCATGTGTTCCAGTAAACCTCTCTCTCTCTCTCTCTCTCTCTCTCTCTCTCTCTTCTTCTTCTTCTTCTTCTTCTCTCTCCTCCTTCCTGTCTGTCTGTCTCTCTCTCTCTCTCTCTCTCTCTCTCTCTCTTCTTCTTCTTCTTCTCTTCTTCTGTCTGTCTCTCTGTCTGTCTCTCTCTCTCTCTCTCTCTCTCTCTCTCTCTCTCTCTCTCATCTTCTTCTTCTTCTTCTTCTCTCCCTCCCTCCCCCCACCCCTCCTCTCTCCCTGTGTGTGTGTGTGTGTGTGTGTGTGTGTGTGTGTGTGTGTTTGGCGGGCTGTTGTCCGACAAAACAGCCGTCAGCTTGACTATTGCGCAAGATGCTACCACCCCAATAGCAATACGCAGGCGTTGCGGTCATATCATCGACACTCAGAGTATGACCAAAATGCCTTAGCTAGTGTTTGATTAAGGGGACAATACAATATGACTGTATCTGTGATGACTTGTTTGTCACTGTTTTTTAACATTCCAGTGTGAAGTGTTAAAACTAGAGTAATACGCAGCAGAAATTGTGTGTGTGTGGTGTGTGTGTGTGTGTGTGTGTGTGTGTGTGTGTGTGTGTGTGTGTGTGTGTTTGATGCGTCTGTGTGTGTGTGTGTGTGTGTGTGTGTGTGTGTGCGCGCGCGCCGCGCGCCGTGCGCGTGAGTGCGTGCGTGCGTGCGAGCGAGCGTGTGTGTGGAGGGGAAATCGGGGGTGGGGGTGGGGGTGGAGGAGGGTGTGCGCACATGCGTGAGCGCAAGTGTGTGCGAACATGTACGCGATCGTGTTTGTGTGCTTGTAACCATGCATGCATGTGGGTGTAGCAGGAAGGAGGAACACGGACGCCGGGGGGAGGGGGGAGGGGCGCACAAGATGGGCTGGGAGAAGAAGGGACGAGGGAACAGAAGACAGACGGACAAGTTAAGAGGGGTGAAGGTCACAGCTACGAACACAGAAACTCCGAAATTGCCTCCCCTACATCCTGAGAGTGATGTTCTCAACACTGTGTGCACGGCTCTTCTTCAGCTTACATTTGCGCAACTGTGAATTAACCTTAAAAATAAATGATGATGGTTGTTAAAAAAAAATTCTGAAAATAAACGAAAGGGGAGGCTGCAGGGGCAGGACGGAGGGTACAGTGGGGAGCGAAACGAAACTGAACGTATGAAGAAGACCGCTACAAATGAAGTGTGATCGACAATGAAGAAAATGAGTTTCACTTCATTTGCACATGTGAGATAGAGATGTGGCGATGGATGAAGAGAGGGTGGCGGCGGGGGGGGGGGGGGGGGGGGGGGGGGGGGGGGGGGGGGGGGGGGGGGGGGAGGGGAGAAGTGGGGGGGGGAGCAGGGAGTTTCAAACAGTGGGGAATAAAAAGCCAACTGTGGCGAAGATGACGCAAAGGGCAAGGAGCGTTGGGGTCGACGGTTGCCAAGCACCCCAGAGGAAAATACAGAAGGAACGATGTAAAGGAGCGGCGAGTCGAGTACACTCTAGATGGTCAACCAGTTTAAACACGCACTAAGAGAGAGAGAGAGAGAGAGAGAGAGAGAGAGAGAGAGAGAGAGAGAGAGAGAGACAGACAGACAGACAGACAGACAGACAGACAGACAGACAGACAGACGCTTTGACGCTTTGACACTTTGACCACTTAGATGTCATTGACAGAAAGTCTTTATGACATGGGGATAATGCATCGTTTTTGCAAACAGCAGAAATACAGATTAGAGCATAGGGAAAATTAATCGAGCACATGCTGCAGCAAAAAACCAAAAACATCCAAAACAATCCATGGAGACTAATTCCACACACACACACGCGCGCGCGCGCGCGCGCACGCACTCACGCACGCACGCACGCACGCACGGACACACACACACACACACACACTACAATGTTGGCCATCCACAATGACATGTGACATGAACAAAAACAAAACGTTGGAGAGAGAGAGAGAGAGAGAGAGAGAGAGAGAGAGAGAGAGAGGACAGAGACAGACAGACAGACAGACAGACAGACAGACAGACAGAGAGACAGAGACAGAGAAAGAGAGAGAACTGTTTTCAGTGAGACATTTTTTGTCGGGGTATATGAATATGCAGAGAGAGAGAGAGAGAGAGAGAGAGAGAGAGAGAGAGAGACGGGGGGAGAAAGAGAGTATGACAGATAGACAGACACCCCACCCATTCTCTCTCTCTCTCTCTCTCTCTCTCTCTCTCTCTCTCTCTCTCTCTCTCTCTCTGCTTATATCATTATAACCCTTATGTGTAATTTAGCTGAGCATGTACGCATTAGACCGAAAATCTCCCTCCTTGCTCTCTCTCTCTCTCTCTCTCTCTCTCTCTCTCTCCTCTCTCCTCTCTCTCTCCTCTCTCTCTCTCTCTCTCTCAGTATTTTAGACCGTTATAAGAAACTTTGGAAAGTTTTTGAGAAAAAAAAACAAACAAACAGAAAACTGACTTGTCAACAGCTAATAATCCCCACCCCTTTCGTTCTTCCGACAAAAATACCCTTTTCAAAATTTCCAAACCACCTTTGTTAAAAATACAGACTACTGACATTTCAACATCCTTTCGCTCTCTTTTTAAGCAATGAAAAAAGCGAAATATCTAAAATGCCATCTTTCCGTATTTTCTCCTCGTTGTGATATGAAATGATCTATTAAAATCGATTCCAGAGAATATGAAATCATATCCAGTCCCTGGACCATAGTGACAGGCTTGTAATGTTTGTCTTTACTACCCCCTCTTTCGTGTTCCCCCGGCTTTTAAGCTGCACACACAAAATGCACGACTTAAAAAGAAAAGAAAACGACGAAGAAAAAAGAAGACCCATCATCTTTCTGCATCAACTCACATCCTCTGTGCCGTTTTGTCCTTGCCCCATTAAAGCTTGCCCTCCTCACGCGCTCGGCGCGCGCACGCATGCATTCTCTCTCTCTCTCTCTCTCTCTCTCTCTCTCTCTCTCTCTCCTCTCTCTCTCTCTCTCCAAATTCCCTCCTCCCCCGTCTCTATTCCTTCTCTCTGGGGGATGTTGAACTATCATTGGCAAGATCGGCTGCACATTTGCCAGGCACTAACAATTAGCTTAATTATTCAGCAACTAGATTTGGCATGCCACTTCCTTTGATACCACGCCTTCTGTATATCTGGATTTTCGTCCACGTTGTGTCTGGATTGTGCCAGAATTTGTGGCGTTTATGTTGAAGCGGGCCAAAAATCGAGCCGTCATGAACCAAAAACTTTGACACTCTGGAATGTAGCGAACGGTGTCACCTTCGGTTGCCTCCTGACGCTTTGTATGGGGCAATTTTTTTTAATTGTGCGGCGATGCGGAGCAGAACCCAGGGCCACAGAAGATTTCCCTGCGACAGACCAACCTGACCAAAGGAGATCCCAGAAAGAGAAGAGAGAGAGAGGAGAGAGAGAGAGAGAGAGAGAGAGAGAGAGGAGAGTGTGTGTGTGTGTGTGTGTGGACCAGCTCTCTTGACGTACGTACGCCAATCATTTCTTCAGGTTCTACACCTACCACTCAACATCTTTCAAATCTGGGGTTGATGTCCATGCTCCAGACAGTGAACACGACGATCAGCAAGATGAAGGACGACATGAAAGACTTACGGGATGGATGCTCGGCCCTTCATGGAGAGCTGGGACCCCTGAGGCAGGAGGCAACAGGAATGACAGCCTGAAGAAGAGGATGAATTTATTAGAGCGCAAAGCGGACGACCTGAAAGGCCGTTTAAAACGAAATAATCTGATTTTTCATGGGCTAGCCGAACGGAAAACGAAAGTAAATAAGAGTGTGAAGACTTGGTCCATGAAATGATTACGGACAGGCTGGAACTAACAAGAGATTTCCCGTTCGACCGTTTCCATGGCCTGAATGCGAAGCCTGACTCACCGGCCATCGTTCAATGCACGTTTTACTAAGGCAAAGAAAAGATTCTGAAGGCGAGGCGTAGACTGAAGGGGTACCAAGTATGTACAGGGGCGGACTTTCAATTGTTAGTGAGAGAGAGGTGAGGAACAAACTAATCCCTCATCTGAAAACAAACAAAACAAAAGCGCAGAGTGAAGGGAAACGTACGACTATTGTTTTTCGACCATCTGCTTGTTGATGGTAAGAATATGGTCTTGATGACATTGATGGACAAAGCCGCAGGGAAATTGATCAGGTGGGATGCCGCCCGTCTGTGACACCGGTGTCGTTTGGCTGGTGTACGAAAAACTCCAGTTTAGAGCAAGCAGCTAGCAACGGTGACAGTGACCCGATCCCAGTGAGTGAACAGCAGTGACAGTATGAACATTGGTTCCGTCGTGGCTCAGGGGTACAAAAGCTTTGTTGGTGGTGGTGAAGAAATTGTTATCAATAACAAGAAATCAAGTGTTATTTCTCTTGAATCTAACATAAATTGTATCCTTTCACGTGGGCGATTAATATGCTTTCCATTGTCTGGTCATTATCATACCTATGAACAGAGAAATAGGGCTGTTATCTATGTAGAGCAGGGACAAGTTTAAGCATGAGTGCATGTCATAGCACAGAGTGAAAATACGGGGTCGCCTCAAAAGAAAACAAAGTAAATGACGAAGTTACTTTTTTTTTTCCTGTTAATGCTCATGTTGGAAACCAATCAGTGTCCGAGAACGAAAGTGGTAATGAAAACTATGATGTAAGAACACCATGCTTTGCATGCTGATGGAAATACTGTGAATAGTTCGCTTTCAAAATGTGTTACGTTCTTACATTGGAATCTTAATGGTATTCCGTCTAAAATTCACACAAACGTTTTCAGACATATTCATTTAATTTTACTTTATCTGTCTTGTTGAGATTTTTGGGGGAAATTTTAAAGCTAATGTGTCTACAGCCTGTGCTATTTTTAGAGTAAACCTGCCGTAAAGTATACTGGACATAGCAGACGGTTTATAATGTCTTACTAAGAATGAATTGGTTCCTTCCGTTAAAGAAATTGAGATGAACTGTTCTAAGGCTCTTCTCTTTCTGATGGACGAGACTCTGATTAGTTTAACAAAGGATTTTTTTTGTATGTTTGTTCTTATGTACCTTCAGATGGTTCACCATATTATGTCTATTTTTATGTTGACAATGGTGAGTGTTACTGTTTTACATGATATTTTCTACAAACACGGTAAGAAAAGAGCTAATTTTAAGAGCTGCTTTGGAAAAAAAAAAACACGGTAAGAAAAGAGCTAATTTTAAGAGCTGCTTTGGAAAAAAAAATGTTAAGAAAATCTTCGGATAGTATGCTCAGTAACTATGGAAAATGTTTGCTGAATACGTGCATTTCGCTTGGATTGTGTATTCTCCATGCAGTTTATAATGGTGATCTTGATGGGCACTATACTTATCTTTCTGAATCAGGATATAGTGTAAATGACCTTTTCTAGTCTTGATAATCATTTTCAGTTGTCTTGCCTCCTTGTAGTTTATTTGTAACTGATAGATTTGAATCTGACGATTTACCCGTCGAATTTCATTTTGGAGTGCAAAATTATAATCCTGTGTCTTTGAGTACTGAAAGGAAATGTGATGTTCTTGGAAACTTCGTGTGGAATTCTTCTTCTGAGCAAACGTATTTCCATGCAATGCAGTCGGATGAAATGCTGTTATCTCCTAACGGTGCTAGTAATGTGATCGATCGTGATTGTCATGAAGCATTAAAAAGGGATCGTGACTGTAATGAAGCCTTGAATATGTTTGTTACATGTTAAAACTTACGCTGGTTGTATGAAATAAAAATCTGTTTGAACAAAATCAATGAACAAAGTGATTGAGAAGATAAAAAGTGTAAATTAAGTAAATCAAGAGCATAAAGACTGCAAAAAACATTTCGACGGACGATGGACGCCACCGATCATGAAGCTTAGATACGAGCTAATATAAGAATCGCCTGAAACTAAAAGAAAAACAACATCATGACGAATTATTGGGATCGGTAGTCGTATCAGTCAATGATCAGAAGGTATTTTGGGAAAATGTGTTACAACTTAACAATCGATGATTGGTACAGTTATTTTATACATTTTCTCTACAGTTGTTTTATAACATTTTCTCTACAGTTATTTTATACATTTTCTCTTCAGTTGTTTTATACATTTTCTCTACAGTTGTTTTATACATTTTCTCTACAGTGTTTTATACATTTTCTCTACAGTTGTTTTATACATTTTCTCAAACCAAGTTTACAAACTGAAGATACCTGCATACTAAACGACGGCGATGATGATCTTTATACTGAATATAACGACGGTAGTTCTATGAACCACCCAGCGGTTAGAGAAGAAGTGTTGCTAGCGATAAGGAAGTTAAAGACCAGTAAATCTGTCGGCCCAGACTGTATTACTGCAGAAATACTAAAATATGCGGGCGATCGAGTTATTGTGTTCTTTGTTAAACCTTGTAACTCTTTGTTTGATAAGAGGATATTCTCAGATAATTGGACAGAAAGTACTGCACTACCTTTGTTTTTTTTAGAAAGGCAATGTAGACTTTCCTAATAATCCCAGAGGGATATCGCTACGAGCAATAAACTATATAGTTCCATTACAAACAATAGGAATCAAGAATGGATTGAGCTGCATAATATTGCAGGGGAATATCAAGTGGGGTTTAAAAGAGGCTACTTTAAATGAATCACATGAACACATTATTAGTGCTAATGTAAAAACACTTTTGCGTTCATCGCAAATTTTACGTTGCTTTCATTGACATTGAGAAAGCTT
>CM065714.1:60532702-60535202 GCA_033310375.1 Conus canariensis
AATGATGATGACGATGATAGTAATGATGATAATAATAGTAGTAATAATAATTATGATGATGATGATAATAATGATAATGAGAACAAGAAGAAGAAGAAGAAGAAGAAGAGGAAGAAGAAAAATGATCATAATAACAACAACAATAACAATAATAGTTTTAATCCGGATTTTAAAGTAGAAAAAGACAGGGTGTGAAAACTGAAAATGGAAGTTCATTCCACAAAACAGGCCCAAGACAAGAGACAGCACACACATATCTCAATACTTTTCAAGATGTTGGCAGTTGGGTTATGATAAAATGCACGTGAGAATCTGAAAAGCCGAATGCACAGGAAGAGACATACAGATTAACAAGTTGAGACAAATAAGGTGCTGCTATGCCAGTCGTGACATTGTAACGGGGCGTGAGGATCTTGTATTCGATTCCACTTGAAAGAGGAAGCCAGTGCAGATCGGAAAGCAGAGAATTAACATTCTCTCTCTCTCTCTCTCTCTCTCTCTCTCTCTCTCTCTCTCTCTCTCTCTCTCTCTCCTTCTTCTTCTTCTTCTTCTTCGTCTTCTTTTCTTCTTCTTCTTCTTCTTCTTCTTCTTCTTCTTCAGTTAACACTGAAAACGAGGCGAGCAACTCAAGTTTGATGCTCTGCCGTCGATTTAGGAAAGTTCTGGGGAATCCCAGTGAGTAAACCTTTCTAATGATTCAGTCCAGCGAGAATCAGAGATGTGAATAGAGTTTTTGCAGCTTCTGAGCTAAGTGTCTGATGGATTCAAGTCTCTGGATATCGAAAAACATTTCCATAGCCTAAGAAATGGCAGGAGCACAGAGAGAAAATGAGTCAAAGACAGAAATAAAATGGCCGTGAGACGGTGAGACAGACAATGAGAAAGACAAAGTTACATGGGGGTGTGTGTGTGTGTGTGTGTGTGTGTGTGTGTGTGTGTGTGTGTGTGTGTGTGTGTGTGTGTGTGTGTGTGCGTGCGTGCTTGCGTGCGTGCGTGCGTGCGTGCGTGTATGTGTATGTGTGTGTGTGTGTGTGTTTGTGCATGCTTGCGCGTGTGTGTGTATGTGTGTGTGTGTGTGTGTGTGTGTGTGTGTGTGTGTGTGTGTGTGTGTGTGTGTGTGTGTGTGTGGTTCAGGGAAGGGCGAGGGCAAGAGGAGAAAGAGATGGAAGGAGAAAGGGGGAGGGGGGAAGGGGAGGAGCAGGAACTGTGAAGAAGGGGAGGGGAAGATGGGGATTAAGATCTCATTTCTTTGAAATTAGAAACCGAGGCTCACTTTTATTATATATATATATATATAATATATATATATATATATATTATATATATATTAGCTGGGCCTATATCAAGGGTACATACAAATCATACACGCATCACGCACGCACTCACCCACGCAGCACTGAAACATACGTGCATACGTACGTACGTACGTACGTACGTGTGTGTATATACATATGTATCTATAAATGCATATAAACTTATGTATAAGTACACACACATGCATGTAATTATTATGTGCACACACGAAGAAAGGGAAAGCTCTCTGTCTCTGTCTCTTTCTCCGTCTGTCTGTCTGTCTGTCTGTCTGTCTGTCTGTCTGTCTGTCTGTCTCTCTTCTTCTCTCCTCTCTCTCTCTCTCTCTCTCTCTCTCTCTCTCTCTCTCTCTTCAAGATTACGTGAGAAAATTGCGAATTACAAGTCTTTAAAATCAGATTAAGCCATAGCGTAGCCCCTATCTGCAACTACAAGAGCAATACAAGAAACGGAAACTGAAATAATATAATGAAAAAAAAAAAAAAGAAGAAGAAGAAAATTCAACTTGATTTTCACGGAAATACGATCCTCTCAAAGCTTTGTGAACATATAACGTCATATCAGAGAAAACATTCTCGCTCCTTAATGTCATATGAAAATCTTATCTAAAACATCATTGGCTGTAATGATATTGTGGTTCGGTTGATCCTCTCCTCAAATCATTGAGAGCACGACAGCAGAACATAATGTGAATTTTCTTTTTTTTTTCATCTCAGATTGATTACATAAACGGGATACTGTTCTAGAAATGCTTACAAATTATCTAAACCAATGACCGGCGATGCCAGACGTGCCAAATGTCAGGGTTTTCTTTTAGTTCCATTTCTAATATATCTGTTCATCTGGAGTAAAATGACAGGTTACATCAGAGACAGACAGACAGATGAAGGTTGGCGGTAGGAGCAACAGACAAAGATTAGAACAAAGGCAGAGGGAAGGTGTCACGAGACAGCGAGATAGACAAAGAGTGAGACAAAACAAAGAGTGAGACAAAGGGACGTGGCGCAAAACGTGTTTGTGTGTGTGTGAAAGAGAGCTGAAGGCGCGGGAGGAGTGGTGGGGAAGAGAAGAGAGAGAGAGAGAGAGAGAGAGAGAGAGAGAGAGAGAGAGAGAGAGGAGAGAGAGGAGAGAGAGAGAGAGAGAGAGAGAAGGGAAAGGGAACGAGCGGTGTGAGATGTGGCCGCTTTTG
>CM065714.1:60547702-60550202 GCA_033310375.1 Conus canariensis
TTACTTGTTCATTTATTTACCTTTTTTGGGGGGTGGGGGGGTGGGGGGTGGGGGTGGGGGGTCTCATTTTCCGTGCCCTTTTACGGTATTACTCCTATGCCGCTCAATCCAGCTCCCCACAACACGGTCCCACCCCAATTCGCCATGTCCGCAGCTTCAGCATCGGCAGTCTACTGGGAGACATCACTTTCAAGCCGCGAGAAGGCCACCCACCAGGGGATGCCGCGCAGATTAGTCACTCTCCATGTGCTGAAGCGCAGTGCTGTGTTGCCCTTGTGGATAAATACGAGTACCTACAAAGCTAGAAGACTTCACGGTTCGAATCTGGCGTAGGACTCTGTTTGTTATCCTTCCCTACACTTCAGCTTAATTGGAAGGTTGGGTGCTAGTCTTTCGGAGGAAAGACACCGAAAACAACATTCACGTCTCGCGCGTATAGAAACCGTGGCAACGACAAAAATGTGAAGAAGAATCCATGTTGACAGGTACATAATTATACGAAATAAGAACAGAATTAAAGTGAAATTGAATATATTTTTTTTAATGTGGCGCTGTTCCATGGCTACTGTGCTCCCTATGAGGAGCAGCCTGAATTCCCTACACTGAAATCTGTTGTGACAAGAAACCTATGCAATGCATTACAAAACATTACAATTCAATACAATACAATACAACACAACAGAAATACAACATAGGCCTAATACAATAACAACTTCGCAATACAATACAGTATCGATGACAATAACACTACAACGCCATGCAGCACAATACACCTCAAAAACAATCCAACACGAAGCAATTCAAAGCAGTACAGTGCAGTACGACACAGCACAGCCGTCTAGAACACAGTGAGACAGAATAAACCCAAAACAATGCATTGCGCCACCACGCATTACAATCTCAAATTGTGATTGAAGACACGGGGCACATAAAAGTGACTTTATTATAGCAACGAGCAGTGAGGAGGAGAAACAGGATAGACAATCCTCCTGAAGAGGAGGAGGAGAATAGCAGCAGAGTTTAGAAGGAGGAGGAGGGAAAATTCAGGTGTTGTTAAGATTCTGTGCAGTATGTATACAGAAACCGCTTGAAAGAAACAAGCGAAGAAAACCGTTTCAGATAAAGACTTCTTTGACTGACAGATTGACTGACAGACCGACACATTCATAGACCCAGAGACAGATGAACACATCAGAGAGAAAGAGATGATTCAGACACATGTTACTGACGTTCACCCGTACAGTCTTTGTGTCAAGGGGGAACAAAACGATATTTGCAGCACGAGTAAAAAAAAAAAAAAATTCTGGAATGAAATAGAGAAAGTAAATAGCTAATAAATGTTGTGAACAATCAATTTTTTTTAAAAAGGAGATAATAAAAAAAATAAAGTAATAGAAAGATCAAAATCGAATTTGTTATGAGAGAGAGAGAGAGAGAGAGAGAGAGAGAGAGAGAGAGAGAGAGAGAGAGAGAGAGAGAGAGGCGGACAGATACCTAACCAAAGTGCAACACTATGCTATCCTTTGTCAGACAGTTCGTCTCGTTCAATCCACACGCACCAAAATACAAAAATGACGAGGCAGTTGCCAACAGCCCCACCCCACCCCGCCCACCCACCCATCCACCTCCTATCCCCCACCCCACTCCCCTGGAGAGGAGAGGTGGAGCCGAGAGGGAGGGAAGATTGCAGGGAGGGGCTACTTAACACTACACTGAATCCACGCATAAAACAACACATAAAGATGAGCAGCGACAACAGCCCCCTGTCGTCTTTCATTCTTTCTTTCATGCTTTCTGTCTTTCTTTGTTTCTTTTTCTGTCTTTGTTTGTTTGTTAAAAAAAAAGAGACACACCCGAAGGTGCCGGTGGGACCCAGAGAAGCATTCCACTGTCAAACCGATCAGCCGGAAGCGATCCTGCACCACCCTTGGAAGCCTGCGCATATGGCGTGCAGGCACGCCCTGAGCATTTCTTTAAGACGTCAAGAGACATCGTTGCACCCTGGTAAATGCCGCTCTATGACCACCAACGCAACACAACAGATCCTCCATGGAAGCGTACTACCCCATATTTCACGACTGCAGAGCCCATCGGAGAAGGACGCCACCACCAAGAAAACTGCTGTGCGCATCCTGCATTCTCCACTCGTTGCTGTTTTGCTGACAGGTGAAATCAGTACAACTTCAGACCAAACTTTCGACACATGGTCTCACGTGCCCTCTGAAGAGGATCCCGGATTACAGTCTTTCCCATCGTCAGCAGGACTTTCCCCGTCTTTCTCTCGTTTGTTCTTCTCTTCAAGCAAAAAAAGGGGGATAAAAGCACATTTGTTTTTCAGTTTATGCGTTTATGTCTTCATCTATTTGGGAAGTTGGGGTCGGTGGGGAGGGGGGATATGGCTGGGAGGAGAAGTGGTGGGTGGATGGGGAGTATGTGGTTGGCTTATAGTTAAAGCACCGAATTGGCAGTCAGAGCTACGGGTTCGAATCCCGCATTTTTC
>CM065714.1:60565202-60567702 GCA_033310375.1 Conus canariensis
GTGACAGTGTGATGTACAGAGTGACAGCATGATGTACAGTGTGACAGTATGATGTACAGAGTGACAGTATGATGTACAGTCTGACGGTATGATGTACAGTGTGACAGTATGTTGTACAGTGTGACAGTATGATGTACAGTATGACAGTATGATGTAGTCTGACAGTATGATGTACAGTATGATAGTATGATGTAGTCTGACAGTATGATGTACAGTGTGACAGTATGATGTAGTGTGACATGTACAGTGTGACAGTATGATGTACAGTGTGACAGTATGATATACAGTATGATGTACAGAGTAACAGTATGATGTACAGTATGACAGTATGATGTACAGTGACAGTATGATGTACAGTGTGACAGTATGATGTACAGTGTGACAGTATGATGTAGTGTGACAGTATGATGTACAGTGTGACAGTATGATGTACAGAGTAACAGTATGATGTACAGTATGACAGTATGATGTACAGTGTGACAGTATGATGTACAGTGTGAGAGTATGATGTACAGTCTGACAGTATGATGTACAGTCTGACAGTATGATGTACAGTCTGACTTCTTGCGTCACCAGCGTGCGAAAAAGCTGCGGGATAAAATGCACCACGAAAAACAAACAAAAGTAATGGCAACGACTTGCAAGAACAAAGACAGAACAATAGGCCACTGCGGCAAACACAGACATCATGATCATACACAAAGACATGCAGAGTCCAGGAGAGGGAAATGTCTACCGGTACAGAGTTTTCAACATGCGGGGATACAATTTATATTCACACACACACACACGCACACACACACACCATGCATCCCTATCCCGGCATCCTCACAGATGTAGGGAGATACAAAACACTTATATCAAAACAGAAACCGTTTGGGGTAAAAATCATCACAATGCCTTGGCCACGAAAACAGCAACCACTGTCGCCGGTAACCCCGACTCATACAGACTTAATTCGGTCTAGAAACAAACTCGTTCTTTCTGATGGGGCTCGGGCCAATATGATGTTAATCTCAGTATTCCGTGTCGCCGGTCATCCCGAGCTGACGTCAACCCGTGGGACTGGTTAAGTGGAATGTTGAGTAATCGACCTAACACTGCCTGATTGCGGAGAGAGAGAGAGAGAGAGAGAGAGAGAGAGAGAGAGAGAACGGAAAATCCTAATCGCTGTGTTCATCCTTCACCTCCCAACCCTGACTCAGGAAAACCAAAATCAACAACCGGCGCCCTGAATCAGCAAGGTGAAACATTGTCATCGCTTCACAACAACACGTGAGGGCCTACGTGTTTCATGAAACACGCCGCCCGACAACCCTGACAGGGCCTCAGTTCAGGGTTACCAGGGCACTATGACCCAGGTCACACCAGCCGCCTCGCATCTTGCCCTCATACCCAAAATAACCGGTCTGTAAGCGTCATTACGTCATCAGGGCCAAACGAAAGGAGTGCCAGAAATCCTGGGTTTTGTTCATAAACAACTGCCGAAACCTTTCAGTTGAAGTAAAAAGTGTGATAACCTCTCCATCGCGCTAACACCATACAGCTTCGCTTCACCTTTTTCAGACGTCGGCGCAGACGACTCGCGAGATGCTCGGAAATGCCGTATTTATCAAATCAAATGTGCGCATGCGTGGTCGGAATTGAGGTTACTCGGTTAGTGTGAACACGACGAAAACAACTCAGTAAAACTGGGTCAGTAAGCTCACGGGCTTTTTTTTTTTTTTTTTTCTGGGAGAGCCGAGTGCAAACTTGACAACACACAGATCGCATCCCCCCCCCCCCCTCTCTCTCTCTCTCTCTCTCTCTCTCTCTCTCTCTGAATCCCTCTCAAGTTCTGGAAGGGATCGAGGTGCTAGACTGATTCAGATCGAACACAGAAATGTGTGTGTGTGTGTGTGTGTGTGTGTGTGTGTGTGTGTGTGTGTGTGTGTGTGTTGTGTGTGTGTGTGTGTGTGTGTGTGTGTGTGTGTGTGTGTGTGTGTGTGTGTGTGTGTGTGTGTGCGTACGCGCGCGCGCATGCTAATGCCTAGGTGCGTACCTGTAGGTTATCGACATGACTGTTGCGTGCACCTGTGTGCGCATGAGTGTCACTGCCAGCGCCAGCGTGCTGGTTTACATGAAAGTATTTCACTCCGGCAAATAAAGAAAGCCTAATGAGACAGTTGGATCGATAGACATACAGAGAGAGAGAGAGAGAGAGAGAGAGAGAGAGAGAGAGAGAGAGAGAGAGAGAGAGAGAATTTACAAAACTAGGAGATGAACATTGTTGTGATTGCTTATGTCTGGTCCCCGCCATGAGTAAGGGCTACCACACACACACACACACACACACACACACACACACACACACATATATATATATATATATATATATATATGAAGAAAAGTAAATAAAAGAAATGAAAGAAAGCAGTATCTGCACAACAATGGTCACGCAAAGAGATTGCAATGTCAACGGAGAGAGAGAGAGAGAGAGAGAGAGAGAGAGAGAGAGACA
>CM065714.1:60572702-60587702 GCA_033310375.1 Conus canariensis
CAATAGGATCAGACTCTAAATTTACAGGATACCGTGGCAGTGTGCCTTGTTTACCTAGACTATTTTGATAACTGAGCAGTGTTTTACGTTTGATAAAATCTTGACGTCATGTTGCCCTACTAGCTCATGTTGCATTGGGGCTGTTATTCTTAGACGTTCAATAAACCTAATGAGGTCTAAGGTGTGTTCAGTTAACACTGTTTGTTTCTATCTTTTCCTACCTGTTGCTGTGAAGACGTGCAACGAAACTTGTCAAGCGGTAGAGTAGCCATTTTGGTGTCGCATGCACCACATACAAGCTATTGCGTGCGACGTAAGCAGACGACATTCATTTTGGCTTCCGGCTGATCAAATCAAACCAACATAGAAAGTTAACTATTAATCAAAAAGAAAATGCATGTAATCAATGCCAGATTACTTAATTCTACACAGTTCTCTTTCCACGTTTTATGTTTTAATCCATGAAAACCAACCAACCAAACAACAACAACAACAACAACAACAACAAAAGGAATCTCAGCAGCGAAAAAAAGATCACTGCTCCTCCGTGGTGAAATGACCGGCCTTTTTTTTTTATTATTCTAGCATCCTTCAAATCACGCGCCTTTAAAATATGAATCAAAAACATGAAATACTTTTTTTCTATTGAAAGATGGCCGAGGTTCGCTGAAAACACATGTAGGAAAACGTAGGAAAAAGGTGTTGTGCCGACTGAACAATATGTACAGTAAAACATGAAAAACCAGCGCTGGTTGAATGACACATGAAGTAAAACGTCAGAAAAAGTAGTTCTGGATGAATGTCAAGCGTACAACTTAGAGAAAAGTTGTCTTGGCAGAACGACAAATGTAAAATATAGGGAAAAGCAGTTTTGGCAGCACGACAGATATTAAATGTTAGCAGAACGACATACGTAAAACGTAGGAAAAGTAGTTTTGGCAGCGCGATAGATATAAAACATTAGCAGAACGACATATGTAAAAACGTGGGGAAAAGTAATTTTGACAGCACGATAGATGTAAAACGTAAGCAGAACGACTTATGTAAAACGTATGGTACAGTAGTTTGGCAGAATGACTTGTGTAAAACAGGAACGTTAGTACTGGCAGAACAACACACGTAAAACGCATATGAAGAGATGCTAGCTAAACGAAATGTGTTTAAAACAAAACGGTGTTGCTTAAACGACATGTGTGAAACGTTGGAAAAGTAATTTTGGATGACCAACATATGTTACATGTCAAAAGAAAACAAAAATAGTGCAGGCAGAACGACAAGTGTAAACTGTCAGAAAAAGCACCTGTGCCTGAATAACGCTTGGGGGGAGGGGGGGGGGGGGAGATAGTTGTTGCCTAAAATACATGTTGAAAAGGTAGAGGAAATAACGAAGAGCAGAGCTGGCTAAATGACATGAGTCAAACTTAGGGAAAACAGCGTTGACTGAACGGCATGCGCAAAACGCAGGGGAAAGTAGTGCTATCTGAATTAGATGCGCATGTGAAACGTAGAGAAGAGCAGCGTTTTCTGAACGGACCTCAGTCTTGTCTTGCCTGTGTTTTCTTGCAAGCCTGAGTCTGTCTGTTCAACACAGGCCTATAGCAACCAGGGAGAAAATATTGCTCTGCTTGCGAATAAATGAACCTGTCGATTAAACTGAAGGTCAAATTTGTCATAACGTGGAATACACGTGACATGGTAGACACAGAGAGAGACACCGTAAGAGAGAGAGAGAGAGAGGAGAGAGAGAGAGAGAGAGAGAGAGAGAGAGACAGACAGACAGACAGACAGACAGACAGACAGACAGACGGACGGACAGACAGACAGACAGACAGACGGACAGACAAAGACAGATGCAGAGACAGAGACAGGCAGACAGACAAACCGACAGAGAGACAGACAGACAGACAGACAGACAGACAGACAGACATAGATGTCAGACTGGCTGGCTGCATTATAGGCCTACCCCCTGCCGTGGCAATGAGGCAAGGAAAATAGTCGGTTTTCCTTCAGTCAGTGTGTGTGTGTGTGTGTGTGTGTGTGTGTGTGTGTGTGTGTGTGTGTGTGTGTGTGTGTGTGTGTGTATGTGTGTGCGCGCGTGCGTGCGTGCGTGCGTGTGGTGTGTGTGTGTGTGGTGTGTGTGTGTGTGTGTGTGTGTGTGTGTATGTGTGTGCGCGCGTGCGTGCGTGCGTGCGTGTGTGTGTGTGTGTGTGTGTGTGTGTGTGTTGTGTGTGTGTGTGTGTGTGTGTGTGTATGTACGTGCGTGGATGTGTGTGTATGCACGCACGCGCGGGGCCCGTATGTGTATGCGAGTGCGTGCGTGCGTGCGTGCGTTCATCCGCATGTTGTGTGTGTGTGTGTGTGTGTGTGTGTGCGTGCGTGCGTGCGTGCGTGCGTGCGTGCGTGCGTGCGTGCGTGCGTGTTTGTGTTTGACAATTTCACTAAATTAAATAAACCTCAGCGGAGGAGCGAACAACAGCTTCTCTCTCTCTCTCTCTCTCTCTCTCTCTCTCTCTCTCATGGCCGTGATGTGGGTGTGTTGCCTGAATCAACGCCCATCTCTCTCTGTCTGGCCACCTAGCCCTCCACCTTTGTTTGCTGCCTTGGAGAGTCGTTGAATCAGCGCTGTGCGGGTTACACCACACCACCGCGGCACACATTCTGGCCCCCAACTCGCACCACCGCTCGTATCGGATGAAGCTGCTCCGTGCTGCGTCCCCGTGTGATGATGAACTCCGCAGCATGAACCGTGCAGCTCCCTGATTGTCGGCTGGCATCGGCACCACGGGAGACAGACATAACGGACTCTTTTAAGACCCAGTTCAGAGCTGTTTCTCCCAGACGTAGGCCTAAAACAAAAAGCAAAATCGAGAGCGCAGTTTTGTTTACGTTTGACTACAGTTTGCGTTTCTAGCATTCATGGTAACAGATCTCCCAGATGTAAAACACACACGCAAACAAACGAAAGCAAAATCGAACGCGCAGATTTGTTGACGTTTGAATATAGTTTGTGTTTCTAACATTTATCGAAACAGAAATTGCTATACAAACAATTTTTGCGATGCTTGGACTGGCTCCAAGTTTGGACTTTGATTAACAGTGTCGCCGTGTATGATTGCTAAATTAAATATCTCGCCATTGAACTTAAACTGGGATCACTACGTGGATATCAACATCGTCAAAATCCGTACATTGATGTGTGTGTGCGCGCGCGGCGCGCGCGCGGTGTGTGTGTGTGTGTATGTGTGTGCGTGTGTGTGTCTGTGTGTGTTGTATGCTTATTTGTTTCTTTGTTGAACAGCATGTTTTTTTAACAGTTTCCTAAAGCAGAAGTCACTCACTAGGTGCAAACTAGTCCACAGTGGCCGAGCGACCTCACAGCTGTTAAGCTAAGAGGCGACATTGCATAGCCGGGGGCATTGCGGCACGCTGGATATATGGGAGAATAAAACAATAAACAAGATGAGAAGAGAGGTCTGGAGGTGAAGGGGGGGGGGGGGGGGGGTCATCGTATTTCAGCTTACATGATCAATATTCGTTGTCAACAACAACAACAGCAACTGTTTTCAGCTTCTTCTTCTTCTTTTGTTAACTGACGACAAATCACGATTTTTTTTTCCCGCCAGGATATCTTCATTTGCACAAAGCTTTGTTCTCTTTTGATGATTCGATCACTTTGCAAAATATGTATGCATGTAGTCCTAAGCTTACAAACAATCTTCCGATCATCTCAATGTAAAAGCAAACCAAAAAGATTTTGTCTGTCTGATGGTTCTCAACATTGTGTCCCATGCACGCACCCCAGATATTCATTGAGTAGATGCACAGTCTGACTGTCAGTGGCAAAAATCCGTGGCAAAATCTTCTGTGACAGGTTAAAGGAAGGGGGACATGCCGCAAACATGACAGGATGGCGCTGAATACGCTTTCCAAAGGAGAACAGCCCGAATTTGACGCTGAGAAATCTGATAAAAATTAATGATGAAAATATACAATGCACAGCTTGATGTTATAGATCGGTTTCGCACAGACGTCACTTCTGTGTACTAAACGCACACACGCATGCACGCACTAGCACACACACATACACACACACACACGCGCGGGCGCGCTCGCACCCATGCACGCACTCACGCACACACACATGCACTCTCTCTCTCTCTCTCTCTCTCTCTCTCTCTCTCTCTCTCTCTCTCACACACACACACACACACACCACCACGCACGCACGCACGCACGCACGCACGCACGCACGCACGCACGCACGCACACACACACACACACACACAATAACGGACAGCTCTGCGAGTTTCTATCAACATTCATCCCACGCCCAGTCACACAGGACTCTTTAAAGACTTTTAAAACCTCCCTAAAGACACATCTTTTCCCCCGGACTGATTAACGATATCCGCTTACCTCTGTGCGCGCGTCTGCTTGTTTTGACGCGCTCGTGTGTCTGCGTGTGCGTGTGTTTTGTTTTTCGTGTGTGTGTGTTTGTGTGTGTGTGTGTGTGTGCGTGCGTGCGTGCGTGCGTGCGTGCGTGCGGCGTGCGTGCGTGCGTGTGTGCGTGTGTGTGTGTGTGTGTGTGTGTGTGTGTGTGTGTGTGTGTGTGTGTGCTTTGAGTTAGAATAAGTATTTTATCACGTTTCTGTAATATGCGCTTTGGGCTCTCGCGAGGTAAAGCGCTCTATAAATATCCTTTTATATTACAATACATTACATTACAGGAACCACAATGACTAGCCCCGAAACAAAACCCTGTAAGTGAAAAAAGAACCTCAGCATGGTTTGTCTGTGAATCTCCTCCCACACACACCGTTCCTACCCCCACCCTACTTCTCCCCCTTCCCTCTCTAACCGACTTTTTAGGTGAGCACAGCTGCGGAGACATTCACTGCACACCTGTCGTTTTAAAAAAAAATGCTGTTGTGAGCAGTCAGCAGTGACAGTCTGTAGCGTATGTTTGACTCGTATAACTAGTTTGCCTTTCGTTCTTTTACATCCACAGAATACATTCTGTACATGATGTATTGACCTGATGGACTCACATTGTTAACCTAATTGTATCGCTTTACCTTGCATCACTGAACGAAATACGTAGGGAGGGATTGAGGGAACCGGTAATCCTGCTTTGTAAAGATCATTGCGTATTATTGCGTTAAACTGCATTGTGCAGTATTGCACTGTGTTGCATATCGTTAATGATTAAACTCTATATTGAGTATCATTTCTGAGCCTACGTTGTTATTTCTGTTAGTTTGCTTTGCATGACATTGTACTGCGCATCAATGAATGAAATGTATATTGAGGTCACTTAGAGTCTGTATTGTTTACTTCATCGCATTCTATGGCATTGCACTCCAATGCTTTGCATTGTATTGTATTGCACTTCATTGCAATACACTGCTCTTCACCGTATTGTTTTGCATTGCACTGCACTTCATTGCATTACACTGCACGTCATTGTATTGTATTGCATTGCATTGTACTTCGTTGAACTGCATGGCACGTCATTGCATTGTGTTGCTTTTCATCGCATTGCATAGCATTTCATTGCATTACATTGCATGAAACTTCATTGCATTGGATTGAATTTCACTGCACTGCAGTGCACTGTAGCACTGTATTAATAAATGTAACCTGTACTGACGGACTCGGTGGACCTACATTGTTGATCCTGTTGCATTGCACCGCATCAAAGTGTTCTGTAGTGAGGGGACTTGTGGACCACGTGAGTTCATTGCATTCTATTACATTACATGGCATTGTATCGCATCAATGAGTGATATCCGTAGTGATGGACAAGCAGGCCTACACTGGCTATTTTATTGCAGATCATCAGAGTGGTCTGTAATTAATGGCGTTGAGGACCTATGAATTTTACTGAATTGCATATCATTATAATAGAGTAGTTCGTTGTTGTAAAAGACGTTGCAGACCTAATAACTTAGATTACTTTTCCGTTGTATTAGAGTGGTCTATAATAGAAAATCTCATGGACAGTCAGTTTGTTACAAAGTGTTTCATAGGAGTGGCCCGTAGAGGAGAATTTTGTGGGCCTTATAACTAAATTGCTTTCCATTACATTAGAATGGTCCGAAATAGAACTTATGTACCTAAAACCTTTATTGCATGGCTTTGTATCAGACAGGTCCGTGACAGGTACTTTGTGGACTTAGTTTATTGCATTGTATTGTCTCAGAGTGGTCTGTAGCGAAGAACCTTGTGGACCTGGTAACTTACCTGCGTTCTCTTTGCATCAGAGAGATCCATAATATACCCGAAAACGGTATTAAATCGCACTGCATCTGATCAAAAAAGCTAGCTAGTAAAGTTAAATGCTAACTTTCTTCGCGTTGCATAGAGTGATCCGTAGCATAAGACTTTTGAAGATCTAAGTGATTTTATTGCGTTGCATCGCATCAGAGTGTTCCGTAGTAAAGGATGTTGTGGACTTACACAATTCTATTGCATTCTGTCGCAACAGAATGGTCTGTAGCAGGGTAACTGGTGGACTTAACACTTTATTGCATTGTATTTTCATCAAAGTGGCCTGTCATAGAAGAACTTGTGGTCTTTCTGACTTTGCCGCATTTTATAGCGTCAGAGTGATCCGCAGTGGAGAATCCTTGTGGACCTTGTAACCTTATTGCTTGGCATTGCATTAGAGTAGTCCGTAACAGAAGACGTTGTGGAGTTCATAGCTTTATTGAATCGCAGTGCGACAGCATGGTCTGTAACAGGTGGGAGACTTTGTGGACCAAGTAACGTTATTGCATTGCAATGCAACAGAATGGTCTTTAACAGAAGGCCTTGTGGACCAAGTAACGTTATTGCATTGCAATGCAACAGAATGGTCTTTAACAGAAGGCCTTGTGGACCAAGTAACGTTATTGCATTGCAATGCAACAGAATGGTCTTTAACAGAAGGCCTTGTGGACCAAGTAACGTTATTGCATTGCAATGCAACAGAATGGTCTTTAACAGAAGGCCTTGTGGACCAAGTAACGTTATTGCATTGCAATGCAACAGAATGGTCTTTAACAGAAGGCCTTGTGGACCAAGTAACTTTATTGCATTGCAATGCAACAGAATGGTCTTTAACAGAAGGCCTTGTGGACCAAGTAACTTTATTGCATTGCAATACAACAGAATGGTCTTTAACAGAAGGCCTTGTGGACCAAGTAACGTTATTGCATTGCAATGCAACAGAATGGTCTTTAACAGAAGGCCTTGTGGACCAAGTAACGTTATTGCATTGCAATGCAACAGAATGGTCTTTAACAGAAGGCCTTCTGGCCCGAGTAACTTTATTGCATTGCAGTGCAACAGAATGGTCTTTAACAGAAGGCCTTGTGGATCTAGTAACTTTACTGCATTGCAATGCAACAGAATGGTCTTTAACAGAAGGCCTTGTGGACCAAGTAACTTTACTGCATTGCAATGCAACAGAATGGTCTTTAACAGAAGGCCTTGTGGACCAAGTAAATTTATTGCATTGCAATGCAACAGAATGGTCTTTAACAGAAGGCCTTGTGGACCAAGTAACTTTACTGCATTGCAATGCAACAGAATGGTCTTTAACAGAAGGCCTTGTGGACCAAGTAAATTTATTGCATTGCAATGCAACAGAATGGTCTTTAACAGAAGGCCTTGTGGACCAAGTAACTTTACTGCATTGCAATGCAACAGAATGGTCTTTAACAGAAGGCCTTCTGGCCCGAGTAACTTTATTGCATTGCAATGCAACAGAATGGTCTTTAACAGAAGGCCTTGTGGATCTAGTAACTGTATTGCATTGCAATGCAACAGAATGGTCTTTAACAGAAGGCCTTCTGGCCCAAGTAACTTTATTGCATTGCATGGCATCAGAATGGTTCGTTGTGGAGGACCTTAGAGACCCCGTAACTTAATTTCATTGCACGCACGCGCGCGCGCGCGCGCGCGCGCACCACACACACACACACACACACACACACATGCACACACACTCACGTGCGTGCGCAGACTCACACACACACACACACACCACACACACACACACACACACACACACACACACACATGCACAGAGAGAGAGAGAGAGAGAGAGAGAGAGAGAGAGAGAGAGAGAGAGAGAGAGAGAGAGAGAGAGAGAGAGAGAGTAGACCAAACACAACATCCGGTTCTGACGATAGCAAAGTGCATTTAAAAACGTGACTGACTTTGTCCAACATTCCACCCATTCCGCCAGTCCACCCCCCACCCTCACCCCTGCCCCCGTTCTCCCTCTCTCTCTCCAGCCCCCATCCCTCAACCACTTTCTACACCACCTCGCCACCCCCACCCTCTCCACCACCCCTCTCCGGAAACCAATCCCCACACATGCCACACTGCAGGGAGAAAACAAATAAAAGGTTCTACATCCATTTGAACTCGTGCAATGGTTCCGGAGTTCAAAGGACGGAACTGAAGCAAATGATACGATTTCTAAAAGCAGGTCAGTATAGGAATGCTTTGTCTTTTCTTTCTTGTTTCATTTTCCTTTTTTTTTTTCACTTTTTTTCGTTTCGTTTCTTTCTTGTTGTTGCTGTTGTTGTTGTTGTTGTTTGTGTTGTTTTTTTTCCACATTCTGTCCTTTCTTTTTTTCTGTTATCTGCTTTTTTTTTTTTTTTTTTTTTTGGGGGGGGGGTTGTTTGTTTGTTTGTTTTGGTTACCTCGGTCATGGAGGCTATGTTTTCACCCCGCGGTGTGTTTGTTTGTCTGTCAACACGATTATGCAAAACAAAACCCACTGAACTGATTTGAACGAAACTCGGTTGGAGGACGATTTGTAGGCCAAGGAAGAACCCGTTCACTTTTGGTGCGGATCCGGGTCAAAGGGCGAATCGAGGATCCGCTCCACCCATGCAGAGGCTTGCGCTTTTCCTATAGTGCCCTTCTTGTTGGAAATCTAATACCGACTACTCTGACATGAGCACAGGAGAGAGAGAGAGAGAGAGAGAGAGAGAGAGAGAGAGAGAGAGAGAGAGAGAGAGAGAGAGAGACAGACAGACAGACAGACAGACAGACAGACAGACAGACAGACAGCTAGAAAGAGACAAAGACAGAGAGACAGACAGACAACAGACAGACAGACAAGTGGGCGAGACAGGCGGACAGACTGACGTTAGACCGGCAGACAGATAATATAACACTTCGAGAGGAAACAGGTTTTTCCCTATTTCACCCTTCCCTTTTCACCTTTTTTTTTTGTCCTTCTACACAGCCAGGTAGGTTGGTTGACAGGTGGGTTTACCAGTGGGGTACGCAGACGGTGGGTGAGTGAGTGCACGGTCGTTCATTTGTTTGCAAGGCGCTCGCCGGCTGCTTAACTTGGTTTTATAGTCTATTATTGTCTATCGTTAGCCTACATTTTGTTCATTATCATTTTTATGTTGTTATCTTGCTAGTCTCATCTGCCACAGACTCCTGTAGTTAAAAGGTTGGAGTGTTCACCTGGGGAGTTGACGATCGTTGAGTTCGGAACCCTGGTGGGGGTCGGGCCCTCACGGCTTGAAAACTCATTCTCTTTCCACGCAACCAGCCTGGGTACCTGATTCAGTTTAGGGAAGGTGAAAGCGACAGAAGGAGCGGGATTGGCTTTGAATTCTATCATGCCATGTCGTCCGTCCACACGATGAACATTTGACAATTCACTGCCCCCCCCCCCCCCCCCCTCAAAGACCACCAAAACCATTAACCCTAACCCTCTCACAGACATATCTCCAGGCCCGTTCTTTCCGACTCCCTCATACACACCCACACCCTAGTTCGTCCTCCTTCAGCCACAACACTGGTAACTCCACGGGGAGCGAACGATTTATATTGGTCGTCTTGAAGCAGCTTTCCTTCCTTTTCTTTTTTTTCATTTGCTTATTTATTCATCTATTGTTGCTGATTCGTGTTCCCTGTGATGTCAGAGGCATTACTCGTGCACCGCTCCTTCCAGAGTTACTGAGTGTGTTGGAGGCCCAAACGGGAAGACTGGAACCACGCGCTCGGCTTTCATCCACCTGCTGGTTCCCCGAAGATGGAGTATGGCTGCCTTAATGGCGGGATAAAAAACGGTCATACACACAAAACTCCGCTCTCTTTGTTGGGTAGATGGGATTAATCCCTGCCTGTCTATACAGGGAGTGTCCGCAGGAGTATCAGCCTGCGTACGCAAAAAAACAAAAACAACAAAAAAAACAAAAAACAAAAACAAAATCTACCTGCTGGATGTGTCTCTGACAGTAGGGCTCACATGTTTTGACCAGTTCTTTGGGTGCCTAGTGTCTGTCTGGGTTGGTAGACGCCAGGATGTAATATAGCAAATAAATAGATAAATGAATAAATAAATGCGTAACACAAATAGAATGAAACAAAATACAATAAAGCAGAATAACAGAAGAAAGGAAACGAAGAATACAGACCTATAATGCTGTAAAGATTCGGAACGGAGCTCCACAGCATAATCTTCGTGAAGTTCGTCGTCTTCGTCCTCATCATCTTCTAAGGAAAAAATCTCAAATTCAGCGTGCCTGTTTTTTTTTCGTTTCTAGTTGTTGTTTTAATGAGCGCTAGACAGTTTTTCTTACACACACACACGAGCGTGCGTGCACACGTGCACACACAGAGTCACACAGACACATACACACACATGTAGGCCACACATTGGTTTTGGTTGGTTGTCCTTCGCGGGCGAAGATGACCACGACTTCATCTATCACTGGGTGGTGATGTGTGTACGAAAATGGCTGATCATGCCGGTCCTTGCTTTGAACAGTCTGTGGCAGTGTAGACAGGGCAGACTTGGAGGTGAGCCAGGCTGAAAGGTGGTGCTTCTTCTGTTTTTACGAAACTGCTGTTTTTGCTCCTGTGCCTCCATTCGCCTCATTTCAATGTTTTTCACTCCAAATCCATGGTGCGCCACGTTGAGCCATCTTGCGTAGCTTGTTCCCCGGAGGCAGAGGCGACGCTACAGCACTTCAGTGAGGCCTTCAGTGTGACTTTGTAGCGCTTCTTTTGTCCTCCATGGGAACGCTTGCCTTCCAGCAGCTCGCCATAGAACAGGCCCACACACATGCATGTACACACGCACACTCACACACACATACAGATACAAAATTAATGCGCAATTATACGCACATAGGCACACACGCACGAATGCACGCACGCGCACAGACACACATGCACTCAAATATTCTCTCTCTCTCTCTCTCTCTCTCTCTCTCTCTCTCTCTGGTAGAGTGCCTTTAACGATTATGAGGTCAGTATATTGTTACACACACACACACACACACACACACACACACACACACACACACACACACACACACACACACACACACACACACATACACGCATGAATGCGTCCGATAACACACTTGCACAATTTCATTACTTGAAAAACGGGACAGCTGTGACTGGCATTAAAATGTTGGTCGATCGTGAGAGCTCTTGGATTCTTTGTATGCGCACGCGCGCGTGTGTGTATGAGTTGTGTTGTGTGTGTTGTCTGTGTGCGCGCGCACGAGCACGTGCGTGCGTGCGTGCGTGCGTGCGTGCGTGCGTGTGTGTGTGTTTTGTGTGTGTGTGTGTGTGTGCGTGCGTGAGAAAGACAGACAGACAGACACTGTGTGCGTGCGTGCGTGCGTGCGTACGTGCGTGCGTGCGTGCGTGCGTGCGTGCGTGTGTGTGTGTGTGTGTGTGTGTGTGTGTGTGTGTGTGTGTGTGTGTGTGTGTGTGTGTGTGTGACTTATTGTGCCAGAAGCATTACACTGCATGCCGATGGATTATTAGTCACTAGGCTTTTTCTTCCTGTGAAGAGGCAGCACACAATCACGATTCTGTGACATTCACACTCAGTTCCTGTCATGCGTGGGCAGAGACGCTAGAGAAGGGAGGAAAAGAGGGAGAAGATCAGTATGGGGAAATATTAAGGTTTGCTAAGCCCGCAATATATACTACTAGCTTGAGTAAGTCCGTCATAACTGCATTACTCCGAGCTGAGTAAAACCATTCTCAGCCGTGAAGAAAACAGCAGTAACACCTGTTTTCCATGAGCAAGTACGTACTCATGATCAGTTTTCTTTTTCTTTTTTCTGTTTTTTTTTTCTTTTTTTTTTCTTTTAAAGGATGATAACTATTTTCCTCGGGTAAGCAGTGAGAATCATTGATGGGATGGTATTCATGATCACTTGTTTTTTTCTTTTTTTTTTACTTTTTCAAAGATAATAACTACTTTTTCTCGGTAAACAGTGATAATCATTGACATCTCCCCCAATGCATTACGGGTTTGGGGAAAATTTCCTTCGGAGTTAACCTTGGTTCTGACTCCATTTCCCGAAAAGTCCTTAGAATCAAACTATAAACCAAGGCTGTGTACGTAAACTCACGCAAATTATTTTGCACTCAGCTAAAATCTCATTACCAGCTTTCGGAAGAGATGGCTAGTTTGGCCGTTGGCAAGGATGGCACATCTACACATAGAAGGCATACTACGTGAAAAATCGAAAGAATGAGTGAAAAACTGGGTGACTAAGTGAGTGAGTGGTAGTTCGACTGAATGACACGGGAACCAAGAGATCTAGCGCCAGCAGGCAGCTCTTAAGTGAACCCTACCCAGGTTGGTTGGTTGCCCGCTGTGATGAAAAACGAAAGCGTGCATTGTGTAGCGCTTAGAGTATACTCTCTACCTGAGGATAGGCACTGTATAATTACTCCCATTAATGATGATTTTTCTAATGTTTGCCTGACTTGAACAGATAAATATTGACTATCTTTTCAGATTTATTTAGCGCGTTCCCCGGAATTGAATCAATGTCTGGTTTACATACTTCTCTAGATAAACACTTTTCTTTAAGTGCAGAATTCTGGCATGTATGTGCAAGCGGCTGTCCAAAAGATGAATTTCTGGTAAATTTGGGTGCACCAAAAAGAGCACGATGCGCACGAAGTTCTTTGATCATTTTATTTTACAGATCACAGAAATCTAGAAGCTTAAAAATTCTGTGTAAGCAGATTTGATAAATGAAGAGATTCTCTTCGTGTGATTCGTGTTATATTAAAAAAATTCCAACAACAGATGTTAACAGAAACACCAGTGTATTTCACCGTAAGTAAAATGAAACGATGCTTTTTCGAGGAAAGAAAAGAAATACGGACATTAACAATGAAGCCGTTGAGCTTGTTGTCTATTTTCAGCAACAAAAATGAACTGGCGGTGGACAGCGAATTGTGGAAATAACGTTTTCGTTTGGAGGGGGGAAAAAAAGACAACTGGCACTTCTGCTTCCAAAAATAAGATGTGACGTCAGACCTGACATTCTACCATAATTTGAAACTCAAGTCAAAGTGTGCTGTCTTCCCCTGTAGCCGAGACTGCTATTTTTAAGGAGGGAGTGAGGGGGAAAAAAAAGGAAAGAAACAGGCTTAACAAGTACAGACTAAGTCACTATAGCCACATAAACTATTTGATCAAAACAAACCCTCTCCCTCCCCCCCCCCCCTCTCCGTTTCTCCCCACCCACCCCATTCCTCCGCCCCTCTCCCAACTTTCTGTGTGTATCAACAATGTCTTCGGTGGTAAACAAATCCGTAATAATTATAATGATGATGTTGATATGATAATAATGATAATGATAATAATAATATGATGATAAGAAGACGAAGAATGATAATAATAATGATGATGATAATAATGATAATAATAATAATCATCATCATCATCATCATAAATTATTGTGCTGATGATGACAACCGATTTTTCTCCAAATTTCGCAATTCCACAGGCTTTATCACTAACACTAATCTTGGTTGTTAGTGGTGGTTTTTTTTGCTTGTTTGTTTGTTTGCTTTTTGTTTTTTCTTTTTCCAGATCACCTCTGTTTACCTGACTGTCTGATTTGTACTGCCATCACACCCCAGAAAAGTACTGGAAAGCGAGCAGAGTGGAGGAGTAACGACAGATAAGAGCAGCTCCTATGTATACATCGTCTCCAAAGGAGACTGGGTAGGACGCCAAAAAAATGTAACCCGTTCCTTTTGCGTTGTTGATTTTAGTCCAGACAGTCTTGTTGATACGATGTATTCATTATGCGCTCGCGATGGCAAATGACGATGTGTACATGAGTGTAGACCTCTATGGTGGTGGTAATTCTACTATTCATACCAGGGGGGGGGGGGGGGGGGTCTTTGTTTACTGAATACAAATTCCACTCAAGAGATTTCCCTCTACGTACTCTCGTACACACTGTGTGTGGGTGGTCTGTGCAACCTGTGGGCTCTTCTTTTTGTACTCCCAGTTCTTATAGAACAGGGAGTACTTTACAATGGGAACGAAGAAATGCTGTCTGTGTGTCTGTCCGTGGTCAAAATGTGTTCCACTCGCTCCAGACAAAACTTCTGGGCCGATCCTTTTGAAAATTTGTACGTATATTTATTATGGGTCACGGATGATGCCCGATGCTTTATTTTACCAGAATAGCCGTTACTAATGGCTGGAACGGCCCAAAACGGTTTTTATTCTTTATGGAATATCTCAGAAAATACTTGTATTCAAGATAAACTGGAGTACGTTTATATGCTTTGCATCTTGTTTTCTCTCTCTCTCCTCTCTCTCTCTCTCTCCTCTCTCTCTCTCTCTCTCTCCTCTCTCTCTCTCTCTCTCTCTCTCTCTCTCTCCTGCCATCTCCAATTCTGAATAGGACGAAGAGGGAGATTAAAATCGTATTGTGAGCCCATATTATATATGTTTATGAATGTATTTGAGGGAGAAAGGGGGGATGTGGGAGTGAGGAGGAAGCGGCTTTGTGTATGTGTGTGTGTGGGGGGGGGGGGGGGGATGGGTGGCAGAGAGTTTGGTCAGTACAACACTATGTTAATCTGACAGTAAATGGTTTCAGTCAGTCAGTCAGACAGAGAGTTTCTGACTCACAAACCGGTTCAATAATCTCGTTAACTATTGGAATTTTTCGCGTTTGTTAACCCTTGGCT
>CM065714.1:60592702-60597702 GCA_033310375.1 Conus canariensis
GGTATAAAAGTCACGAAAATCTGGGCTCCTACAAGCATGCCTCCAGGAACAAAGCTTTGCACCCTGGACCGCGGACACGCCCTGGCATGGCTGAACGAAGGCCTGTCATCACAAGAAGTTGGAAGACGACTGGGAGTGAGCCACTCTGTAATCCAGAAGCTGCAGGAACGTTTCCAGGCCACAGGCACAAAAGAAGAACGCCCTCGCTCCGGACGTCCTCGCAGCACCAACAGACAGGACAATCGTTTCCTCCGGCTGTCCACGCTGCGCAATCGTACTGTTACTGCCAGCACTCTGAGACATGAACTGAGGACAGCTGTCAACAGGAACATTAGCACCAGCACCATCCGCAACCGGCTGCACGAGTTTGGCCTCCACTCAAGACGTGCAGCCATCAGGATCCCCCTGACAGCGGCTCATCGTCAGGCCCGTGTGGCCTGGTGTCAGCAACCTCAACACTAGATCAGGCAGCAATGGTCCCAGCTCTTCTTCACTGAGTCCCGCTTCATTGTTGCCTTCAGTGACGGCAGAAGACGGGCAAGGAGAGCGGTTTGTTCGTGAGGTTGATGGTGTGGGGTGGCTTCCATGTCAACAGCAGAACACCTTTGTACGTCATCCAGGGTTCTATGACCGGACTGCGCTACAGGAATGAGATTGTCCAGCCTCTCATCCAGCCAGCTCTGCAAGCCATGGGACCGAGGGCAACCTTGCAGGACGATAACGCTCCTCCTCATCGAGCACGAGTCGTCACCGACTTCATGCATCGGCAAGGGATCCCAAGGATGGACTGGCCTGCTCGTTCACCTGACTTGGCACCAATTGAACACCTGTGGGACGTTCTGGGGCAAAGGGTGGCCAACAATACCCCCCCCCCCCCCCCTCGCGGATGTCAACCAGCTGGCACAATTTCTGCAACAGGAGTGGCAGAACATCTCCCAGAACACTCTCAGGAATCTTGTGCATTCCATGCGCCGGCGCTGCCTTGAACGTCTGGCGGCTAACGGGGGTCACACCCGATATTGACTTTGTTGAAGTGTGCTTACCTGACTTTTGAAAAGAGGGGTGTGGTGATTTGAACTTGTACTGTTGCTCTGTTTTTGAATGAATTTGATCGCAACCTGTATGAAATCGTTGGTTAATGATGAAATTAACAGTTTCATGTTTTAAATTGCCTCGTCTGTGCCTTTTCTGTCTTTGGTGGTGCTGTTGTGAGATGGCCCTTAACTTGTTGTGACTAGTATATATCCTGTTTAGAATCTAGCTAAGGCTTAGAAATGTTATGAAAAGAATCCAAGAGTACAGCTTTATCAGGGAGTGTCGGGCCAGAATGAAAATCCGTAAGCATCATCTTTGTCATAGTCCTCACTGGTTTTTACATAGATAGATAGATAGACAAATAGATAGACAGATAGACAAAGATATATACCTGTCTGTATGTATGTATACATCTATATTTATATTCATCTGTCTATTTCTATCTACATTAGTCTTTCTCTACGTGTGTATGTACATATGCATACATATATATATATACATACATATATCTGAAGATAGATAGATAGATAGACTGATAGATATTCTAATACTCTGTGCCCTCTTAATTTCATCCCAGATTTTATGGAAGAAACTGTTTGTGTTTTAAAAAGTCGTTTATTTATTTATCATAACAACTGTGTAAGGAATTGACTTTGACAAGGTGACAGTCCTGATATGGTCCCACGTGGTTGGCTGGGCTATAAACAGGAAGCATTGAACCGGATGTCAGTGTCAGTATCTTTTACATGTCCATACCCATGGTACAAACGTGTCAGAGTTTTCGGTAGCGGCAAGTTCATTGCCAGATGAACGTAATGACGCCATCCGGAGGGGGGGGGGGGGGGGGGGGGGGGGTGCAGGGGAGGGGGGGGGGGCGCTCAATACTACTGGCTCTGCCACCAGGCAATCATTCTGTTAGAGAGCTAAACTGGCGTTGTCCAGCGTATGTTGAAACAAAGCAGGCTCCACTTTTCTACTGCCATCAAATCCATTTCTTTCGGGGTTTTTTTTCCGCCCCGACCTGTTCCTACCCAGTGTTAAGTTCGCCACGGGCCCAATTGGGAAGACTGAAACCACAAGTCGAGTTTCATCCTCTTGGTGGATGCGTCTCTGACAGTGTTGCTCAAATTTCCTGACCAACACTGCAGGTGTCTGTATCTCTCGGGCCTGGTTGACACCGGGATTTATTAATGAAAGTAAGCATAGAATACAGCCCTGTCATGTAGTCTCAGACTGGAAAGGAAATCCATGGCATCATCTTCATCATCCTCATCCTAATCGATCAACATTAAAAAAAAAAAGTCTCAAATTCTGTGGCCTTCATGCCCTGCTCTCATGGTGATCTCAGTTTTGATATCCCCTCCACGTCTATGGCCTTGGTTTGATTCTGTCGGGTCACTGGTATCGACAAATTCATATGGGCCGTCCTTGAACAGACGTGGTGGCGCCCTCCGGAGGGAGAGCTCACTCACTCCAGTTCCGCGACTGAGCAATTATTGTCGTCAGTATGGAGCTTAGTAAGTGGTGTCCTGCGTATGTTAGATCAGAACAGCACCACTAAACATCACCGAAGTGACTCGGCAGCAGGGTAGTGTCTCCTCCGGTGGGTTGCCTCTTGAAGACATGATGCTGACTGCTCCCTGTGGATTGCCGTTGCCGGGGCTGCGGCCGGAACGGGCCAGGCTGTGGCCGTGGACGTTGGAGTCGGAAAGAGCGGCGTGGGTGCAATGCAACAGAGGTGGCACAGATGCGACGGAAATAAAAGGCTCCACTGAACACTACCGAGGTGACTATGCCGCAGTGCTGCTCGTCCTCTGGTGGGTGGCCTCAAAACGATCTAAAAATCGACAGCTGTCTGGACGGCGACACGATGAACTTAGGTGTGGTTGTGTTTGGGTGGCCGGAATTTGGCGGCGTATGAGTAATGTCATTGAAGTCTGAGGGTAGAGGGAAGAAGATTGGCGCGTGGGCGGAAAACGAGACCGCCAAAACAACAACAAACCAGCATTGTACTGTTTGTATACCACGTAATTATTGAGTGGGATGCCCCATTCTCAGACAGAGCTAGGGAAAGAGTTCCTGTCATATTCCCTTCCCTGTTCATTTCCGTCAATGAATGAAGTCAGTTTACCGAGTCTAGAAAGGACCGAATAACATTCAGATCGGAAATTCTTGGCAAAGTTTGACAGAAAATCTTTCTTACGGTCGCGAGAAAAGGTCAGGAAGTGTTCCCTGTCTAGGATTCAGCGCAATAGTGTCCGTGCATGTTATATTTTTTATGTAAAATGCAAGAAAAAAACGGCTGTGGGAAAATGATACGAACTCTTTTGCAACCTAGTATCCAGCTCACTTGCACGTGCACGTGACTACAGAACGTGGTAAACAAACAACAGAAACGAAAATGACGACGAGACCAAAACAAAGTGACTGCATGACATAGCTTCATGAATTCATTTACAGCTGACTACCACAACCTTACTTTAAAGCGGAATGAGCTGGCTGTTCGGGTGGGACTTGCTGTACTTACTTAAGCCTACCCCAGAACCAAAGAGGTGAGTTTGACGTCCTGTTGGCCTGAGGCCCTTAGGTATATAGTGTTCCAGATCGTAGTGTGTGTAGCTACCAGGAGAGGAGGACAGGGCTGCGTGGTCGTCCCTGGTGTCGGTAGGTCGGAGTTAGAGTTGTTGGTCTCTGATTTCGTTGACAGTGCCTATGGCTGTTGGTGGATCTTCTGCTCTCAGTGTCAGCCTTCTTGCAGGTCCTGTAAAGATACCTTTCAGGGCTACTGACACATGATCCACAAGATCCAATTTCGGCCAGCTTGGGTAAAAGTCGTCCTGAAATGGTCGTCCCCCTCCCTTTCCACTCCCCCCCCCCCTCCCCGCACGGCTGCAAAAAGCCAGAAGACAGGAGTGTGAGACTCAGAGATTCGACCCAACGCCCAAGGCTGTGGGGATTCTCTTTGTGTCTTTCGACCCTTCGATGCCTCCCGTTTATCTTTCCTGCACAGAGGTTAAAACCAGCTGTCTGTACTGCCGGATACAAGGGAATCGCACAGGAGTTTCATGGGTTGCATTCCCAAGGAGTGATGTGGCTGGGGGGAGCCCTGGACTCTCAGGTCGTGGGTTGTCCTGAACACTCATGGTGGTGCCAGGGTGTCTGCAAGGATAGGGCACCCACTGAAGGCATCGTTGGAGCGACACGTCACTCCCACACTCCACCCCATTGACACTCACATATACCTGGCTTTGGAACCTGCCAGCTCTATCTGCCATGAGATGCGGTGAGGGGGAGAGAGGCCGGGGTGGAGGTGGGGTGGGGTGAGGGTGGGGGAGAGTGGACAGGTGAGAAGAAGGAGAGGGGAAGGAAAGGGTCAGGGTGGATGGAAGATTACTCTGGGTGCCGCTGTGGCCATTCAACTGGCTGTTAAGTGGATCTTGCCTGAAGTCGCTTCACGTGCGCTTAGATCTTGACGGCGTTAAACTCTTCCTGCCGGTAACGTCTTCTAATCTACTGTCATTGTGCGTACAGAAGAGGATCCGTTCCTCCCGTCACAAAAGCCTTGATCTATAAAGTCGATGCTCAGTGAAAGTAAGCTCTGTTTGAAACACGTTCACATGAGCTCATGTTTGGTTCTTCTTCTTTTCTTGTTGTTGTTCTTGTTGTTGTTGTTGTTGTTGTTCTTCTTCTTCTTCTTCTTTAAACGACATGCGCACTGCTGCTTCACTTGTTTTCAGTGGTCTGTCTTAAGGCTATTTTCTCCTGTTTCACTGGGCCAGGCTCGTGCTGTGACTATTTGTTTGTTCTGTCAAAAAGGTACCATCTATCATCAATCATAAATTACGCGACGGGGCAGAGTTTTTTCTTTCTTTTTTTTTTTTTTTTTTTTTTTTTTGCGTTCATATTCACAGACTTTAACTTCCAAAGAGTCACCCATGTTCTTCAAACAGCAACAAGTTTCAGAA
>CM065714.1:60602702-60645202 GCA_033310375.1 Conus canariensis
AACAGCCACTGTACAGACCCAAACACTGGCAAAGAACAGACAGAAAGAAGAAGAGAAGAGCAAAGGAAGAAGACTGGTACAAGAAAGGAGGGAACAAGACAGTGATCTTTGTACCATCAACCCCACACTCTCAGCTGAGGAAAAGATACCAGGATGTAATAAAGAATACAAACCTGAAGATAAAAGTTGTGGAAAGATCAGGGAAGACGGTCAAGAGCATCTTACAAATATCAGATCCATACAAACGACCTAGATGCAGCACAGAAGAGAATTGCATGGTGTGTGGAGGAGGAAGGGGGAATTGCAGAAGAGAAGGTGTGACATATGAGATAAGATGTAGTGAGTGCAGCTGCGTGTATGTTGGAGAGACAGCACGCACTGGACACTATCGAGGCCAACAACACATGACAGCCCTGGCAAAGAGAGACCATGATTCAGTGTTGTGGCGACACACAGCACAGACAAACAGCAACAGTGACCTCCCCCCCCCCCCCCCCCCAAGTACAGCATGGTGATAACAAGTTACCAAGAAACTGCTTTGGGAAGACAAATCACTGAAGCTGTCAAGATTAACACACCACCTGAGTTGAGACTCAACACAAGAGAGGAGTGGGGCCATACACGACTGGTGAGAACATCACTCACCAACCTGTGAGAACATCACTCACCAACTGATGGAAGCAGTTTCCAACACCATACACAACCAGACTTATGAGGGGTGGCTTACCCGACAAGTCTTGATCACAGGTCAGGGAGAGAAAGAATGGTGGAAGAGTGGCGCGGCTGAAGATAAAACCAAAAACAACTTGGGAAAAATGAGATTAATCACAACAGGTTTTTTTCTCTGTGTCAAATTCAGTCAATTCACCCCGGGGAACAATATGTCGCCGTGGTACAGCGCCACGCGTTTTGTTCCTCCTGCGTATTTTCCGGTTTACCTGTCCAAGTGGATATCACATCATTTTGCCAGTGGCAACTCCTTATTGCTGTGGGGTCTTCCTTGTGCGTAAAATGTATGCTGAACCACGAGATCTCACCGTGTGGTTTGTTCCGTGCAAACTTGCACCCAAACCACCATTCA
The DNA here is from genome assembly GCA_033310375.1 of Conus canariensis. NCBI lineage: Eukaryota > Metazoa > Mollusca > Gastropoda > Neogastropoda > Conidae > Conus > Conus canariensis. Next base: position 60,603,784 of record CM065714.1, read on the forward strand.
GAGTCTGATAGGAAGGGAGGGGGAGAAACCCTCCCTGAACGAGATTCGAATCAAGAACCCGGCATTCTATGGTGTTATCCGCTGGGAAACTGCCACAGAAGCCATTCGATTTTGAGGCCTCAAGACAAACCATTGACAAAACGGGGGCAGGGGAGAAGGGGAGGGAGGGAGGCAGGGGAACAGCGTAGAATCCTGCCCTTCATCTGTATTTGCGTTGCTCAGAAAATGACGTTACAGCGCGTAGGATACCCATATCAAACCTAAAACAAACCCAAACGGCGCTGCGTTCAGTTTTACATTCTGTCAGAGCGAATGCTGAAAAGTTCATATTTAAGAAGAAAAAAAAAGGCAGCGGCAGAATGAGTCGTTTGCAGTTCCACGTTGGCCGTCTTCAAACTTAGATGACATTCCCTCAGTCGCTGCCTTGGTCTGCGTGACATTAACAGGCAAGATTTTTTTTGACAGAAAACTGAAAAATTAACGGTAAGATTAGAACCATTGTGACAACACAACATACATTCTGGTGATGCGTCAGCTTTCCTAGCCGATGACAAAGCTGGAGTCAGATGACGCTAAAATCAGTACGCCGCCGCTGCAAGTGTTTACCTTTGATTCGTCAAAATCACATTGGTCTGAAACTCGGCTTGGAAGAAAATGTCGCTTCCCTTCCTGTCTGCGAGTCAGACAGATTGGGGAGATTTAAAGGTCACTTGCCTTCGGTAGTTTCATACTCATACTTATTTTCATGATGAAGCACTACATTTATTTCTGTTTATTTGTTTGTAACCTTCATTTTAAACATTTTTCAATGAGTTTGTGTGTGTGTGTGTGTGTGTGTGTGTGTGTGTGTGTGTGTGTGTGTGTGTGTGTGTGTGTGTGTTACAAGTGTTTTGCACTAGTGAAATGCCGTACTATATTCAGTATCAGGAGGAATACGTAAACACACGCACACATATACATATACACATACACACCCACACACATATACATGTACATATATTATTTCACAAACAAGTAGATGTTACCTACTGGATACCAATAGAGAAATAATCAATGATGATATAAGTGTGATTTAATATGAATTGATAAGTAGATAAATACACAAATGAAACAGGCAGTCAATCCAAATACAGCGAATCAAAGAGAGAGAGGAGAGAAAGAGAGAGAGAGAGAGAGAAGAGAGAGAGAGAGAGAGAGACGGCGAGCACCGACCAAGACGGTGAATAATACATCCATTTTATTTTCTTTTTGCACCATGTGTTCTATTCCATTTAATCAAATGAGGTTTGTTTTGCATTGGAAATAGATATTAACAAAACTTAATGTATAATCTTTGATTTTTAGTAAATAGTAACTGTTTGTAAAACTTTGATTTTTAGTAATAGTAACATGCAGGCAGAGTCTGCTGGACGGGGCAGATGACTGGGAGTGCACTGCAGACCTCCCAGAATGGAAGAGTCACCCAGAGATCATCAGCAAGAGTGGCATGAGACCAGACATAGTAGTCCACTCTAAGTCAACCAAGCAGCTGATCATGATCGAGCTCACGGTGCCATATGAGAACAGAATGGAGGCAGCTCAAATCTACAAGACTGAAAAGTATGCTGATCTGGCAAACAGCCTGAGGAGAGAAGGCTATCAGGTCAAAGTCCTCACTGCAGAAATTGGAGCTAGGGGGTTTGTAGGAACGTCTGCATACAGCCTCATGAAACAGCTCTCAGTTGCAGGGAAGGAAAAAACCAGAGCCCTGAAAGCAATGGCAGAAGCGGCAGAGAGGTGTTCAAGCTGGATCTGGTCAAGGAGGAACAAAAGTGAACTTCATAAGGCTTAATTTCCCTACAAATATCAGGTGTCCCTGTGGCTCAGTGGTTAAAGCGCGAGTCATTGAGTGGAAAATGAGCACGTCCAGAGGGTCATGGGTTCGAATCCCAGCCATGGCTCGTCCGAAGATGGGAAAAAAAGGGGCAGCAGAGGGACATCCGGAGTCATGAACCGGGTGTGGGCCCAACCCCCCTAGAGTGTCAGGAGATAAGGGCCGAAACACTTGCTTGAAGGGGGCTTCTCTTCTGAGGACTCTCTGCTGCCACGCTCTCCACGAGTTTCTTTCTACTTCATGATCCTAAAATATAGTAATACCATTGTGTGTGGGATTTTGAGACATTTCTCAATTTCATGTTGAAATTTCAGTCCTTAGATAAAGTAAGAGAGGCGAAGTAAAGCTATATTATTTTTTTTTAATTATGTAAAACATTTCAACAAGTAAAGAAAGGGAAAAAGAAAGGACAAAGTTTATTCCAAACTCTGTCCCAAGTAATACTAAGTTTTCTGTCACCGTTAATGTAGAAATGGTTCACATTTTCCTGGTAACAAATGTTCAAAATACATACAAAATGCTTTATCTGACAATACTTCTATAAACCATCATCAAGAGATCAACCTATTAATTTCTTTTTCAGAACAGAAGCTGTAAAGATTATCAGCAAGTCCCATTCTCTTCAAAATTATAACTGTTGGAAGTATCTATTGTACAGTTCACATTTAGAACCACCAGAAATTGACACCTTTAGTATTATGTATTTTTGTTTCATGATATATTGATCTTTTGTCAACGCATCAGTTTCATACAACAGTTGCATTTCTGTTATCAATTTCAGTTTCATCGAAGAGGCGTCATTGCTCATTGCACAAGGCCATAGTGCACAGGAATTACAGGTAGATGAATCGGTAGATGGCGAAAACAAATTGACGATTTTCGGAAATCTGCAAGGGAGGAAATCTGTGTTATCATTCGCTTTAAGCGAGAGTGACCCAGCCATTTTCATGGGACAAATGCTCTTGGCCAATACGCCCAAAGAAATTTTGCTCCATAAGTCAGCTTAACAGTTTAGAAAGATGAAATCCCAAAACATTGATGTAAAACGGTGCCGCTATAATGCAGCAGTCAATGTTCTGATCGTTACTCTGCTGTGCGCTTCAAATCAGATACTTGACTTTGTAGATGTATCATTTTGACCCATGATCTGAGAAAACGTACCTCTGTTTGTAGTGAAAATTAAATCAGATACTTGACTTTGTAGATGTATCATTTTGACCCATGATCTGAGAAAACGTACCTCTGTTTGTAGTGAAAATTCAGGCGTTATCTTCTCCTGATTTTTTTTTTCCGGAACAGGTCTGTTGAAACGAGGGTCTCGTAAACAAGACTTTGCAGGTGCCTGACGACGCATTTCTCCAACACGTTGGTCAAGCGCTAAGAAACCAGCAAATGTAAAGAAGTCTGTGGATACGTAAAGCTTTGCTCTGAATTAGAAATAGACCAAGAAGCCGTCACTTTAAACAAACAAAAAATAGTGTTTTGCAATGAACGCCGTTTTCAAGTCAATGCATAAGCGCGATTATTTTGGTTCCAGTTAAAACAGTCATGTGTAAAAGAATAATTCTCTGAAACTGGGCCGTGATGAAACCTATCTGTTTTCTGATACAAACTTCATTCGCTTTGAATATGTCGATGGCTACCTTTTTTGGCCGTCAGTCCTGTCTTTTTAAAACAAAAAGATGTTCGCGATGTCGCCAACAATCGGCCGACCATACTAGAAGCGTGTCTCGTCGCAGAGAACGTCGTGCCAAGGATCTGTTCTTGGGTCGCAAGAAATCAGAAGGCTGTGGCGTATTTACTGGCTACCAGAGAGGCTTGAACGGAACTGCTGGTGAAAGGTTTGCGACTGAAGAGCAAGGCGTAGCAGGTCGCGAACACCAGTCCTTACAGACTACGAGGATACACAGGTGAAGAAACACCAAACTGGATTGATAGCATTCACATCTCTGTCGTCGATGCTTAAAACTCAGGAAATACAACATACTATATTTACAAAAAAAATCTCATGTTACCACCAAAAAAAAAAAAAAAAAAAGACAAAAAAAAAAAAAGGAAACCGAGTCATGGGGAAAAAAGGGTTGTAAGATTTCATATCTTGACGGTACAAATAGGAGCAGAGGCGAGGTACTTTTGGGTTAAAAGATTTTTCAAGGAGATGTTTAATTTGTCATGTCACAGGAATGATCATTAGTTATTTCAGTATTCATTGAAGAACATTTTGTTACAGTTGCAAACGTATATGCTCCAACGACTCAAAAGATAAAGTGGCATCTTTTCAAAATTTAATCGAAATACTTTCCGAATTTTGTGACAGTGATCTTGTTGTTCTTGGTGATTTTCATTGTGTACAGAAAAGTGACCTCGATGTTATATCCGGTCGTCCTCATGATAAATACGGGGTTCACTCCTACAAACTCTCACTTCTTTATGTCCTGAAGAGTCTACCAGCCAATTGAAAACACCCTTTTCAGCAATCCCTATAGATTACTGTCTTTTTAGTGAAAACTTGCTGCCTTGCCTGTACTCGTTTCTTTCGTGAGAATGTTGTAATTCCACATGCAGACGCACAAAGCAGCTGCATTAGAACTCTAAAAGGAAACATTTGTGTGAGGTCCTGACAACTGTAAAATTCAAAAACGGCCTCTCGAAAATGCACAGTTTGTTAAAAACGTGAACAACATATGAGGCACGTGTGTTTTAGAGCACAGAGAAACGAGTAGTATGGCAAAATGTCAGCTGTGAAGCTGAATTGAGAAACCTTTGCATCGAATGTGGTAAAATGTTAGCATGTCAAAAGAGGAACGAATCACTAATACTGATGAAGTAAGCTTAAAAATTTAGAGGAATTACTGGTAAAGAAGTCTGACACTCAAAATATTGAGTCAGATTATCTGCAGACAAAACATAAATTAAAACTAATAGAAATCTAGAGAAATAGAGGAGGACAGGTAAAATTCAGAATAAATGGAACGAATCGGTCTAAACATCAGGCCATGGTTCCCTGAACGAGACCACCCTGCAGGGTACAGGGAAGAATGCACGTTCACACAAGTTCTGCATCGACAATGTGAAGGATTGCACTGGTTATAGTACCTCTATCCCATGGCTAATGAGCAAGAGCAGAGAGGTGTGAAAATTCGGACCCGCCGACCTTGGCAGGGTCGGACGAAAGGGCCGTGGAAGGGGGGAGATGGTTCGGGATTTCTGCCCCCACCCCCCTACCCACCCCAACCCCACTCCTTTTTTTTTCCCCACCCGCTTCTACTGGCTGGCAAAAATTGGGTATTTCTGCGCGTTTTCTCCATCCACCTCCCTCCATCCCGACCCTCTTTGACTCCTCTTCCCCCTCCCCCTCATGTAACTGATCCGGCGCTCCCCAGCATCCCTTCAAACCCTTGATGAGAACAACGATGACGTCGACGATGATGACTTTAATTCCTGGCTTCGAATGACATTTTAGGCTGTATTCTCCTCCCCAGGGAAGAAGAACACACAAAAACAGAATTAAGAAAAAATGATTCGAAGGTTAGGTAATTTGTTGTTGTTGTTGTTGTTGTTGTTGTTGTTTTGCTTCACCCCTGAGAATTAACGAAGGTGTGCCACCACCACCACCACCACCACCCTGCATCTGAGCCAAGGTTGTCAAAGTAGTTTAATTTGCATCACCCTCCACCTTCTTCTTGGGAAATTCTGGTGTTTGTGTGGGTAGCAGATGGAGTGTATGTGGGTTGGAGGTGGGCCTGTCTCTCTCTCTCTCTTTCTCTCTCTCTCTCTCTCTTTCTCTCTCTCTCTCTCTCTCTCTCTGTATATATGTGTGTGTGTGTGTGTGTGTGTGTGTGTGTGTGTGTGTGCGCGTGCGCGCGCGCGTGCGTGCGTGCATGTGTGCGTGTGTGTGTGAGTGAGTGTGTGCATGCGTGCGTGCGTGTGTGTGTGTGCATATGTGTGTCTGTCTGCGTGCGTGCGTGCGTGTGTGTGTGTGCGTGTATGTGTATGTGTTGGACGGGAGGAATAAACACACCATATACCTTGCTGTTGTGTGGACACAATATGGCAGTTACGTTACTGGCGTCTACTCTCTGTGGTGTGTGTAGGAAGGTGGGAAAGGAAGGACCGGAATCAGCAGAAGAGAGAGAGAGAGAGGGGGGGGGGGGGGGGGGGCGTTGTTTGTTATTGAGAGACAAACATCGAAATCACAGAAGAATCGATCGGGTGAGAATCAAACTTGAACGGGTATTCGCCTGATTTTATGTACTTGTATACTATTCTAGCCGTCATGTGTGCTATGAGGATATTTCAAACACCTGCTCTTAACAGAAATGTATAAAGCTCTCAAAGAGAAACATTTTTTTACTCTCTCTCTCTCTCTCTCTCTCTCTCTCTCTCTCTCTCTCTCTCTCTCTCTCTCTTTGGGGGCTGGTGTGAATGGAGGATCAAGTAGGCGTTTTTGTGAGAAAATCGCGTGCGGGTATAATTATAAAACGCATGAAAATAGCAACCTCTTCGTTTATTTTAAGCCACCAAGAAATAAATGCTAGTTTTGGCCGGCGCGCAACTGCAACATTGAGTCCATAAAACCAAGTTAGAAACGGACGACCGACTGACATTTCTACCGAGCGAATTCTTCCACTTCTGTCAGCAGGGGGGACAGGCTAGTCCATGAAGAGAGGAAAGGGGTGGAAGAACGTAGAAGGCGACAAAAGGTCACTATCGATCTGCACAGGAGAGACAAAATGGTTAAGTGTTAACGTTGTGTCGAAAGCCAAGACACAGAACAGCGGAAAGAAAGGGGGAGCGAGGAAATCAGTGGCAACATGACCTTATGAAAGGATTTAGATGTACGATTCTATTTATTGATTGTCTAGCTGATCAATTATCTCCAGTGACAGATTGTTTCGCTAATCAATTCCTCCAATTATCATTAAAACTGTGGGCAGTTACTCTTATATTCAGCTTGCTTTGCATACATTGTTTGAGCTGCTCGATATTATTGCTGTTGATGATAACGGTGGCGGTAGGCCTAGTAGAGGCATTCGACTATTCTGTGTTGTCCTTGTTTTTTGTTTGTTTGTTTGTTTGTTTGTTTGTTGTTGTTGTTGTTTTTTTGGGGGAGTAATATTTAACCACCGCGATCAGTGTGTCATTCACACACACACACACACACACACACACACACACACACACACACACACACACACACACACAAGAGAGAGGAGAGAGAGAGAGAGAGAGTCAGAGCCGACTCCATCCTTTACACACATACACACACCATCTGCCTCCTTCAAATTCACAGGCATTCGCAGGAAGAGGGTGCAAGGTGGTTTAAAGTACACTAGTTTGTTCGCCTTTGTTCACAGGAATGGCACACCTTCGTCCATTTCTCTGGAGTCAGATCAAAACAACAACAACAAATGGTTTTCAACCATGACGAGCTGAACACAGCCCAGGAGTGGCTTGCATCAGGACCAGAAGTAATCATCCATCGTCGCCATCGTTGTCCTTAACAGGGGATTGTGGGGGTGCCATGAGAGGCAGTCTCAACATTCCCAAAAGTCATGCATAGGCACGTGCAACATGGCCGAGAGGCGTTGGAACTACTCTAGTCCTTCACATTGTCCATCCAGGACTTCCGAGCGCTGCTGGGAGTACCCCCCCCCCCCCCTCCTCCCACTTTGTCTTTCGGGCTGTGGTACAATGCTAAGAATGCAGGCCAGGTGGCATTGGTTACCAAGGCGTTATGTCGTGGGTAAGAACAGGTAGAAATTTCCCCGATCATGTCTGCTTCTTCTGCCTACGACCGTTACCCTGATGCAAATCGATACAGATCATGGAACGTCAGCAAGGCCTAGCGATCTTAGACTGATGCCCCACTGAAACGTTAAGTTCAACGGTTCCCGCGCTGTCGTACCATGCCTCAAGAGCGGAAACCGGTCCAGTCGGCGAGCGACTGGAAAAACCCATGCAGTGATCCGTCGTTTAGCGTTTCCTGGACGGAACAATCTGGCTGAATTTTTCAATGTAAGCTCTCAAACAGACGAACAACCAGACCCCGACCTCATACATTCCCTGCACCTGATGTGATGGTGACTGATAATCTGTTGACCTTCACGCCAGTTTTGTGCTTTTTATTACAAGACTGACCATCTTCACACAGGTTCTGCGTGTGTGGATTAGACGCTTTCAATCCTCACACAGTCGTTATGAGGATGAGAAACTGTCACTTTCACAAAGTCAGTGTGTGTGTAAAAATGCGGCAGTACTGCGGCCACAGGGAGGGGGTGGGTGGGTTATAAACCTATATGTGACCTGGTAAAAAGATGGGTAACACACAGGCGTCCATGTGAATGAGAATATGAAATGAGAATATGTGTTCAACACTTTACTGACGCACCAGTGTGGCCGGTATGGACATTGGAGTGTCGAGGAAGCAATCCCTAAGCGGCTTTATAGGCAGCAGATGCGTGATTGTAAACTCCCCCGCAAGAATCCAAAGAAAGCATGAGTGCATCGACGTCGCTCACCCAAAACGATCCAGTATGAATCATATGTTCCCCGTCCCCCTCCTCCCTCCCCGCCCCCTTTTCCTTCTCCTGTCTGAAGCCTACCTGGCAGTCACATTGCGAGGTCTGAAGATGCTTCCTTCATAACTGAATAGCCTGATGCCCCATCCCACCCCGTCCCTTCCACCTACCCTCCGCTCACTCGCCCACTCGCTGGACCCATCTCTATCTCCACCCATTCATTTCAAACCGATTCTGTTCCCCCCTTCCCCCATCCCACCCATCACACACGTCAGTGCAGAAGGGAAGCAAACTGAAACAGATCGAATGGATACAGCAAAGGTCTGCATGCAGATCTGCCTCGACATGAACAGAAAACTTATTCCAGTGCCCTGCAAACTCTCTTTGAATCACTCGGTGATCAAACAGGAGAAGAATAAGCAGGATCTGCCATGCTCTCAAGTTCTAAATAGAAAACTGGCTGGCGTCCTGCGCGACCTTATGAGAACAGTTCTTTCTATCAGGACATTTGGATCCAATATACTGGAAGTCGATTGCTAAGACCACCTACAACAATCGTCTGCAAAAGGCGACCCTTTAGATGGACGTTGCCGTACGCTGCAGCATCTAAATGACAAGCAGTACCAACAGTATTGTACACAGTACTGCCCCACAAGACTGACGAGTGTCTTCAGCGCGTAGATCTCACTGCAGACTCTAATAGTGGCTCAGGCCAGGAGATCTGATCTGTCATGAGAGATGGTGAGCCATCTCGGACCTAAACTAACATTTATGAAAATACGAAACTCCATCATGATTGAGAGAGCGAGTTTCATGTTTTCCCTTACAATGTGGAGGTAAAATGATGCTGCTGTTGTTGTTGTTGTTGTTGCTTTACCCTGGCTAAAAGACTCCAGGGATCATCCGAACAGCCGAAGCACTTGAACACTATGGTACAAATGCATCAGCCAGGGATGAGAACATTACGTGTGTGACCGTTTTTGATTACCCTGCCACGTGGGCAACCACACTCCGACTTCGAGGGATTTTGGAGACTGATGGTGTTATGCTAGGAGCTTGTCACGACTGAAGACAAACCCCGCATAACTATGCTAAGCATAACAACATTTTGATGTAGCCTTGGTGTTCTAGCCAATGTCAATTGGTTTGACACAGCCTTAAGCCAAGGCGTAAAATGATGCTGCAACTGTCTTGATTCCACCACATCATGCCTGTATGTATAGCCTAGCGCCAAATTATCATCAGACTTTCAAAATGGCGGCATTACTTCAGATTTAGTTGTATAAAAATTACGCTGTTTTCCCACATCTTGTTTTAAGTTCAGATACTTTCATAGTGGGTCAGGTGGCTCTTCTGACTCGGAACAAGCTGTACAGTTTTTGAAGATACCGAACAGGCGCTTTGTTCCACCCTAATGTGAGTTCATGCTGGAGCAGCAGTTCAGTGTATGCAATTGTTTACCTTGTTTTTATAAATGGCCTGGTTATTTTCTGTAAGGTTGAGATGGGATGAATGTGCTAGTCACAGCAGGATTGGACAGGACCACTGTCATTGCCACTGTTGTGTTCGGCGGGACTCGTGAACTGAGGTGTTGTCTTGTGGCACCTAAACATACTTCTTAGAGTTAGTTGTCCCCTCCGCAAAGACAAGATCAGCCACACCGAAATATGAAACAGCAGGTAGAGCACTCACTATTCTGGTCGCCATTTTTCACTGTTGTTTTGCCTGTGTTCTTCAGATCAATCACCATTCCACCACGATTCCAGTGACCATTCGCAGTTCAGTGCACTCGTGCTTGACATCAGTTTCTCTTAAGCTTTCTGTTTCGTCCCTGATCATAACCTTTTTTCACATTTCTTCTCTTGAAAACCCACCATTCTCCCTTTGCACAGTCTTCCATAAGCAATTCAAACCACTTACTGTATTAAGATTAAAGTCTTTTCGGGACACACAAGAGAAATCTAGAAAGCATTCGAGCAGAGCAGTCACTGATTTCAGAGTTGGCTTCCCACCGATCCAGCTGGGTGGAATCCTTTCAGAACCTCCGAAACGACGCTTTGTGGAAAACGACTAGCCTACACAAAATAATCACAAATCATTATTACTTTTTTCTTCTTTGAATCATCACTGACGTACTTACCTCGTTTTTCAATGGTCACAAACACTAGAAGAAAATCCCTGAAAATTACATTTAGACTTTGACGTCTTTTATTTTCTCCAAATTGATTGTGTTTACTTCCCTTTCCCTGTGACATTGACAAAGAAACAAAATGACGTAAGGTAATTGATTGTATTTACTTCCCTTTCCCTGTGACATTGACAAAGAAACAAAATGACGCAAGGTAATTGATTGTATTTACTTCCCCTTCCCTGTGACATTGACAAAGAAACAAAATGACGTAAGGTAATTGCGAGTTCAGTGTTTGCTGCCATGGTGAGTTTGACAATGGTGTGGCACAAGGCTGCAAAATGAGCAGGGTGTTTGATCTTCGTGTGGCCAGAAGTGACTTTCCTACCAGTAATGGACGGCAAGCAACACTGTTGGGATAAGCAGGCAGCCCCTGCCACAGCTGGCAACAGGCTTAAGGCAGACAGCTACATGCCCTGAGCCTTTGCCTTTCAACAACGCAAGATGCTGTCGCCATGCAGCGACGCCCAGGACGCAAAGGGGCAGAGAACTCACAGATCATACATAGAGACCCGACAAACAACTAAAGGGACAGAGGAGCTACGCAGTAATGGCAGCCAGGGACAGACTTGGAGTGCTGCACGCCTTACTCCAAACCCAAGGAAAAGCCAGACACAATGTGACAAGAAGCTAGCTCAAAGGATACAGAGGACGGACTCCAAGTAAGAGCGTCCCACGGATCATGACTAGCCTCAAGTTGCGACGAAGGTATACACCCAGACGGCGCAATCAGTGCCGGCAGTGAACTCGGGGAACCGAAAGAATAACAAAAGAACCTCAAAGACCTGTTTCGGGACAAAAGGATGGTAAAAAGAGCTCAAGGAGTCAATTCTAGAGAGAGAAAAAAACGTGAGACTGAAAATCAGCGAAGCAAGACGGTTCTAAAAACCAGAAGAAAAGGCTGCCGGAATTCGCTACCTGCCTGCAGACGAAAACAAAGCAGAAAAGACAGGGCGCACGCTCCTCTATGTCAAATGCAAAGGAGAAATAAAAAATTGAAAACCAAATGAGGCCAAATGTGGGTCTCGACCCAAGTGGAGACCCATCAGAGTGGCTTACTCACCTCTCCATGAGTCATCAGAAGTCCGCAGGAAGTCCAGGACGCCGTCCAGACGAGTGGGGAAACCGTACAGAGAATCGTTACCAGGAAAGGCCTAATGATCACTTCTGGCCTCTGGTGTGAACAACTGGCTGAGATCACAATTTGACATCGGCCAAGGGATATAAGCCAGCAGGGGCAATTTGACCAATGTGGACCGTTTGACCATGTAGACCGATGTGAAGTGGGAAGCTGACTGCTTGTGGCATTGAAGACGGCACTGCCTAATCAATAACAGCTGAATCAGTTCTCTCCACCCTCGACAGCCGTGGGCCTCCAGAATGCCACTGCAACAATCCAGCTATGAACAATGACTCCGGACTCCCCTGTGAACGCTGGCCAGCAGAACCACCTCATTGTGAACAAATCATCCTTCACAGCATTTGGCAAACAGGAGGTTAATAATACCGTTTTTGTTGTTCTTGTTGCTGTTTTTAATTTTGTTTCTTTCTTTACGCTAAAATGTCATCGAAAACCAAGTGAGCTATCTGTAGTATCATCACAAACAGAAAGCTAGACGTAAAATGTTGTACATCAGAACTCTGTGCGAAACTTGTATTCAGTACCCTCAAAGCACGATGCTGACATTTTTCACCCCAGGACGATGATGTCACGTGCCCACTCCACCGTCACCCTGCGCCCCATGGAAAGACGGCCTTTATCTGTCGTGCTAGTCTTGAAAGCCGGGATCAGTCTGCTCGAGAAAGTCATCCTGTTTATCCCCCATCCCACTGCAAAGGTTATAATTATCAGGGATGAGAACTGAAATAAGAAGCGTTCCATACAAACGTACTCATACGAGGACTGATACAACTGTCTCGTCACCCGTTTCGCAAAACAAAAATGGGGCGTAAATTAAAATTTCTGAGAGGTTGAAAGTACTCTCCTCTATCCACACAGTTTCAACCTCAGGCAAGATTCAATCGCTTTTTCGTAGTCTGATTGTGGTATGGTAGCAAGCTGCAATTACACAACCTTTTCAGAGTTCCGGATTCTTTATTCCCACCAGAGCCATTAATTTGTGGGATATCTAGCTCCGACCGGCTTCTACCCAAACTTAAATTTGCTATGGGCTCAACCGGGAAGACTTGAACCATAAAGTCAAGTTTTATCCGCTTATTAATAAATGCGTCTATGAGAATCAATCTCTCTCTCTCTCTCTCTCTCTCTCTCTCTCTCTCTCTCTCTCTCTCTCTCTCCTTTTTTTTTTTTAACACTGCAGGTGTCTGTATTTTTTTTAGACTGATTGATGTCGGTATGTGATGAAAATAAGGGTCACTGCCCTTTCATGTAGTCTCAGACTAGAATGGAACTCCATAGCATCCATAGCATCATCATCATCCTTATCCTCATCGATCTGCATGCAGATAGTCTTAAAAAATTCTGTAGGCCTTCACACCCTGCTTTTGTGGTGACCTCAGTTTCGATTTCCTCTCCTTCGTGTCGAGGTTGTCGGAATCGACGAGTTCTTGTGCACTGTTGTTTGACGGACGTGGTGGACACTCTTCGGAGGGGGGCGGGAGGGGGGTGGGGATGGGTGTGTCTCATTCACACTGGCACCCGCTGCTATTCTGTCAACAGATGATTTAGGCCTGTCTATCTGGCAACTGCGTTCCTCTTCTCAGAATGATGCTGCTGTATCCCGTTCGCTTCACTCAGGTCAAAAACTGAAATAAATGGATCCTCTTCAATTTCTGTCTTTACAAGCTTGAACATTGTGCTCGTTCCGGGCCTCACTCGGATGTCCCTGTTTATAACTATTTATCCAGTGGCAAATTGTCTCATGTGACACGTCTTCATACGCAACTGTCACGCCGACATGAATTTTGATGGGGCAGTCTCCACGTTTTAGCCTTTATTGTATATGCACAACACCAGGGCTCCTCTATGCTTGGATCCATTTTTTGGACACGTATGCTAAGATCCTTTTTCTATTTTTGTTCCTTTCCTTTTTCATTTTCATGCTTTCTAGCGTACATTTATATACTCGGTATTTTCACGATATCTTACGATTCACTAGATTCGGTGTGATTTTTTTTTTTTTTTTTTTTTTTTGCATACTAATTTTGCAAAAGTTATATTTTCTTATCTTAGTACAAGTATTCGCTATGAACAGTTCAGAAATGGCAGCCAATCTAACAAACCTTTCGCATTATGTTTCGTATCATGTTAGTCCAGTTTGGTAATTAATTCTGACCTCGTTGTAGAGATGTAACAACTGATCTATGGAAATCATCTCAATGGGGGGGGGGGGGGGGGGGGGGGGGGGGGGGGGGGGGGGTGTTCCTCGATCTTGGTCTTTCTTCGAATCCATATGCTACCAGTGGAAGAATTGCAGTGATGACATTGCAATTCTGCCACGTTGCATATATCTGTTTCTCTGGAAGGAGAAGAATTAAGTTTGTCAGCCGTGACCTTTCAGACAAAAATTCTGGAACAAGTTACAGAAAGGAGAGGGGAAAACGACATCCAATAAACGTCTGGTCAAGACACTTCGCGACTCATTTGGCGGACTGGTGATGGGGGGTCTTAAAACGAAGGACTGCTTTTATTATTCGTCAGCAAAGTTTTATTATTCTTTAGCAAACTTGCAACTCTCTCTCTCTCTCTCTCTCTCTCTCTCTCTCTCTCTCTCTTCTCTCTCTCTCTCTCTCTCTCAGAGCATTAAGGCTGTAAGAAGCTAATGTTCGATGAAATGTCAGTGTCAATCTATCTCCCACTCACCCATCTCTCTCTCTCTCTCTCTCTCTCTCTCTCTCTCTCTCTCCTCTCTCTGATCCTGATGTCCTTTTTCGTATCTTTGTTTGTTTGTTTTTCTGAAACTTACAGTTCCTTACCTCAAAAAGTTTTTGCCCACACATGCTTTGTGGATCAGGTTCCTGTAAACATTATGGACTTTACATCGACTCTACTCGTGTTATCCTTACTGCGTTAACTATTTTGTAGTAATTTGAACTGAAACATGCGTGTTTTTCCTTCTTTTTTTTTTTTTTTTTGTCGCTTTGCTGTTAGTCAGTTAGTCAGTCACAGATGGTCATACCGTCAGTTCTAGTCACTTACTACGTCACAGTCGTGTTCACTGTTTGGAATGGTGTGATTGAAGTTCCATGGTCAGCACGTCGTGGTTACCACGGATCTCTATGAAAATTTCCGCTGAAAGTCGGAAGACTTTTCCCCCAATAACTTCTTCTTCTGTCCATATCAGTGTGCCTGCGGTATTCAGTACTGATTAGGCTACCAGATGTAGGTAAAACAGACGTAGCTGCATTATCTACTATCGCATAGCGGAAACGTCATCTAAGATCAGCTGCGCATATTACGCTAGAGTCTTTGACGTCAGAGCCAGAAACCTGTGTCCCTTCTGTAGGGCTCTGGGCCAGCGGTACTTGTATGGATTTTCAGCTTGAACAGGTAGCACACTCAAAATTCGTGTGCCAAGGTCGTGTGTTTGTATTTTCTAGTAAATATCAATGGGATTTTGGAGAAGGCCACGCGGCCTTATGGTCACATATGACTTCTAAAACTTTAAATCTGGCGTCTGATTGAATTTTATTTATATGTTCACTGATTTGGGGGTAATGTCACCAGTTGAAAATGTGTGAAAAAAAAAGTGAAATGACTCGTTGGTAGAAGGATATGGGGGGAATACTCTACGAGAGCTAAATTTGGTTCAATTTTTATTTTGTTTCTAAACCATGCTACGCCTCAAAACGCCTCCGCATTTTGGTGCATCATCGTAATTGTGGCGTGTGACCAACTAGCTCTGAAGTGAGAGAATCGATCCGGGTGAGGAAGTAGGGCAATAGGTTACAGAGACGCAATCATTATTATGATAGTCGGGTATGCAGTCCTCCTTGGTTTTCGATTGTAACAATTGATTTTCCAGGTAATTCAAGTAATTTATTTGAAGGAGTCATCGTCAGTCACCCCCTGTTGAGCCAATGAAACCACAGAAGACTTAAGGCCATTTGAAGGATGACATTTTCCAGGGCTGCGTTGCAAATCTTTGGTTCGGAGAAAGAGGATTAACACTGCCAGCCCTGACCTTTCGGGAGGAAAAAAAAAAACAAAAAAAAAAACTCTTGCACAAGATACAGTGATGGAAAAACCCATGCAATCAAAGGCACTTATATGAAGCGGCGATCATTTGGCGGTGTGGTGATGTGGAATGGTGAAAAAATGTCTGTTATTCTTTCGCAATCTTGCATCTGTATTTCTTTTGCTGCTCTCCCTCATACCCTCCCATCCTTCTTCTCTTTTTTTTTTCTGTGTGTGTGTTGGCGCGCGCGCGCGTGTGTCTGTGTAGAATATTCTTCATCTCGTTTCTTGAAACGATCCATCGCCACCCCCATTTTCCCCCAAAGTTAAACTTTATCTTTGAACTCTCGCTTTCTTTCTTTCTTTCTTTCTTTCTTTTCTTCTTTTTTCTTAAAAATTTTTTTTTTTAATTTATTTATTTATTTTTTTTTTGGAGTGAAGCGGGAGAGATGGGTTGTTTTGTTTTATTTGTTGACCGGTATTTTGCTGGCTTTCTTGTTCCCATCTGTTGAAACTGCCAAACAAACCGCTCAAGTTTCGCTCCCCAAAAGCCAGCGACGACAAGGTTCGTGAAATTATAGTTCCAATGCTAAATATATACATATTGGACTGCCCGTGATAGGCTGATCTGAGGCAACTCACCAAGAAGACCCTGCAATACTGCTGCGTCACTTCCTGACTATGTATAGAAGTGCCGGTTCTTAGTTAATCAAAATAACATGCAAACCTGCCAGTCCTCGACCACAGGCAAATGCTATGATTTCAAACAAACAACAAATCTAATATTTTAGGAGCTTGCACAGGAGGAGGGGAGGGGGGGGGGGGATATAAGGGAAGAGATCACTAAAAAAAATTTTTTAAGCGAGACGTTGAATGAGCGATGGGGTTAGGCACCGCTCCGATTCTTCCAACACTTAACGTCCTCTAGCAGAAGATTCTGCGTCGACATACAGGTTCTGTGCAGTCTGCTGTAGCTCCACTATTCTGAGCTGGTTGCTGTTGAAGTTGATCCAGCCTGTCTGTAAGCGCTCAGTGTTCAGAGCATGCCTTGAACGTGTCTCCACCCAGTTGATAACATGGTATGTAATGCCGTTGTCGATCAGGGAGAATGATCAAAACACACACACACACACTCACACACACACACACACACACACACACACACACACACACACACAGATTCAAAGATTTAATCCAGTGACCCCTTTTAGGGCATGGAGGACTTGAAACAAAATAAACAAATGTAAATGAAACACATCAAACATCCAAAAATTTTCCCGATAATTAACACACTGGATATAATGTTACACAACTTAGTAAGTTTTAAAAATTTCGCTAAGTTTAGCAACACCTTTTTTATTACCACAGAGCAAACGACAATAGTTAAATACGGACTTTATACATGTACATTGTTCTGGTATAAACTTATTTCTAATATTATCATATTTGGTGCATTTCATTACAAAGTGAAATTCGTCGTCAAGGTCATTCTGGTCGAAGTCCCGATAGAATCGTTCATCATGAGGTATTCCAAATCGTCTGCCAATTTCTATCATGAGTTTATGATTACCACAGCGGAACCGAATTAGTGGGTATATATATAAACATCAGGCAACATTTCAATATATTTTTCACGGCAAAACTCTGTTTTAAAATTCCTATAAAATAAACACTTATTACTAGATTCTAAAGCATCGTTCCATGCACGTATGTAAACATCTTCTAATGAATTACGAACATTTCTACAGATACTGTGAACAGACGAAAACTGTTGTGTCTCCCACACAAAGTCGAATCCTGTTTCGACAAGGATATTCCGTATACACATCAACCACCTGGATGTAAAAAACACACACACCATGTGATGTTTTGCGTATGACGACAAGACTTTGGAATGCATGACGTGTTCGTCGTTGCATTATGTCATCACAATCGAGCAACAACTTCTAAAATCTCATCAAAAAGAGTATTTGATAATTTTCCCCCTTCTATTACTTTAACGCATCCAAGTAAAATGTTGATATTAATTAAAAGAAGACAAGCTCAGTGATGTAATTCATAGGTACTGAATCATCTTAGAGACGCCATGGTTACTACCCGGCAATGCGTTACCACGTGACATCGCAAACGGCTGTAGATTGCATGTGTGACGCGAAAGGCAGGGTGTGCTGATCTGCTATTCCCACGAGCCATGACTTTTTGTTTTGTTTTGTTGTTTTTGTTTTTGTTTTTGAATGGTAATCTCCTTACTAATGTTTATAACATCATAATTCCGCAGACTATCTTGGGTGGCCTGGAAATGTCGGTGAGCCGCAGGTTTAAGCATTTCACTGTTGATCGTTTGTATCCCAGATTAACTGCGGATGATAGATCCAGACTTCCAAACTTCATCAAAATTTTACCATGCTTTAGCGATAGGCCGTAGACTAGGCCTATTTCAGAACGTTTAAATCCTCAGATTAGGTTTTAGGCTCAGGAGCTGGTTACGCTTTACCTTTGCAGTTTTCCGCAACGCAACTATCCGCCTTCCAGCGATTGTCTCCAATGATGGCACGATGTTCAGTTCCCTGTGGACAAGCATTGCAGTTATAAGAATATTCACCTCACTAGCTGAAGTCGGATTCGGTGCACCCAGCTTGTTCAGACTTGTGTGTGTGTGGTGTGTGTTATGTGTTGCAGTTTTGTTCAGTTACATTTTTGTTACGGTGTTTATGTACAAGCCTTCAATGGCGGCATGCCTTAGCCTCACTCCCCTCATCCCTGAGAAATATGGTCTTCGTGTTTAACCAAAGGTGCCCCATCCTTTTGGTACCTATTTCTATAGGAAAACAGACGTCTATATGGTGGATGCAATGTTATTCCAGCTTTCCGAGCAAACTACGGGCTTCTTGTGTGAGCGTCAGTCGTCAACAGTTCTGACCTCTTCGCTTAATTTTTGTCGTTTTTGCTCAGTTCTGTATTCCGGCTCTCCCAACCACCGGCCGTACATTTGATGCAACACATTGCAACCACTGTCGCCGTGACTTCTTTGTCGTTTTACTTCTGTCACCATCAGGTTACACGACACCATTACCAGACTAACAGATCTTTAGTTATATCTGACTTTGGGTTCTGGACATAAGTTGGTCACGATAATGGATTCTCAGAAATCCCAGCCACCGGATTATTTCAACCAGGACAAACTGCACGTCACCTCTGCCCTCACTGTGGGCCTTGGGCAAACTGTTGAATGTAAGCCTTGGGCATTTCATCAAGATATACCTGGGGTTCACGATTATTCACACACGACATTGCAACTCATTTTGCAGTCAGGGTCAGTCATTTTGGGTCCGGTTCTGTCAAGTTTTGTTCTTGTTGAGTTAGGCTGACAGAGGTTTGTTATTCACCATCTATTCCCCGGCTACTTTCCAGTGTCGGTATTCACCAATCATGTGACGTGGACTCTTGATTATCTGACGGAGACGAATCACGCCGTGCTTTTGGGGGTTGTGAGGTGTTAAGCTGGTTTAGGTTGGGTTGGCCTTTTTTTTCTTTTAGCTGTTTGCTTAGTATACATAGCTTTTTTTTTTCTTTTTATTGGCCTCTAAAATTTGTTAATTTGTGAAATATACTAGCTACTGTTGTGTAGTGGTTACCGTACCGACATAGGTTACAGGCTGGGAGATCGTGGATTCCAGTCCCATCAGAGGCATAATTTGAAATTTTTTTTTTTTTTTGCCCCCGGCTGGCGCCATGAGTAGAAGAGCATGCTATGGGCTCAAATGGCAAGACTGAAACAGCACAGCCATTCTTCGCCCACTAAAATGGACGAGCCTCGCAGCCTTGATCAAATTACCTGAACAAAAATACAGTTGTGTGTACCTTCAGACATGATCGACACCAGGATATAGAAAAGAAATCATGGAAAAAGAGTGAAGCACAGCCTTCTTATGCAGTCTCAGACCAGTATTGAACTCGGGGCATCATGTTCATTGGTCACCATTACAAGGTTCAAAGTCTCTGACCATTTATGTGCCGCAGTCGTGGTGACCTGCTTGGACTTCCTCTCCATGTTCATGTCCCATGACTGCGAGCCATGTTTTAGTATTACCACGTTGTAAGTAGGACTGTCTCAGGATGGATGTGGTGGCATCCACAAGAGGGGAACGCCCAAGTTAGCCCCAGGAGCAACAAGGCAATTGCTGTGACCAGAACGGGGCTGTGTAAATACTATCAGGACTGCATATTCCAGAGTACCACACTGAACATCAAAGAATTTCATCAGCAGTGCAGTGTATCACCCAGTGAGTTGCCCTACCAAGACATGTTGATATCACTGTCATCTGCCAGTATGAGGCTGCCACAGGTGTCTGAAACAGCCTGTCGTTGGCTATGTACGAGGGAGCTGAAATGATCAGCAGAGGTGTTATGCCATAATGAGGGCATGGTAGATGACACACCAAAAACAATTCTGTTAGATATCATGAATTCAAGTGGCAGAACAAACAGTTACTAAAGTTTTGGGACGAAGTGATCCAACATTGGGCTGCTGAACCCAAGGTCAAAGACTGTGGCTATGAACATTTTCCAGAATATGGTTGGTGTTGGCAGTAATTTTGTTGCATATGCAGTTAATTTGTTTGAAAGTTTTTTGTTTGCAAGTTTTTGAGTTTTTCTCTGTAAGTATCAGTATGAATGTTCGATCTGCAATCAAAAGGTGGATGCAAAGTGAGAGAAAGAGTTAATGACCAAGACACACTTCAGTTATTTTCTACATTTTATTTCCACAAAGGTTGGAACATTTCAAACAGAATCCATCATTAACTTACATACACTCCCATACACATATCATTATCATCGCAGATACTGTGACACCAGTGAACCACAATTCCTTATGATGGCAATGCAAACCCCAAAGGATCAATATAATGCTTTTCCCCATCTCAGTATTCCACAAACATGTTGCACCCAATTGTTACAATTGCGTTCAATATCCAACTTGACCATGAGAGTATTCATCTAAAAAAAAACTGAAATAATTCTGGGAATGAAATAAATATACCTGGTACTTTATGTTGTGAGTTTGTAGGATAGGTACTGAAGAAGTCTGCTTTTTGGCATACCATACGTTACTATTCTAAATAACACTGCCAAAACTAAAAACCTGAACACTTGGCCGCGATCTCCAAACAATTAGTTTTGCACCATTTACTTGTCTCCAAGTGATATCTCTATATGTGTACAATACATCACAAATCGTGCAATAGTAAACTGATTTGGGCTGAAGCTCAATGTTGTTCATAGTCACAGACATGCAGAACTTTTGACACAATGCTTTTAATCTCAGGATGAAAGATCACAATGTTTATATAGTGTATTTTACTCCTCATTCAAAAAACAAACAAGAAAAAAAAAATGTTAAAGCTCGTCAGTGACTGTCTGTTGTTTACATTCTTAAAGAGATCAAAATAGTAACATCTACAGTGACTACGAACATGATTAACATTTTTACATTAAAAAATAAATAAAACATATACATAACATAGCATTTTATTAAGTTATTTGTACGACTTGTACAAAAAAAACAACAACAGTATCTTCCATGACTCAAAAGAACACAAAAAGCACCAAACTAGTATCAAAAGCATAAATTTACAGACTAGCTTTACGCAACTGAAACATTCTCTTCCCTAACATTGTCAATTTCAATGTCTGTGTGTCTGCCTGTTCACTCTGTGTCTCTGTTACTACTACTTGTTTCCAGTTAGGGTAGCCAGTATTTACACAAAAGCAAACTGATGATGTACAAAGCTCTGATAAAAAATCTGTTCTCAACAGACTGGCGAACAAGTGTCTTTTTGAAAATGCACAAAAAATTATGTACAATGCAGTCTTACAACTGAGCAAAGCAAACAGATGAAAAGGGTGGCCCCTGAAAGAAGGGGATGATGTCAATGTGTTGATGAGCTTTCAGATCAGTTGGAAACTAAAGCACAATAGCCCCCCCCCCCCCCCCCCCCAATAAAAAAAAAGTAAACCATGCTCAATAGCAAACATCTTGCAGTTAACAAGCACAGGAAGTTGGCCTGATATTATGGGCATGCACCTTGCCACTACTCCCCATCCAAGACCATTCTACAGGCCATAGTGGAGGGTGGACGTCCTTGAGAAGTCCTGGATGGACAACCCTAAGGACTGGCACTGGTTACTTGACCCTCTCTACCCTGTTGTTCATGGGCTGATGACAGAGGTTTGTGGAGACCCTCAACTGCCCAAGCATCCATCACTCCCATCACCATCATGGGGAAAAGTTCAAAGGGTTTGTTTCTTTTCATGTGGTTGAAATTACAATTCTGAGTGGGAAATGAAAAAGCCCATTCCATTCATGCTGGAGAAACCCACACAAAGCATACAAAACATCCAGACAAGTGAAAAACCAAATCCACCCAGGTCAGAGAACTCCATCAGCACAAAAAGAAAACCAATTCCACTCATTTTCATTACTGAAGCCATCTTCAACTGGACTTGAACTAACATTTAAACTACACGCGCAAGAATACCAACCCATGGGAGAGGCAGACGCTTCTTATCTCACATACCCACTGACGGCTGCCTTCATAGTCTTACAAGGATACTACAGGTAATTGCTATGAACTTGGGCAGTACTGATAGACCAGCAACATAATATCAAATGATGACCTTGATAAATGGATGGAAAAAAAGAAAATGATGACATCAGTTCTTTGATATTATGAAACATATGTGAAATACTGAAGCAGCTATGTACCTCAGTAAATTATCATGCATCTGTCGCATACTACTGAAGTAGCGATGAAATGTTTATTCAATGGTGAGAATAAATGAAACCAAACAATGTAGAAAACTTTCCAGGCCCCTTCAAAACAGAATGCACACACAAACCAGCCAATCAAACTGAACTCTTCACCATAAGCCTTTTTTCCCTTTTACTTTTTTTGTTTGTTTGATTTCTTTTGAATTCAAGAAAACCACCTGACACCTTAAGTTCTCAATCTGTATGCTGTTCTCACAGCGACAGGTAACAAAGTAGGTGAAGCTATAGAATAAATAAAATTCAAATCACTTAAGTACAATAACTTTTAAAATGTACAGGAATTTTGTGTGTGGAAATTGGAGCATAAAAGTATGTAATAACGAGTATCTCAAAATCATTTCTGTGGTCTGAATGCACCAAGTATATACCTCAATGTAAGGTGTAATTATACCCACTCTCTCTCTCTCTCTCTCACATACAATAGTGATGAATCTCTCTTTACAGTCAACATAAGAAACAAAACAGATTTTAAAAAATCTAGCCATCCATTCTAAATGACAGAATTTCTACTTCTACAGAGTGAACAACATCAATGGCATTACCTATGGGCAAGACAAATAAAATTCTCAATCAAACCCAAACATGCAGGCTTGTAATAAATTAGATTTCTTTGGATCACAAATCCTCTCTCAAGATCACCGCGGGGAAATAATTAACTTAGCATAGATGAGGAGCGAAACTATTCACTTTGAAAACGCCATCATTTTAGCAAAAACCATGTCACAATCATAACATGTATCATAAATATGCACAAACTCTCAGATCAAGTGCAGTAACATGCATAACAGTTAGAAAACATCATACAAAGAAAAACAGAAGCTGTACAGACACACAGGCAAACAGTCAATACCTAATCTCTTGAAACAGACACACTCACATAGGTTTATACTGCGGACAAGCATTTTCACCTAACACAAAAATCACTGGTAGAACCTCTGCTTAGCTTTGTCCAGTAAAAACTGGTAACAAGAAAAATGTAATACACAAAGGCCACAGTAAAAAAAAAATGTCAACAATGTACCGGAACAAGCAGAAGCCTTGGCTTCCTCCCATGGAGACAAAGGAGAGAGTGAGAGAGAAAGAGAATGAAAGGAATACAGAATTATATTACGATCAGAGTCACTGAACAGATCAAGGCCACTGAAATTTCAGTGAAATTTTTGTAAACTCAATTATTCTAGCACTACAGTCACAAAGAAAAAAAGAAATCCAATAAAACAGTAAAGGAAGTGGAACAGACTCTGTACAATTTACCTTTTTTTTCCCCTCCCTCCTCCAAAGTTTAAATGATTGTAAAAGTCACCTTGGGCTAAAGACTCAACAAATCCCTACACCACTTCATTATCAGGGAAGTATCAGAACGTATTGTGGTCACAATATTTTCGACACATTCCCAACACAGTAAATGGAAGTCGCAAGAGTTCAGGTATTAGAAATATACAATCTCAGTATTTTCCTGATACCTTTCAGAACACAGAAATAATGTGTAGACAAATCACCGTACCTTTGATGACAAAGACAGTGGGCATTATGCAGGTCATAACAGTTACTAACTGTGAACACTGTGATGACACAGTGTCTACTGGAAACCCCCTATCAGCAGGCTGGTTAAGAGACAGAACAGAATGCCTCTTTTGTGCAAAGGAAGTGAAGATTCTACTAGTTGTGCACCGATACAAGAACAATATGAACGGCCAAGTTTAAAGCAAGCTGAGCAGGATGACGAACTTAGTTTACATACAAATATGATCTTAAAAAAGAAAGAAAAAGAAATCAAGCACAATGATATTCATTATAAATATAAAAAGATGACAAACAATATGTAATAAAGTTAACAGAAACATGCTGACAATGAAGAGGAATAAGTATGAACATAGAGCAAGGAAAATGAAAAAATATTATTAGGTCGAAAAGAAGCTGTGTGAGCAGTGCTTGACTTTTTCTCCTCAGACAGCCAAATAGAGAAAGCATATTCCAATACAGAAAGCATGCTTTGTTTTCCTATGTCTGATTATCACTGCAAACTATGAAAGATTCACAAACAATGTTTGAAGATTCCTCTTAACAAAACGTAACCACTGAACATAGAAAAGAACTATTTCAAAAGATATCTTCACAGCGCTGTTATAGCTCCATGTGCAGTCTGTGCATATTTTTATAACAAAAGCCTAGTTATGCACATATTCTTGTTAAAATCAATATACATATTAAAAAAAATTGTAGACATGCATGCAACATGTAGGGCAATAAGTGACAAAGGATTGAGAAGCCAGAAGTTAGAGCAAACAGCAACAGACAGGAAAAATCTGTCCCCTGGAGGATCAATAAAGCTAGCTGGTGTATGAAACAAGAACATGTGCAACTGCAAGGGGAATGCGAGGCAACACAAAGAGGCCATTTCATGTAAAGATCGCTCGTCTAAAACCATCAGTGTCAAACACATTAAGGGCTCATACCACAGAGATTCCAAGAGAAACAAACTGGAAACGCACATGGGTTATGTGTACGCGAGTGCATTTGCCTGGCAGTTTGCTGTAGCAGAATCATCTGGGATCAGTCACAAGATACAGTGAAAGAATAACTGGAACATCTGAATGTTTATAATCCGAATCTCTTTTTGAACATGATTCATGCACTTTAAAAACAAATGAACCAACAACAAAACAAACAAACAAAAATGAACACGGTTTTCAGTACTGCAGATATTGTTCATAAATGTTAAATCCTGTCTCTGTGTGTGTGCGCGCGTATGTCAGTGTGTGTGTGCATGTCTCTGTGTCAGACCTGGTTACCCCTCAGAAATTCTATGTGTAGGTTTTGGGTCAAAAATGTGTACAATTGTGTGTAAAATGTGTAAGCTTTTGCAGCGCAAAGTAGCTGCGTAGGAAACAATACTGAATGCATTCCAGACATTGGAAACACTGAACATTTATTACTATAAAAGATGTATTTTCATGAAATGCATTAAAGTGGCTTCATTAACGATCAATGATTGTCAAACTAATCCGAGTTTCTTGCCAGTATCCTCTGGGCAAAAGCCTTTGCTCAGAAAATTAACAAGAACATTAACTGATGTGAATTTTCTTTTATAACACTTTAAAATAACTGTCTCTTCACTTTTTACTATACTGATGGACATAACTGGAAAAAAATTCTTGAAGTAATCTATTTCTTTCATATGCTAATATGGGCACTTTTTCACTGTCTGTTGATAAGCTAAGCAGTCTTTCGGAAGAGCATAATAATTATGATGTGAACTTTATTTCAGACTTTGGTGATTCCAGCTCTTTTAAACTGTCAGCTGAGAGGCCGTGATCTGCATCCATTGAAGAACAGTCATCATTCTTCAGGATGAGAAGACTGTCAAGAGTTTCACTGGACAGTGTGCTCCTTTGGGAGGGGGGGGGGGGGGGGGGGGGGGGGGGGGAGGGGGGGATTTTGGAGTTTTTTGTCCCTCTGCGCGAGTAGTTTGATGTTCCAGTCTCTCATCAGAAGTGCCAGCAGAACTCGACTTCACAATAAAGCTTTGAATGTTCATAGCCTGTTTCCCTTGTGACTTTTGCTACCGATGTGCCGCTGAATGTCACAGAGACCACTGTGAGCAATCACGATTTCACAAGTTACACGTGGTGCTGTGTGCGAACGTATCGCCCTTCTTTGACGCAGTAATGAACTTGAAAATAGTATGATACGCTGGTTTGTACTTCTGTTCATATTTCTTTTTCTTTTGGACCACAGCTTCCACCAATGAATCTGAATTTTCATTGTCTGTTTCATGCGCGCGAGTTGAAGCTGAGCGAGAAGCCATGTTGATGCATTCATAGAGGCAGGAAGTGCGCATGCGCCATGGGAACTTTTAAAAGTTGGACCAGACTCTTGGATTCGGCCGGATTACGTGTTTAGCGCATTTTTGTGAGCTCCGTCATCAAAATTTCATACAATTCGGTTTTGAAACGTACAATCGTATAGCTGTATTGAATTTTGTGAGATTATACACAAAAATCATAAAGTGCACAGGTCTGCTGTGTGTATATATGTGTGTGCACGAACATGCGTGTGTGTGTGTGTGTGTGCGTGTGTGTGTGTTGTGTGTGCGTGTGTGTATGTGTGTGTGCATAGATCTGTATCTGTGCAAGTATAAATGCATGTTGCATATGAGTATTGGAAAAAAAAAAAAAGGGAAGAAAGCACGTGTATAATTTACAATGCAATTTTTCCCACTTTCAAGTGAACAGTTAAAAAATTAAGTTTTAGTGGAAAACAAATCACAAGTCAAAAACATCACCAATACAACAATTCAAATGAAAAGCAAAATGTTTCTGCACCTTCGGTCTCTATGCCCTGTATCACAAAACAGAAGCATGAGTTGATAAACACCTCTTTCTTGTCTGAATTTTCACCTCTCAACTCCTGGCTTTCATCACATGGCAACATTCACAGTTGTTGAACAAAGTCACAGGTCAGATGACAAAGATCAGTGTTACTTCACAGCTGGCAACACAGACCTTGATTTTAAATAATGCAACAGAGAGAGAGAGAGAGAGGTGTGTGTGTGTGTGTGTGTGTGTGTGTGTGTGTGTGTGCATGCATAGCGTGTGTGTGTATGTGTGTGTGTGCATGTGTGCGCAGTGTGTGTGTGTGTGTGTGTGTGTAGAGGAGTATTAGGAGAGTGGTCAACTTCTTCCCCCTTGCCAAGGCAGACAGGGGCTTGATGCACTTCATGAAACAGGAGCATCGGTGCCAGAGCCGCAGGAAGCCGGAACAGGAGCAGCCAACATGACACAGTCTTGCACAGCCCCAGTCTGGCCCACATGGTTAAGCACTTCAGGCCTGTTAACAAATCAAGAACTGATGCATTCGTTTGTGTCCCAGTACAACTCGAATCTTCCAAGCTCAGTTAAACACCATTACAAATATTTGAGAAGTGTGAACACCATTGTGCTCACTGCACATGCATATGAGCAAGGTTGGCGATGTGGGTGGTAAGAGAGGGAGTGAGATGAAGCTGACATGTGTGTCATGTGAACCCGCGTTCTACAGCTCATGGTTGCCTGTGGGTTTTTTTTATTGCATTTTGTTTTCATTACTGAGTGAATATTGTGTAATACAAGCTTTCAAGAGATAAACATAGCACAATATAAACATTCATTATTACCTTTCTTGTACTGCAGTGCGAAATGAAGTTGATGGCTTCATACTTAAAATTCTTGCATCTTTCAGAACGGTTGATTCCAAATCCATATTTTTCAGGAGCTATACCAATATCTGTACATGTACCAACTGAAACTGTCAGATATGTTTTCAAAATACTGATGTACAATCACAAACTACAAGAAAATCAACATGCACAAGAGTTTTGCAATGCACTTTAATGAAGATGCGTGCACGCCAGCATCCAGAAACATCCAGTCCTCGACGTCTGCACATGCCCCACATAGCACAGGTATTCATTCTCTCACCTTGCTGAACCACCAGAAGCACTGCCAGCAGAGGCAGGGTGCAGGGAATCGGCAGAGGACAGCACACACGATCCCACGGCAGCAGCTGACGAGGACACAGGACATGACCGAGAGGGGCTGGAGGTGGAGTTGGAGGAGGAGGCCAGCAACTGGGCAAACTGCTGCTGCAGGCCAGCCAGATGCTGGGTGGTGACCGCTGGGCCCCTCAGCCCCTGCATGCCAAGGTGGGAGCTGAGGATGGACTGGTACAAGGCTGTGTGCATGGAGGGGTGCGGAGGCAGCATCATGCCGGCTGATGGAGGAGCGGTTGGAGCCATGGTGGTGGCAGGACTGGAGCTGGTGGGACTGGGATGACCAGAGGCACCAGAAGAGACCTCCAGAGACTCTGAAGACAGCCCTTCTTGCTTCAGCTCTCCATTGGATACTGAAGGAAAGAAAGAAAAAAAAAAAACATGCCTGTTGTACACACTCGCGAGTTCTTCACTCATGTAATGTTATGTTGATAAAGAAAGAACAGGTTTGAGCATCTATCCAGTTCAAATGTGCTTGAAACGAGATTCACAAAACAATATGTGAAGATACTTCTTATAACTTCAAAGCGTATTCACCCTTATTACTATTTAATGGAAGAACTGTCATTTAAGTGCATGTTTACCATTACTGCTTGACGGAGAACAGGTGTTTTAACTTTTAGACATTTCAGCTTAGGATAACATTCACTGGAGTACATGTACAACTTTACATAGCCAATTGTTTAATGCAGAGCAATAAGAAGTACCTACTTATGCATTCATCTGCAATTCTGTTCATCCTTTGGGAAAAAAAAATAACACAATTTCTAAACTGCTAACCCTAATCAGGGAAGCATGTCATCAAACTCACCGGTGGAGGTTGCTGAAGTTGCTGCAGAAGCGGCAGTTGACACCGCAGACAGCTTGGGCAGGTTCTCAGAACTGTCAAATTTGCGCATCAACTTCTCCTTCAGATTGGACATGGTGGCTGCATGCAGCTGCTCCTTGCTATTCCTCTCTGTCATGCTGTCCATGCCTGACTGTCCTGATACTGCAGGAGGAATGGCCGGGGTTTCTTTGCCACACTGTTGTGTGGGCGCAACTTGCCAGGGGTAACTTATCAAGGAAGAGGGTGGGGCTGGGATGTACGAGGAGGGAGGAGGTGGAGGGGGGGCCGTGCTACCTGCCTGCGCTGGCGAGGTTAAGTAGGCCAAGAGGTTTGGGTGGGCATCCTTGGCGGAGCGTCTGGAATGTTTACCGTCGGTCATGTCACCGAAGCTGCTGGAATCAGGGTGGGTCATGGGCGAGGTCCTGGAACTGACTGCCTCCCCTTCCTCTTTCATGTCCACTTCCTGGGCTTCCATCATCTTGACTCGGTCTTCGCCTTGATCTCGCTCGCTGCTACTCACCTCATCCCCAGCAACAGTCGCCAGCGTCTTGCGAAACTTGTCAAACTTCTTGTGTCCAAACGTCTCACTCTGTCCTTCAGAATCCCGGTGGGGAGAACCCCCATGTGTACCTGTGGGTGGGTTCTGAGTACTGGGGACAATCAGTTCTCGGATGGAATGTTTGCCTACGTCCTTGCTGGTGACTGTAGCCGTGACGACAGGTGTACCCTCCACTTTACTGACAGGCTGGTTCCTGATGTCTGTCTGGGAGGACACGGCGCCATCTTCGCTTTCCTGGGGACTGACAGTGGAGAAAATGGTAGTTGGGGGGCTGAATCCAAGGGGCTGGACGGAAGAACTCCCCGACGTTGCAGCATGTTGGGACTAAGGGAGTTGGGGGTTAGAGTTCTTCCGTACACTGGAGCCTCCGGCATCATGTGCTGCAACAGTGAAAGTACACATTCCAACTCCATGGACTTCTAAAGGCAGCTTTGCCCTTCGGTGGTTCTATAGACATTTCAGCCACATCTTACTTAACTGATGAATAAATGCATCATGAATATAAACCCTATGACACACCATGCATATTACTTAACAGTATTGTATAAACCACTGATCAGTATTCACTATATCAATAAAATACTAATGTTACTGTCACTTCCTCACTTCCCCATTTCTCCCTGCCCACTGTCACCCATTCCCACTTGTCCCTCTGAGCAAAGGTTTTAAACCAAAGCGCCCTCATCCACCTCTTCCTCAAGGACCTGCTACCATACCCCAGGCAAGTTGTCTTAATGTTACTGTCATTTTGTAAAGTCATCACATCTACCATTGCAAGTGATCAATTAACAACAAGAACACACTACATTTTCAATTAACAAGAAGAACACACTACACTATCTTTAACGATATTGATACACGAAATGCACTTCCAGTTATGTTTGTCACCTACTGACAGATTGTACGCAAAAGCACAGAAAAACTAGATAAACAAGAAACCTACCTTCACATTTGCCACTGACGACAGCATTCGTTTGTCAGTCAGGTTCTGTCGTAGACCTTCAGGTGTGGCAGCCAGGTAGGACGGGTGTCTGTCAACAAGCAAGGAGCGTTTCCTGGCATGGAGACCACAGGCAGCCCCAATACTGCCACGCCTCTGCTCGGCAGACAAGTAGTGCTGGGTTTCTGGGGAGTGACGCTCACGCTCTGCCATCATTTTCTGGTGCAGGGCCTGACGTGAGGCGCGCCCATCGCTGTTCAGATGGAAGCTGTAACATCGGCGGCGCTGCTCATAATCGTCAGTGCCAAATGACCCTGATCTGGGGCGAGGAGAAGATGGGGAAGACCCATAGGGCTGAGCCATGAGAGCTTCAGGGATGGCAGTGGGGGAGGTACGAGTCATGCTCATTGTCTGCTCGGCTGTGGAGATGGGAATAAAATTACCTGCACCTCCATATTCTTCCGGAATGGGACTGGATGCCGCACTAGAGGAAATGGAGGGAGGGACACTATCTCCACGGATTGCTGTTCTCTTTTCCAACTTGTCACTCAGTCTGTTCACCATCTTATTGATGTAATCTTTGTCTAGTGTGTAGCGGCGGCGATTTCCTTCTTCAATGGTGTGAAGTCGAGGTCGTGTGAGGGTTTCTCTGTCTAGAGTATTACAACGACGTCGAGGCTGGTCAGGCACAAGACCGTAGAACCCACTCATCTCCTCACGGTAAAATGTTCCATAGGGAGTACGCAATACAACCTGAAAAACAACATGAAACCATTGCAACAAAAATGCTAGACACTTCTTGAAATATCAACTCAAGATGCTTTTCCTCTTACTTTCATGAGGAATAGTTCTGACATCAACGAATGTCTCTCTTGTTAACAAAATCTGTTCAAATGTGCAGTGCTTATTGAAAAGGAGCACACGAACTGCTATATCATCATAGGAGAGTCATGACAAAATTCTCCCTCCTTTAAAGATGAGATTCTGATTGATCATATCATGTAGCGTTATCCCACAAAGTAAACATGTAACCAAAGAATGTAAAGGCTACTATTTAAAAGACAGTGAAACCTTTTTAATATAGTCCAAGGATCTTGAGAAACAAGTTAAGTCGACTCCATTTAGCATCTGAAAAAATTTATGCTTATTTCAATTGTTGAGAAACTTCACTCAACAGCTTATGTTAGTTTGCTTGTCTTTACAGCATTTCCACCGACAGCCTTGACCCTTGTAGTATTCATGACCCTTGTAGTATTCATTAATGGTTTTAATGTTCATTCAGTCATGTTCATCCATGTCAAATGCACATGCTATTTGGCATGTTGCATGCAAGCCCATATGCACATGATCAAGCGTATTTCATTCGTCGCTCTAAAATGTATGCAGTTCAGTATTACAGGCATTTGTTTTCAGAATGTGTCATACCTGCTGATGTGCAGCTGCCTCCAGAGGGATGCGCTGAGACAAGGGACCGATGCTACCATTCTCCAGAGAACAGGTGTCACTGAACGATCCAGAGGTGTACGTCATGTTGGACGCTTCAGATGGGGAAGGCGAGGAGCGGCCAGATCTACAAGCCATGAGCTCTATATTATAGCAATTGATTACGTGTTAACTTAAAGCAACAAAGTAAAGAAAACATTAAGAAGTGAAAGGTCATGTGCCTATAATTGAAATAAAGGCCCACTTTAAAAATCATCTATCAAAAATTACTATGTTCAAACTACTTTCGTTACTCTACGCCAACCTTCACTACGACCTCCCTTGCCTCCCACCCCACCCCATCCCCCAAAATAGTAATAACAGACATGATGTAGACACAAAAACGTTAAACATCAAGACATGTCCTATTTGTCTAAGACTGTAAAGGACTAGGGTGTTCCTTACCTATGTCTGTTTGGAGCAGCGACACAAAAGCTTATGCACTAAAACACTTGCTTTCCCTATTCATGCTGCTCTTCTTTTTATCCATATAAAAATGAGAAATTAAATGACTAAACCTGGTACTTCTGAACTTGTTGGGAGAGAGCAAAACTTTTCTTTTTTTTAATGTTTATGAGTGTACCATGAACAGAGAAAAGAAATCCTTTTCAATTCTAGTACTAGCAAGTCCTTCAAATAACTTCCTTCAGGTTTTTCGAGTATGACCAAGTCCCGAGAATAAATTCCTTCAGCTATGAAAAATAATGCACATGGGGACAGAAACTCACATGGCACTCATGGAGTCCTGATAATCCATGTCAGATTCCTCAGTGTTGTGGCGTTCTCGCCTCTCACTCCGTGGTGTGGTCTGACCTGCAGACGTATAGAGACAACATGCATGATTCGAAATGCACCTGTGAAATCCATGCATGTATGTTTGTGTGCATGCGGCAAAAGTAAACTGCAGACCTGTTTACCCCAAATTCATGTACCTGTAATATCTGACAAAAACCTGTAATTTGAAAAAAAAAAAACACGTAATCTTCATTATCGCAATACTTTCACAACTTTTGAAGATTTAGGAAGAGCTGGCCATTAGCGCCCAAGACCACTTCGTTGCCATCTTTGACAAGGTAAAAGACACAAGGCACACTGGGAAATGTCTTCTTACTGTTTTTGACTGAAACGGTAGCAGACGAAACTTTGCGTTTAACAATTTTCTTTCTTTGATTTTTTTCCTGTAATTGGGGGGGGGGGGGGGGGGGTAGTTCCCATAATTTCGATTTTCTTCCGTAAAAACTACAGCAAAATCGTAAGGGTAAACAGGTCTGAAACTCATCCAAAGTGTCTGGTCAATAAAAAGGTTTTGAAAAATTTACTCACATGATATGTATGAATATAAACGAAACAAAAAGTAAACATGAAATCAGAAACCAGACCAAAAAAAGAATCACAATAATAAAAACCTTAAAATATGCTTCAACCTTCGATCAATGACAAAGTTTATCTGTATTTCAGTCTTCTCCAACATTAACTTATCTCCCTTTAAGTGCCACCACCTCTAACACCTTTCCGCTGCAAAATTTATGATTAGGCTGTCAAACTTAACCTGCATTCTAGACAGAGGTGTTTCAGGATTTCAACAGATGATCTGCCACTTTTCTTAGACGTTACTCACCAATAGATTTTTCAGAGTGCAGAGTGTTCAGCGTGCGTAGGTCAGTGGTCTTCATGAGCAGTTTGGCGAACAGGGTGGTGTCGCCCCTGTGGCTCAAGTTGATCATGTTCTGCAGCGCATGCGTCAGCTTGTTCTGAATACGTTCCACCTGATCCAAGTTCCGAAGACCCGGCCGATCTGTGGTACAAAGAGGTTGTGTGTTTTGTTCGTAACAGTGGAAATGATTAGTAAAGTATTGTACATATACTAGAATATGCTCAAATGAACAATTATCTTCTTACATTTATCCATGTGTCATGTACAGTATACTCATTTGTAAATGTGTCAAGTTTGTATGCATATGCAGACATTATTGACAAGTGATGCATATGTCATTTGAGAATAAACATGTCAATGAATTTCTGTGTGCTGGTAAACAGGTCTGCACATATGTGCAATTCACATTGGTGAACTCCTATTGATGCATACAACTATCAATATTGGTGTCTGTGATGTCCTTCCTCAAAAGAATCAATAGTATCTTTATCATCAATAGGCTACAGCTCACTGTCACATCATTAATTCCAGAACAGCTGGCATACTGCATTCATTTAACCAACAATACTTAACAAGACTACAACTGTCTCAACCTAAAACCCTCTGCCTTATCTAAAGCTCCACATCATCACATGGTAAAAAAGGTTCCTATTTTCTGGATCTGATCCCGGTATCTTATTTCTTACCACTGTCCAGAAAGAAAATCTGATATAGAACTTCTCTAAAAAGCTCTCAACTAGACCATAAAGCCACTACATACCAGGAGACAGCAAAACAATTGCAGAGAACAGCGCCAGCTCCTCATCTGTCAGGCATAATTTGTTGAAGCGCTCCGCAAAGTCAAACATGGAGTCCAACAGGAATCCCTCTCCTGTTGTCACCTGTGCAATGAAAAATTCAAGGTTGTCCAGTACCCGCATGGTTGGATTTCTCTCTGTCTTTGGTGAAGTAGTTCCAAAGGCCTCTCACTTAAAGAAAAAAACAACCTGATTTTCATTATTAACGAACACTCAACTTTCTTTAGCTAAATGTTATAGAAGTGTGGAGAACTTGGTGTTTTTTTTATTGTTGTTGAAAATGTGTGCATAAATATATGCCAAAGTACATGGACACGTATTTAATTATGCCTGCATCTCTACAATATGAGCAAGTGCAGTATATGTATGTGTTCGTGCACCAAGTGCAATGATTACCATCAGTACAATGATGATGCTGGTAGTGGATGGTTACAGTCAGGCACAGATGCTAAACATAACTCACTGTGGATGGATTTCGCCGGTAGAGATGTCCTCCTGTAAACATCATGGTGCTGGTCTCTGGATCAAACAGACAGGCCAGACGTACCAGCAGCACCTCAAATGTTCCTGCCTGAAACAGATAAACACTGTTTACAATACATGGATTATATGAAAATTCATCCTGCTTTATGATTCGTCTCTTTTTAACTGCAAAAATCAGAACTAAAAAAAATTTGTGAAACAAGGGCAAGTGAAATCAAAGCTAAAACACAAGTCGCAGACGGTTTCTTTGCACAGTAATTATACAATAGAAGCATGTATGTTCAGTTTATTTTGTGTAGATATTCTGGACCTGTTTAAATGCTTACATGTAATCTGTTTACGCACATACCAGCATGTGCTGACACGCACATGTATAAAACTTGTGCCTACCGTTGAAAAACATACAACACAAACACACCTTAAGTAAAGTGACTTGGTCATCCTGGTTGAGTAGAGTGAATCCTGGGATGCCTTTAGCAAAGTCTACGACGGACTTGATGGCAGGTGTGAAGCTCTCAGAGAACTCATCCAGATCATTTTTGTTGGGGTCCTGGGCCAGGTGGTTGTTCAGGGGACAGGCCTGGAACAGCCACAGAAACCATTCTCACTCTCTCAACAATGTTTTGTCTATTAATCACCCTATGTGATAATCTCCTGCTTGCTATGGTTTGTTCAGTCATTAAGATTTTATTGCTTACAACTCAAGCAATGAACACCTTACTGACAAGACAACTCAAAATTACTACCGTATAGTTTTCTTCCAAATAGATAACTTAATTTCATTATTATTCTAATCTTTAGCTAAGTCTCCCTTTTCTGGCATGGCAACCCCGAAGTTGCTCAGTTATACTTCTTACAAGCCTATTAATGATCAGTCAATCATTAACCAACAGGCTCACCATGCAGGCAATGTAGAGTTACTATCACTAGTATCAGATTTAAGAACTAGAAGTCTGGTAACTCTCAGTAAACCATCACTCAACAGTCTGGCCATTTTGTCCAAGCAGATCAATATGTTATCATCAGGTACTGTAACTGGAAGTCGGCTAACCTCGAGCTCAACAATTAACCATCTTTCTCTCCATACCGACATGGCAGTTAACTCAGTTGCCATCGGCTACCTGACAAACAAGACAATTAACCAAGTTGCTGCCAGCTGACTGCAGGCTGGTCAATGCTCTCTCACCATGTTGGCCGGACAGCTGATGTAGCTGTTGAGCTGCAATGCCTGGCTCCTCATCTGGGACACTCTGTTCAGCGACAGCTCACAGGTCTTCTGGTGACTGCTGATGACCGAGTTGACCACATCCTGCTCGTCTTGAAGTAACGAGGATAGCGCGTTTGCCTGGGACTGAGAATTCACCCGCTGCATCTGTTCAATAATGCGCATCTTCTCCTTCTTTGGGACCCGTCCAAACCGAACAGCTGTAACATACACCAGGTTTACATAGTCACAGCTGTTTGCCTAAGGACATTACTGAAGTACAAAGAAAAGTAGAGAGGACATATTGATTGGTGTCCGACAGTTTGTTGGAAAGGATCTTACTGATTTTGAGATTAAAATTAAATGAGCAAAAGTAAAACAAAACAAATCAAAACTAACAACAACAACAAAAACTGCCACAGAAACATATTTCAGTTAAACTATGGCGATTCCAATTGTCCATGTCTTTATTCTCAGCACATCTGTGTACTTTGTTATCCAATGCAAAGAGAACATCCTTGGTTCACAAACGAAAGGTTGGGAAGAAAAACAACATTGTATTACATCCCCAAAGCTAACTTTATTTCTCTTTCTCCTGAAATCTATGGATTCGAAAAAAAATTAAATCAGTTTGAAACGTAACAACTTACCATCTCGAGACATCCCCACTGAAATACACTTTTTTAACCTGCAACAGAGGAACATGTTCTGTTAGTTCTATGCCAAATGATCTGTGAATAGACAACGAAGAACTGCCTCCAAATTTGTGTATGAAATGTTTATATTCTTTCTGGTTTTACTTCCCCGCCCCTTTTTTGTGTGCCTATCTACATGCAACTTTCTTTACAAGTTTTAATGGACTGCTCTAGGGACAATGTAATCATACATCACTTAAACATGCATTTACTGTATATGATGAGACTGTTTCAATACATACAAAGTGCATTCAGTATCTGGATTTCACATGAAGACTGAATTCATCAATATTTTCAGAGTTTTTATCTATTTGTCAAAACTGTTTAATTCTTCATCTCCTTAACACAACACTACTTTTCACAGATTTCTGGTGTAACATGTCAACCAGGGTGAGTTGAAAATTTTCAATGGTATATTCAATCTGCTCAAAACAAAGATTTTACATTAATTTCCCTAGAAATGATATCATCTGTAAATGTCTAGACCTTACAACTTCAAAGTACAAAGTTTGCCTAGGGCAAAAGTCAAAGACCCTCTGAGTTCAAGCACAATATTCACCTGCAGTATTGGCATCTGTTGCGGTTGACCCTCATAATGTTACACTGTTGGTTCTTCAGACATGGTCTATACTGAATTTTCTGCTGGATGCTGCGACGGAAGAAACCCTGTAATGAAACAATTAAATATGATTATATAATACATACATTCCTGTGCTACATTTTATTTTCACAGCCTATCAAATTTCTCCCTGTACTTTTACATGCTGAAAATGAAACCACAAACAAACAATAACAACAAAAATCTGAAGGTATAAAGCACAACAAGGTACCACAAATAACTTCAGTTTATCAAAACAGAGTGCATCTCTTTGCTCTGCTTTTATCGACAAAGTATAAAACATTTTGGAACACATTTTACTATCAAGTCAAACTTACACAAGGTATTTTGTTTAATCTAATCAACAATACATAACTATACCAATCCGTAAGGTTATTGCCACGGTGATATGTCACAGTGTTACACTATCATTTTCTTCAACCCCACATCAGAAGACAATGCACAGAGAGAGAGAGAGATCGAGAGAGAGAGAGAGAGAGAGAGAGAGAGAGAGAGAGAGAGAGACAGGGGGAAGGGAAGACAGACAGATCACCTTGCATCCTTCACAGGCATGAACACCATAATGGAAGCCACTGGCTTTGTCACCGCACACCCTACACAGCACTGTGTCACCGTCAAACTCTGCAACACGACCATCACACACACAACACTGAGTGATTCTTGTCTTGCAAACAACTCTGCTACATGGCTGTCAAAAACAACACACCAAGTTAAACTTTCCTTCTAAAACTGAAAATCACAGCCACCAGCATGTAACTGAGGCAACTTTTCATACATGTATAAATTCTGTACTGTCAAACACACACCTATGGTGGGGGGTTATCAATCTGAAAAAGTGGATGGCGGACTGGCAAGAACTGGCAAGACGTGGGGGTGGAGAACTGCATTTGAGAAGAGATATGAAAGAGGACTGGGGAGACTAGTATGCATTTATGATACAAAAAAAAAAAAGACATAATGCTGATTATAAAACTATTTCATTTGTTTGGTGTTAGCTCTAAACTGAGAAATATTGGAGGAACTAAGATAGAGGAAAAGAGAGAAAGATGGGAAGGACAGTGGGAGGGGAAGTGGGGGGGGGGGGGGGGGGGAGGGGGGAGGAGAGAAAGAGGGGCGAGTTGGTGCGGAGGAAGAGAGGAAGGAAACTGAAGCAAATAGAACAAATAAAATTTTCACTTTTCCCAGTTGCAAATGAAGAAAAGGCATAAACAGTCAATGTCATCGAAGTCCACTGCACTATATGAAATGGTAATCAACAAACTATTAAAACACTGGATTTGTATGAAGTGTGATATTTCAATTTGCAAGCAAAATATAGTGCAAAGGAAAACAAAAGGCAAAGCTGTCTGAATAACTTCAATAAATTATTGCTCCAAACATCTCTTAATCTTCAGTTATAAAGTCAGTTAAAATAATCTTTCATTCTTGGTGGAACAAACTGACACAGCAAATTAGGGAGAAAGTGAAATTAAGCGAGATCACAGGCAGACAGATTTACTGCAATAGTTTTTCATATCAGCTATGATTTATGGCACCAAGGTCAAACATAAATCATCATATACAATAATAGTTCATTAATCCGCTTTTTTATGAAAATCACAAGATTGTCAAAGCTACCATGAACGCTACTTTTAACTTCTCATACTTATAAATGCTCTATGCCTGTTTCAATGGCTAATTTTATCACTAAAACATTTGTTAAATATAAACACCAACTAATATGGCTGTATCTTTTGTCTCCATTCTCAATCATGGGATGCTGTGAAGGGGAGTGGCAGAACAGTGCAACTTGAGAAAAAAATGTATAAGATAACATTTCTATATTCTTGGTTTTTTTGTTTGTTTGGTAAAGTTTCTCTGATTTCATGTCTTTCTGTGTTACTGATTCTAAACAAGCTTTATACTTTACACAAAAAAAAGAAAAAGAATCACATCTACATTCTCATTTTGAGTTTCTTTGATGTTAAAGATTAAAACAGTTGTAAATCATAACACAATAGTAAACAATCGCAATCTGTAAATGTTACACAGTTGTAAATCATTAAAAGTTTATGTACTTAAAAAAAGTCATGGTGACTGACGTGTAAATGATACAACTGATTTTCTCCATTCTGAAATCTAAGTATTTTGGTTTACAGTTTATGAGCTTAAAAAGCTATGTTGTTCCTGCTGGTGCTTCGGTTTAATATTGTAGCATGAATTACATCAGATTAATGGAAAATAGTACAGCCAAGGATTATTCAAATGACAAGCATTGTTGCAATGCAAAGAAATATCTCCAACTTCAGACCAATGGCAGGAAGAGGAGATCTAGTTATCAAAACAAAGAAACAGAAGTGCACAGTTTCATCATCACTTTAGTAAATTACTTTCTGAAATATTAGCAAAAGGACATCCTAATTAAGTCAGCAAGAAACATTCACATCCATTACGTCAAGTCACTTGACAACTCTTCAACTCCACCATGCCTAAATCAGTTTAATGTGCCATATGTTAAGTGTATCAAATCACCCTTTCATGTTGTGAAAGAACATTCCAAACAAAACTCTGCCATTCACTGAGTGAGCAAGCTCGTAAGAAAAAAAATTGTAAGAGTTTTAACTACTACTATTCACTGACACATATATGTATGCTGTGGATCCTGATTTCAAAAGAAAAAATTCATTTGAGAACATGCGTTGCAAGATATGGCAAGAAATGTAAGAATTACGGGGCAAATTCCATGACTATCAATCATTTATGCCCATGTGCATCACATGTACAACATACTGAGAAAGTAGTTAACACAAATCTTTCACTGAAACAAAATGGTCCTAGTGCTGCAGTAATTCAAACACTGCAGTAGTACATAGTTTTCATCGCCTCATTAAAATGCACAGTTTAATCACTGACAGTCAAGAACAAACCACATCGCAAACAGAACAGCACTGATCAACAGATCAGATTCAGTTTTGCCTCCCCCTACACTCCCCCTTTTAAAAATAACACAATAAAAACTTTTATCTTAAATTGTTCATTTCTTTAACTACATGCAATTAGTACAACTATAATAGCCTTTATTCACACTCATAATACATGGTGTTTACTTAAGATTCTGTGCCTATATTTCTTCAGGAAACAAAAAAAGAAAATGCATGCTTCTACATTTCATCAAAACAGCATTAAATAAATTACGAAAAAATAACTGGCATACCTTCCGTTAACGAACCCATAATATCCACACTGACACCGAATCGATTCAGCTTCACCGATTTCCAGTCCAACACTTTGAATGATGGGCACAACAGGCATTAAGTCCATAAACTTAAGAAAACTTGTTTATTCAACGTCGATTATCTTTCCGGTCAATTAGTACTTTTAAACCAGCCTAAGGAATAGCTGAGACAAGTATTCAATCCTTTCAAACGAAGTCTGATACTAAGCTAACGGCACAAGATCCACGTCCTATCTTCTCTGAATCTCATATCATCTATGACACAACAGCTCGCGCGAACTGGCGGCGACCCGTTCTCTCGT
Organism: Conus canariensis; assembly: GCA_033310375.1. Classification (NCBI taxonomy): domain Eukaryota; kingdom Metazoa; phylum Mollusca; class Gastropoda; order Neogastropoda; family Conidae; genus Conus; species Conus canariensis. Next base: position 60,644,643 of record CM065714.1, read on the forward strand.
CTGTCCCAGCGCCAAGTGATCACGGAAAGTAAGGCACCGGGGGAGCCCACATTGTGTGACACTGACCTATATTCTCCTCTCCGCGCGCAACGCGCGGGAGGCCCCGCCAAGGATGCTGCTCAGGAAAAACAACTCGGTGGAAATGTCACTAGGTCTCTCTCTCTTGGCTGTGGGGCAAGCCCGCACCGCGCGAAATGTCACCTCAGCCCCGTGGGGATACCTTTAATTACGATGGATGTGACATTCGTAAGGTGGGGATACGCAAATCTGATAAATAAAATGACCTTTTATGGGTTTTATGGTGGAAAATGTCTCCTTCAGCACCATGGTGACGTCACCCATTATCACCCTAAGCCTTCGGCTGCCGGTGCTTGCACAAGCAGTTTCGTCCACAGCATGCAAAAACCATGGATGTCCTGTTCAACAGATCGGATGTGCTGGCGACAACACTACATTCAATTTCACTATCTGAGAGTTGGCGGCAGATGGATTTCTTGTTGTAAGACTCCTGTTGGAATGGAAAAACTTCTGACTAGTTTCTGTTTACTATGCTTCTTTCA
>CM065714.1:60650202-60670202 GCA_033310375.1 Conus canariensis
ATAATTCTCGCTACAAATCCCCCTTTCACCGTGTTTTACCCCATTTGCCAGACATCATATTCTGGACAAGAACTGACGGAAGCCGTGGGAGGGTTGTGGGGGTGGTGAAGTGGTGAGCAAGACGTCTAGATTCCGAGTCTAATCGGTTTCAATTACTTGAAAATAATATATTCATCAATTGGAACAGATGGGACACTTAAACTAACTCCATGATGATCAGTAATGAACTGATCTGGTTAAGTTACGAAGAAGAAATTTATGACATTCTGTCATTGCATGGTTGGCAGTTATAGTTCCACAAGATTCGACTGAACAGTGGACTAAGTTCTGATGCCATTTATTTTCCAGTTCCATTGCATCACCTTTATTTTATCGATAACGCTAGCAGACAGCATGTAAAATTGATTTCAAACTTCATCATAACTTTTACATGCTGTATGATTTACTCAACACTGAACTACTCAATGAGTATGACCGTTGCTGTACGGGACCGAGCATTTCCAAAGCGGGCCACGGGAAAAGCCCTTCGAAAATACATCAAGAGTTACTGTCCTTTTCAAGGTATAGTAAAAATGATAAAATCACCATATTTTACACCAAAACTGTAACTTTGAAGGGGAAAACGGACTCACCTCGCAATACTCAAAGCTATAACGTAACGCAAAGCTATAGAAAATAAAACTCCTTTAAATTAATTCCATCATCTTAAATACAATAACTTACATAAGTTATAATCAGAAAGGTTGAATTTTTTCTTTCTTTCTTTTCTTTGTTCTCTCTGTAAAAGGTTCACTTCACTATAAAGTAACTTCACTGTTCTTTGATGTTTCATTCCTTTTTTCTCATTCAGTAAAGATATCAGTTAACATTCAAGTATGTTTTGAGACACACAAATAGCCTGTTTCATCCTGATAGAAATATGGGGCTCATCATGTTACATTTAAAACAATGGGACATTCAGCAACTGACATTCTTATTGCACATAAAAATAATGGGATATTCAGCAACTGACATTATTATTGCACATAACTATTTTAATATAACTGCAGTATGAATGATACTTGCAATAAAACCCATTGCACTTTTTGCTGCTAATTGCAACCTTAACTGACAAGCTTCTGGGGTGAAAGTTTTGGGCATGTGGAGAGGTTGGCTTTATAATAGAGTAAATCCCCTGTGTTAAAACTTAAAGGAAGATTTGCATAGAAAATGCATTTTCACTCATTTTCTGATACTGAATTTTGTGGAATATCATTTTGGTCAGGCCCATGAACCATTAAATGTCAACATTCTAACTTCAGAACTGTTTCCATCAATAATCAAATTCAAGATTTAGGAACTCATTTTCAAAATAGGAAATTTGAGGCAAAATTCAAAAGGCTTGGCAATTGTTTCAGATGTCACATGCACATTTTAGAAATTTCAGAACTTGGTGATTTCTGTACAGTTTTATATTTTCATTCCTACTTACCTACACCTGTACTTTATGTTCATATAGCTTGAAAATCAGCAAGTGCACACTCTCTATAAATAAAAGTCCATACAGTCTTAATCACTGAATCAGAGTCTTAACTGCAAATAAACATATACTTTAAAATACAATCAGTTTTCATTCTCCTCGTGCCTAATTTCTAAAATCATTTTTTCCTTCTGCTTTACATGAGCGCATGCTTACACATCCAGTAAATCCATAAACAACTAAAAACAATTGTCAACAATTACTACACTCACTCAGTGAACACAACATAAATGGGCTATTTCCACAAGGTTCAAAGAAAGTGCTTCTCTACTGATGGTTACTAACAGTACTGTTGGCATCCTAGATGTGCTACCCCAAGGAAGTGGATTTACCTCCCTTGCCTGTCTCGTATGCAAACCAGGGCATGAAAATTTCATATTAGGCTTTGAGGTTCAGTTGGTTTGAACAGATTAAAATGTCAAGCACTTAAATAGTTAATTCCCTTCCTCTCCCAGCTCCCCCCCCCCCCCCCCCCCCCCAGTCCTAGCTCTCCCGACCCCATCTTCACCCTTCCACCCCTCTCTTCATTTGATTCCATAGCCAAACAAACATCTACCCTAAGCAGCTTCTCTTCAACAAAAAAGGAAAAAAAATAATAATGCTTAATGAAATATTAAAGATCCTTTCAGTTCTTTCTCTGGTACATTTTTTTTCAACCTCCCAGAATGCTGTACTTAAAAGCAGATTTAGTCTCTAACATCCCAAGCTGGAATCAAATCAACTTTGCAATACTCATATTTGACAATACAAACAAATCCAGGATACACACATGATGTGTATACATGCACACTATTTTTCCTGAAAACAATCCATTCCCAAATTCATGAAAATGACTCTGTCCTCATCCATTTTACTCTTTTTTCCTAACTGCAAGAACTTTTAGTATATGTGTGAGTGGGTGTGCATGTGTGAGCGTGTGTATGTATATGTATGAGGTTGCATGGGTGCAGGTGTACGTTTGCACAAACAACTTCATGTTTGTCAAGGAGGCATACTGACTTATAAATTCATAAAAGCTATGTACACCACATCTGCTCCATGAACTATAGCTAGAGCACAGGGCCTCAGTTACATAGTTATTTGCACTGAAAGTGAAATGCATGCGTGGGTGTACAAAACAGACAGACAGACAGACAGAGAGAGAAAGTGTGTGTGTGTGTGTGTGTGTGTGTGTGTGTGTGTGTGTGTGTGTGTGTGTTGTGTGTGTGCGCGCGCGCGCGCGCTCGCGCGCATGTGTGCGTGCGTGTGAGTGTATATGTCACTGCATGTGCATGTGTGCTTGTTTGCATTTGTGTACAAGTGTGCAGGGATTTCTTAGATTTTATTTTATTTTTCAAATCAGCTGTATGACTGTTACTGTTACTGCACAACTTAAAAATCAACCTTCAGAAGAGTTATTTTCTTCAACAGTATTCAATATGCATAATTACTATAAAGTAAAAGAATAAAACTTATTCCAGGACATATACTTGTGCCTTGTGAAAACATCTGATTCTGTTAATATTAATATCTTTTGTACTGAAAGAGTTGTCTTAAAATCAAAGCTCTTCTTTTTTTCTGTTTTTTCTTTTGTGGGTGTGTGTGGTTTTGTGTTTTTTGAGTCTTAATTCCTGACCATATATTATTGGTTTTTTTTTTTTTTTTTTTGCCACTAGAAATATACAATGAAATTGAGAGCGCCTCTGAACACAGAGTCCTTCATAAAGTTTTTCTTTTCTGGAACATTTTTCATCTCTCTGTCCATACTTTAATATTTACCCTCTAATGAAGATCCTTGTCTTCAAAGACACCATTTTAGTGGTTATATACATAATTATGTTGATTGTTATCTAGAGGTCTTCTGTTTGTCTATACTAAATATTTACCTTCCAACAAAGATCCTGATTTCAAAGACCCCATTTTAGTGGTCTTGCTATTGACAGGTCTTCTGTTTGTCTATGCTAAATATTTACGTTCAAAAAGAGAAACTTGCCTTTTAAAAAAAAATCATACCACTGGCTATATCTCATGTTCTACTTGTTGTTATTGGGAGGTTCCAACCATCATAATCCATTCATGTTTCTTGCTAAGTCCTTTAATTAATGACATATCCTTCTAACTCCAACTTATCTATGTATCTGTGGAAAACCAACTCACCCAAACCATCCAGACTGGATTCCTTTCCCATACTGCTCATGCTACAGTGAGAGACACGCCAAGATCTGTAGGTGTATACCCAGCTGCAGTCTTTGTTGCCCAGCTGTGTCCCAAGGACTGTCCAGCCGATTACCTCTTGTTCACAAGTGTCAGGAACCAGAAAAAAGGAGTCATTGACTCTGAGTGGGAAGTATCCAATTCAGTTGATTTCTGTCATCATATTTCTTGTGATGTCATTAAGATGCCACAATCTGGAAAAAAAAAAAAATCATATTATGCCTAAAACAAGTTAAACACCTCTGGAAAAAAAAGTAAAGCTATAACTTATAGTGACACCGACAGTCAAAAAACTGACCTGTGTACTTAGAACTATAAAAATCAGTTTTCAATGGTCAACTTGTTCAAATCAACCAAAAAAAGTTTCTCAATATTTTCCAGAACACCCTGATATGGTCTGCAACACACAGACCACCACCACCACCTTCCAAGCACACACACACAAACCTGAGCATGTAGCACTCACTACATGCTTGCATGTGTGTGTGTGTGTGTGTGTGTGTGTGTGTGTGTGTGTGTGTGATTCTAGCCCTTGATAATCATTGGTTATTTTCCTTGTGTGTGTGTGTGTGTGATTCTAGCCCTTGATAATCATTGGTTATTTTCCTTTTGTGTGTGTGTGTTGTGTGTGGTGTGTGTGTGGTGTGTGTGGGTGTGCGCGTGTGTGTGTGCATGCACATGTCAAAATACCGTTTCCAATTTTCTGACAGATCAAAATGCGATATACGCTAACATTCACATCAATAATTCTCGCTACAAATCCCCCTTTCACCGTGTTTTACCCCATTTGCCAGACATCATATTCTGGACAAGAACTGACGGAAGCCGTGGGAGGGTTGTGGGGGTGGTGAAGTGGTGAGCAAGACGTCTAGATTCCGAGTCTAATCGGTTTCAATTACTTGAAAATAATATATTCATCAATTGGAACAGATGGGACACTTAAACTAACTCCATGATGATCAGTAATGAACTGATCTGGTTAAGTTACGAAGAAGAAATTTATGACATTCTGTCATTGCATGGTTGGCAGTTATAGTTCCACAAGATTCGACTGAACAGTGGACTAAGTTCTGATGCCATTTATTTTCCAGTTCCATTGCATCACCTTTATTTTATCGATAACGCTAGCAGACAGCATGTAAAATTGATTTCAAACTTCATCATAACTTTTACATGCTGTATGATTTACTCAACACTGAACTACTCAATGATATGACCGTTGCTGTACGGGACCGAGCATTTCCAAAGCGGGCCACGGGAAAAGCCCTTCGAAAATACATCAAGAGTTACTGTCCTTTTCAAGGTATAGTAAAAATGATAAAATCACCATATTTTACACCAAAACTGTAACTTTGAAGGGAAAACGGACTCACCTCGCAATACTCAAAGCTAACATATCATATTTCGTCACAAAATGGAATTATTTTCACTGAAACACGGAGAGCCAACATGTGCGTCCGCTTTCCTCTCGCCATGCGAGCAACTGAACTCTGAATGACTGAGTGACATACATTTGCTCCACGAAACTATGACCTACTTTAAACAGATCACGCTGAGAGGCGTCCTCTGATTGGTCAAGAATCCACATTCATTTTGCATACCAAAGTCAGTGTTGGCTGTGGGCGCTGACTATGATCGTGTTCCGCAGACCACCAGACATGTTAGCGTCACTATTGTGTGACAGCGAAGTAGGCCTCTTCTCAAATGAAAGCCAAATACACGGAGATGAAGACTCAACATTTCTGACCTTTCAACCGAGGTCACAGGTTTGGGCCAATCGCGAGAGTGGTTACATCCAGCCGAGAAACGAGGAATGTACTCCCTCATCACGAAGTAAACAACTAAAAATAGAACTGGAAACCCGGTGGCACAGCGGTACACGCAGATCGCAGTCTGAGTGGGAAATGCTTGTTGAGCTGGTGGCCGAGACTGTTGTGTCGACAGCGCCAGACGAGGTCAAGAGAAACGAGTGCATGGAGACATATCGTTGTCCGAGTGATACCGGCTCGTAAAACTGACATTCAGCTACTTGGATTCGTTTTCAAACAATTAACATCAGACCGCAGTTTTATTCTCTTCGTAACTATTGTCCACGACTACAATCAAATCCCCCCTCACGGCATGTCGGTTCTTCTATTCAATCAATATTTAGTTCTCTGCTATTTAGCGGTCGAAGCAGTCAGCGAAGGGTTGTGTCATTCTCTGCGATTAGCGAAACCGCCGGCGAGGGTTATGTCGTCCTTCATTTTTCTCGTTTGCTAGTTGATGACACGAAGGCAGTATCATAGTTTACGGAACCCCCCCTCCCCCCCCCCCCCCCCCCCCCCCCCCCCCCCCCCCCCCGTTTGTGTCGATCTCAGATTCGCGCTCAGTCTCGAGACAAAAGATTTACAAGGATGCCAGTCAAGATTACAAGACCCAGTGCAAAAATAAATGAATCGATCAATGAAATAAACGGAATAGAAAACAGATACACAGAACAGAACTACATGGGTAGTAAAACACAGAGAATCTGCACAGGAGTCGTGAGACTAAAAGGAGATAGTAAATGGTGAAATTTGCGTCTTGTAAACCTGGTCGAGCCTGCGAAGGACCAGATCCTTTGCAGAACGAATATTAACGTCCACGCCCACCTCAGAAGATAGGGCCATGCCAGGTGAATGGAGAGTCAGGACATAACATTCTACACTGGTACCGTCAGAATGACATGTTCAGATGAGCAGCGAAAATGCGAACTTTTTATGTCTCGGGGAGTGGTGGGGGGAGGCATCAAGAGTCACTCACATTGTGTGACTGCGATATCAGTCTCTACCATTGATAAACCTGAATGAGGGTAACTGTCAACATGTCAAGGATAGGGGTAAAAGAATCCATGTGCCCAAAGATCACAGTTTATTTGATTACAGTGATTGCAAAGCCAGCCAGCTTGATATAGGGCGTAGTCCACACACCCCTGTGGTCGTTCAGACTACAAACAACATGAAACAGAGACTCCCCCTCTTCAGCGATGACGCAATAATACTAGAATGTTTATGACTGTAAAATGTATGTCCTATTCTCTGTCGTGTCGATTACTTTCGTGTGTGTGTGTGTGTGTGTGTGCTTTTCTTTTTTTTTTTTTTTTTTTTTTTGGGGGGGGGAGTATTCATAACTAACTTGTTTTATATGCTAGTACTGCTCCAAATATCTGTAATAACTTTTCCACTAGTGTTATTACTGCAAACACAGGTCAGTGTAGCGTGTCTTCGTTCTACCTCTTGTTAGAAGAAAACAAGGTTCAAGGACTTCAGAGGGGCTGAGAATGTTCGGCCCATGTTTACTTTTTTTCCCCCGGCAACTTGATGTCATGCTGGGAGCAGTCACCCGATTCCCGATTTACACCCATCCATCCACCCCCTTCCTCTCTCTCTCTTTCTCTCTCTCTAAGCAAGCGCGAGTGCACGTGTGTGTGTGCATGTGTGTGTGTGTGTGAAGGCTACCTGAAGAAAATTGGGTGTGGCCGCGAAAAAACGGCCCAGCAAGTCTGTCCAATCAGTGGCTAAAACGTAATGTGATTAGCATATTGAGCTCCGCCTCGTCGAGTGCAACAGTGCTGGGCACGAGGTCCCGTGGAAAGGCAGAACACACCGATGTCATAAACTGCCGCTCGCTTTTTCCTTTTTTTTTTTTTCTCTCCTTGGTCTTACTGACCGCTGTGTGACCCTTGCACCAGTTCGCTCTGATTTGATAGTGAGAGGAGAGAGAAAGAGAGAGCACGGCCGATCAATCTACGCAGTACTTTCTTTAGAAAGCCGCTATTTTTGAACTACGAAAGTTGATAGCACATCTGCTCTGTTCGTTTGCCCCATACAAGCCAGCAAAACAATTTTTTTTTTAAAGCAGGTCGTACAACTGTCGAAGGGCAAGTATTATCCTGAAATTGTCTCTGTAACAACAGTGAACCTTCTCCATACACCACTGTGTGTGTTGTGTGTGTGTTCATAGGATGGCAAGAAAAGGGTTGGGAGGAGCAATGTTTACATATCAAATGTTTTGAATAGAGAGATCATTCGCAATATTCGTCCAGCAACTACTGGATGGTAGACTTTTAACGTTTTCACCATAAACATCATTATTGTATAATTATGATCCACAATCTTAAAAAAAAAAAAGGAAAATCGATAAATGAGCGAGAGTTCCCCAAAGCATATGACAAGCGTGGTTGTGCGAGCGCTTGCACGTAGGCTACCTGTGCGTGCGTGGGTGCTTGATGATTTGATTTTAAGTACTAAGGTGACCAAAAAAAAAAAATGTTTATGAAGACCGATCTGGATGTATTTAACTAAGGTGGAAAAAAAAAAAGGGGGGGGGGGCTGGAAGTGGGGGGGGGGGGGGGGGGGGGGGGGGGGGGGGGGGAGTAATAAGCAGAGAGAGAGAGAGAGAAGGTCTCCGTGAACCAGTCTTGTGCTTTCTGTCTGCGGAATTCCACACAGGTCATTGCACCTCGGCCTCTGCGTTCGCTGAGCGTGGGAGGGACCAAAATCCGCGTCAATAGGATATTTTCCCAGTCTCTTTGTTAATAGCAGTAGACGGGTTGTGGTTCGAGACCTGATATACAGATCAGACGAAAGGAAAAAAAGAAAAAGAACAAACAGAAAATAAAAAAAGGAAATTCCAAAAACAAATCCGAAGAGAAAAAAAGAAGAAGAAAACAAAATCTTTTTGGCGGGATACTCTTTATAACTTGAAGAATCTGAACCCCATTCCCTACCCCCACCTCTCAAACCATTTTGGCATGCCGTGGAAACTTCAGAAGGAAGGAAGGTGGGAGGGAGGGAAGGGGGGAGGGGTAGGAAGGATAAGCAGAGACGTCGGGTTTTTTGTTTTTTTTTCTTGTTCAGTGTGTAGGCTATGTGTGGTGTGTTGGTGGTGGTGGTGTCGTTATTATTAACTCTTATTTTCTGTGCCCTCAGTCCTAGCCTGGTTTTTTTTTTTTTTTCAGTGATCCCCCCCCGCCCCCCCCCCCCCCCCCCCCCCCCCCCCAATGGGCTGCGCCACAATTGGTTAATGACTTTCGCCATGCCATGTCAGCCGGTTACAAACGGGTTAATCTCGTGCGTGTTTTATTAATCTTTCCAACAATTTAAGTTTACATCTTTGTGTGTGTGTATGTGCGTGTGCGTGTGTGTGTGCGCGCGCACGCATTACAAATCATCAGTCTTCTTTTTCTATTGACGAAGACTGACCCCCAGGCTCTCCCGTGCGAGTTCCAGCACTTCACAGGGAAGTTACATCAGATCAGTAACAGGCCACTCGCCAGAGTAGACACCGCACTTCAGCGAGTCGATCACTTTGACGTTGTTCAGCACTAGCAAACAGCCTCGATCTTCAGCGGGCCACTAACATACTGAGCCCCCTGATGACAGTGGTTGTTCAGATACCGAGTGAGAGTGAATTATCATGCAGTCCTGTCGGTGAAGATCGTTGGGTTCACTGAGGTAGTTCGGTTTGGGTCCGATAGTCCGACACTTCACGATTCCGACGTTTCGATAGTTCGACAAATCACGATTCCGACGTTTCGACAATCCGACAATTTTGTCGGACCAACGAAACTTGTTTTGTAATGTTTTATTTTGTGCCAATAGTTCGACACATCACGATTTCGACGTTTCGATAGCCCGACATAATGAAACACCGACACGGCACTCTATGTTCCCCCAGGTCTATGTTCCCCCGGGGCTATGTTGCCCCAGGTCCAATTAGTGCAACTATTGACGAGTTTGAGCAGTGGTCAGTGGTGTCAGTGCCACTGACTAGTGGTCATATTTGCCTATTTTCACCATTTGACTGCTAATTAGTGCAGTATGACTGGGTGTGCGTCGGATTATCGAAACGAGTTGCAATTGTCGGAATCGTGGGATGTCGGACTATCGCTACTTTTTCTTACAGTGTCGGATTATCGAAACATGTGAACGTGGGGTGTCGGACTACCGATGTGTCGGACTATCGAAACGTCGGACTACCGGGCCCAGCCCAGGTAGTTCTCATGTGACACCCGTGGCCAAATTTTCGCCTAGAACTGATTCACTTCAGCATAGCCGTGGAGAAAGTTAAACTGAGATGGAAGGTCAACACACAAAAAAAAAGGAAGAAAAAAAATGAGAAAGAACGAAAAAAAAAAAATAAAAAGGAAAAAAAGGAAAGAAAAGAGTGGAGAGACCACCCTCCCCAATGATTATTCATACAATTAGTGAGCATAACTCACTTTAGACATAGGTGTGGAGGGAAAACGAAACCGGGGTCATCAAAAGAAAATTTGTAGGAAAAAAAAAAAGAAAAAAAAAAAAAAAAGAAAGAAAAAGGAAAAAGAAAGAAAGAAAGAAAGAAAAGAAACGGGGAAAAAAAAAGACAAAAGAATCCTCCTTGTAATTATTCCAGCAATAAGTGAAATTAAGGAATGAGTGGGGGGTGGTTGGGTGGTGGGGGGGGGGCCCCCCCCAACCCCAAAAAAAAAAACCCCCCTTTAAATTTCCCCAAAAAAAAACCCCCCCGGGGGCCCCCCCTTTTCCCCCCCAAAACCTTTTTTTAAAAACCCCCAAAATTTTGGAAATTTTAAATTTTTAAAACCCCTTTCCCCCCCAAAAAAAACCCCCCCCCCCCAAAAAATTTTTTTGGGGTTTTGGGGCCCCCCCCTTTAAAAAAAAAAATTTTTTTTTTTTTTTTTAAAAAAAAATTTTAAATTTTTTTTTTTTTTTTTTTAAAAAAATTTTTCCCCTTTTTAAAAAAAACCCCCAAAAAAAGGGGGAAAAAAAAATTTTTTAAGGGTTTTTTAAAACATTTTTGGGGGGTTAAATTTCCCCCCAAAAAAAAAACCCCCCCCCCCCCCCCCGGGGGGCCCCCCCCAAACCCCCCCCCAAACCCCCCCCCCCCCAAAAACCCAAAAAAAAAAAAAAAAAAAAAAAAAAAAGAAAAAAAAAACCCAAAAAAAAAAAGGGGGGAAAAAAAAACCCCCAAAAAAAAAATTTTGGGGCCCCCCCCCCCCGGGGGGGGAAAACCAAACCCCCCCCCAAAAAAAGGGGGGGGGGAAAAAAAAAAAAAAAAAAAAAAAAAGGGGAAAAAAAAAAAAAAAAAAAAAAAACCCCCCAAAATTTTTTCCAAAAGGAAAAAAAAGGGGGGGGGGGGGGGGGGGGGGGGGGGGGGGGGGGGGGGGGAAAAAAAAGGGGGCCCCCCCCCCCCCCCCCCCCCCCCCCCCCCCCCCCCCCCAAAAAAAAAAAAAAAAAAAAAAAAAAAAAAACCCCCCCCCCCCCCCCCCCCCCCAAAAAAAAAAAAAAAAAACCCCCCCCAAAAAAGGGAAAAAAAACCCCAAAAAAAAAACCCCCCCTTTTGGGAAAACCAAAAAAAGGGAAAAAAAAAAAAAAAAAGGGGAAAAAAAAAAACCCCACCCCCCCCAAAAACCCCCCCCCGGCCCCCCCCCCCCTTTTTTTTCCCCCCCCCCCCCCCCCCAAAAAAATTTTTCCCCAAAAAACCCCCCCCCCCAAAACCCCAAAACCCCCCCAAAAAAAAACCCCCCCCCCAAAAAAATTTTTCCCCCCCCCAAAAAAAAAAAAAAAAAAAAAAAAAACCCCCCCCCCCCCCCCCAAAAAGGGGGGGGGGGGGGGGGCCCCCCCTTTTTTAAAAAACCCCCAAAAAAAAAAAAAAACCCCCAAAAAAAAAAAAGGGGGCCCCCCCCCCCCAAAATTCCCCCAAACCCCCAAAAAAAACCCCCCCCCCAAAAAAAAACCCCCCCCCCAAAAAAACCCCCCCCCCCCCTTTTTTTTCCCCCCCCCCCCCCCCCCCCCCCCTTTTTTTTCCCCCCCCCCCCCCCCCCCCCCCCCAAAAAAAATTTCCCCCCCACCCCCCCCAAAAAAAATTTTTAAAAAAAAATTTAAAAAAAAGGGGGGCCCCAAAAATAAAAACCCCCCCCCACAAAAAAAATTTTTTTAAAAAGGGGAAAAAAAAAAAAGGCAAAAAAAACCCCCCCAAAAACCCCCAAAAAAAAAAACCCCCCCCCCCCCAAAAAAATCCCCCCCCCCCCCCCCCCCAAAAAAAAACCCCCCCAAAACCCCCCCCCAAAAAAAAAAAAGGGGGGGGAAAAAAAAAAAAAAGGGGAAAAAACCCCAAACCCCCCCCCCCCCCCCCCTTTTTTAAAAAAAGGGGGGGAAAAAAAAAAAAGGGGGGGAACCCCCCCCCCAAAAAAAAAAAGGGGGAAAAAAAAAAAAACCCCCAAAAAAAAAAAAAAGGGCCAAAAAAAAGGAAAAAAAAGGGGGCCCGGGGGGAAAAAAGGGGAAAGGGGGGGTTGGGGGGAAAAGGAAAAATTTCCAAATTAAAAAAAAAAACCCCCAAAAAGGGTTTTAAAAAAACCCAAAAAAAAAACCGGGGGGGGGGAAAAAAAAGGGGGGGGAAAAAATTTTGGGGCTTTAAAAAATTTTTTTAAAAACCCAAAAAAAGGGGTTTTTTGGGGGTGGGGGGGGGTTTTAAAGGGTGTTTTTTTTAAAAAAAGGGGGGAAAAAAAAAGGGAAAAAAAAAAAGGGAAAAAAAAAGGAAAAAAAAAAGGGGGGGCTTTTTTTTGGGGTTGGGTTTAAAAAAAAGGGGGGCCCCAAAAAGGGGGTTTTTGGTTTTTTTGGGGGTTTTAAAAAAAAAAGGGGAAAAAAAAAAGAAAAAAAGGGGGAAAAAAAAAAAAAGGGGAAAAAAAAAAATTTTTAAAAAAAAAAAATTTTCCAGAAAAAAAAAGGAAAAAAAGTTTAAAAATTTTTAAAAAACCCCAAAAAATTTTAAAAAAAAAAATTAAAAAAAAGTTTCCAAAAAAAAAAAGGGGGGGGGGTTTTAAAAATTAAAAAAAAAAAAAAAAAAAACCCAAAATTTTTAAAAAAAAAAAAATTTTTTTTGGGGTTTAAAAAAAAATTTTTTAAAAAGGGGGGGTTTTTTTTAAAAAAAAAAGGGATTAATTTTGGGGGAAAAAAATTTTTTTTTTTTCCCCGGAAAAAAACCAAAAAATTTGGGTTTTTTTTTGGAATTTGGGGGGTTTGGGGGGGTTTTTTTTCCCCCCAAAACCCCAAAAAAAAAATTTTAATTTTTCCCTTCCTTTTTTTAAAAAAAAAAAAGGGAAATTTTTTAAAAAAAATTTTTTTAAAAACCCCCCCCCCAAAAAAATTTTTTTTTCCCCCAAAAAAAAAATTTTTTTAAAAATTTTTCCCCCCTTTTTTCAAAAAAATTGGGGGGTTTTTTTTTTTGGGAAAAAATTTTTTTTTTTAAAAAATGTCATCTGATACAGCCCTGCATTCTGAATGAATCGTTAACCAAAATCCTGTCACCGTGAAACAAAAAGATTCTGAATCAGAGATTGTATGGCCGGTCTTTAACAAATCGGGCTCCAGTTTCACAAACAAACTGACGCGCTTCGTTCTATGTGTGTGTGTGTGTGTGTGTTGTGTGTGTGTGTGTGTGTGTGTGTGAGAGAGAGAGAGGAGAGAGAGAGAGAGAGAGAGGAGAGAGAGAGAGAGGCAGACAGACAGACAGAGAAACTGGGATTGCACATGTTTAGAGGGGTGGAAGGGAGTGGGGAAACGCATGAAAAACATGATCAATACGTACATAATTAGCAAGCCTCATTAGTAAAACTGACGTATTAAAAAAAGACCAGAAAACGATTTGCTTATTCTTTATTCATAGCTCTAGTCAAATCATAATGTTTATAACCAAGCCACCACGTGGGCCACGTCAGGGCTGCTACCAGGTGAAAAACATAAGTTATACACGGTGAAAATCTCAAAAGTTGAAGGAAAAAAAAAAAGTCATGCGCTTAAACTAAAGACTGCTCATACGTTAAAAATGTATTTAGCAGTCTGAAGTGAAATTTTAAAAAAAAAAAAAAAATCAAATTCCTTTAAATAGTGATAAGAATAGTTAGCTAGAAATTTCACCGTGCATTTAGAAAATCTGTTTAAACGTGTGTGTGTGTGTGTTGTGTATGTGTGTGTGTGTGTGGTGTGTGTGTGTTTATGCCGACAGACACAACAACAACAAAAAACTATTTGCGACTATCTTTCCATTCTGAATTTAGCTGGATTGAAAAGAAAGCTATGTTTTTATATTACTTGTTATTTGCCCGTTTAATTTTAAGACAGCGTATTTAATTCCTTCCACGTTCAATATTTTAATTCAATATTTAATAATCCTCCACAGGGAAGAACATGTGTGACTATACTGCATTTCACTCTTAATTCACCCTGAGACATTGCCTGTAACACAGCTTTCGTATCCACGCTCTCGAATACTTTTTGATATTAGTTAAAATGTATCTATCCGTTGTACTAAAAAAGGTTCCACCGGTGTCTGCGCCTCCTTTCGTGGACATCCCACAGGGTTCTTTTCATTACCACAGAGAAAGACATTTTGTCATTATTTGTAATAGCCCAATTCTTGTAAGTTCCAAGAGCGAATAGATTCTTATGTTCTCAGCTGCACTTTGGTTTCTGAAGTACTTATTTTCTTTTATCTAACTTAATTTCACAGCTTTGATAAAACTATATGAATCAGATAGCAGCAGGCCTCTCACCCGTGTTTAAGTGCTGTTCTCCTTGCTATTCCGTCGCGCTTTCCATTCTATGCAAAACAACAAACATTTCTTGCATTTCAAGATATAAGTGAAAAGGGTTTATTACAGGAATAGGTACACAAGTTTTGATATTTGCGACTTTCAAGAAGCAACTCTGCCACTAGCGTAAGGATTAGTTTTATCTAAATTCTGTTGGTTTGTTGGTTTGTTTTATCTTATTCTATTTTCTTTAAAATTTCCAGGGTAGTTATTTCATGGGAGGTGGGGAGGAGGGGTTCCATTAAGATTTTGGGTGTGGCATGTAATTGGTAGCTGACCTTCATTTACTTCCCAGTTAAACTTCTGGCATTTTTTCACAGTTCAGTTGTTATCCTGACATTTCCCAAACTTTGTAAATATCCTCAACGTTTCTCCGATGAACCGTTCCTCGCCGTTGAACATTACCAATGAGTCATCTGCAAATTGTGCACTTGTATGTTCCTCATCATCGAATGATATACCCTTAATGCCAGAATTTTCTCAGGCTATAATATCTATTCCAAGGATCACCTTGTCTGCAAATCCGTAAAATATTAAAGCAATGAGACCCCCGACCTTAAACACTACAGTTAATTTTACAATTTTAGTCCCTGAAGAAACATTTTCAACAAAATCTACTTTTATCATAAATGTCCAGTCTAACGAGTTGAAAGCTTTTCCAAAATTGACACAAACTAGCAGTCAAATCATATCATTTTCTTGAGGGTAGTAAACTGTGTCACAAATAAGTCTTACATCATCACTTACTTACGTAAGAATCCAAGTTTAAACATTACCAGTAAGCGCTGGTAGCACTTTTTTTTTCTGGAGGCAATGCAAGGATCCCATTTTGTAAACAGTAATTAACTGGGATATGGGTCTCTAGGTCTTGATGCTCTCTTTTGATTTACCGTCTTTACGCATACATGTTATTATTCTTTCCGTTTGTTGCTTTTGATAATTTTTTTTAACGAATCCATCGTTTAACCAGCTCTTAAACATATTCGTCGGGAAAGCCATCAGTCCAAAGGCTCTTTTTACTGTGCATACGTTGAAGGCATACGCCTGCTTCCTCTAAAGTAATCATCTTCCCTTCTAGAGATGATATTTCTAGGTTAAGTTTCGGTAATACATCAGCCGCTGTGGCGAAGTGCTTAGCGTCGCAGACTCCCGGCTGGGAAGTCGTGGATTCTATTCCCATCGGAATCATTTATTTGTAGAGGTTTTCTGTCCCGACCTGCTCCTACCCAGAGTTGAGTTTGCTATGGGCTCAGTTGGGAAGCCTGAGACCACACAGTCGACTTTCATCCACTTAACTGATGTGTTTGTGAGCGTGTGCTCAAATTTCCCGACCGGCACTGCAGGTGTCTGTATCTGCCGGGCCTGGCTGATGTCAGGATATATTATGAAAATGAGCGTAGAGTACAGCCCTGTCATGTAGTCTTGGACCAGAATGGAAATCTCTAGCATCATCTTCATCATCCTTATCTTCAATGATTGAATTAAAAAAAAAAAAAAGACTCAGGTTATGTGGCCTTCATGCCCTGCTCTCATGGTGATCTCAGTTTACATTCCTTCTTCACGTCTGTGCCCATGGTGAGGTTCTGTTGGAGACACTGGCATCGGCAAATTCATAGGGACTGTTGTTGTACGGACGTGGTGGCAACTTCCGGAGAGTTCATTTAATGAATCTCTTCTGGCAGTCATGACGAATTTCTTGGAGAACACATTGTAGGTATTTAACAATACAAGTTGATACTATTTTATATGAAACATTTAACAGATATACTGGTCTCCAATTTGTGATGATTGCTTCGGTTTCTCTTTCGTCATACAAGTAATGACACCCAGGCACTGAGACGCAGAAAACTCGCAAAGCTCAAACCTCCATTCACAGAACGTACCAGAAACATATCTACATCAACACAGAAAAAAGTTATTAAATTCTGTCGTGAATCTATCAGTAACAGGACTCTTACCATTCTTCGTGTCCTTTGATACAGATTCTATTTTTGAAATGTTAGCTTTTACCCCAGTGTCCCTGCTTCGTCGGCTGACAGTGCATTGGCATTTCCAGTCAATATATTCAAGTCTATTTCTTCCATATCTTTCGGTCCCTGCGAGATGACCTAGCAGCGACCACCAACTGAGACGTGGCAGCTTTCCTTTGAGGCCAGGGTCAGGCGGCGCAGCAAACCTTCCAGCCGTATGGGTGACGGCGGGTCCAGCCTGTGTCGCCCGGGGACGGCTCCCAGAGATGTGAGGCGATCGACGGCGATGGTGCGCTGCCTGTCTGCGATTACCATGGCCTGGGATATCATACTTCTGAGGGCAGGACATAGCCTAGCGGCTTGGCTGGAAAACTGACCTCTCGGCCGTAGTCTCCGTGGACCATAGACGGGAATCGTGCAGCGCTGCAGCGACTGGTAGCCCTGAAGACAGGCCTTTTGAGGCGGAAAGAGGCGAAGAAAACCGACGCCTACCGTCGGCCGATTAATACCACAAAGTGAACCGGAATTCACACGAAACCTGAGCTGAGAGAGCGACAGACGACACCCCCATCCGGAACCAGGCACAACAGCCAACGACAACCACTGCCACGAAAAATGCTGACTTCGGTCTGTTAGTATTTGGCCAATAGGGCTTTAACCCAAACCTTCGACCACATCTCTATGAGTTACAACCGCTAGCAAAAGCTCTGAACCTCCATTATTATAGCTGACTGGCTAAAACAGTACCATCACTCCTTCCTAAAACACTGGCTGATTCAAAATTTCTTTTCTAGGTTGCAAAAATGATTACTAATCTTTTCACCATCTTGCAGCCATTTGGTCCTGGACCTAACTGCCGTGCCTTTAATTTCTTTCTTTAATTCTTAAGTTTTAGTAATTTGTTCCAAAAATTGTTCAATTTCAAGGATGGAATTCTGTGAAACATTTTTTTCATTTATTCAAGTTCTCTCAGGTATTTAATTAGTTTCTCTTCTCTAGCCTTGATTTGCTGCTTTTTTATATGAGGATTGATATATTGTTGTTGTTTTTTTCCACGTATTTCCGTGAGGAGTTTTTTTTTTTTTTTTTTTTTTTTTAAATTGATAATGATTGTAAACTGGAAACATTCTGCAGAAACCTCTTGTAAGTTTTCGAAATTATACACTGGCACAACATTCTGTTCTTGCTTTCATGAATTAAATCTTTTATTTGGTTTGATATAGATTTTATCTCACAATAGGGAGTTGTTACATTTTCCAAAACTCTCTGTTTCTTTTGAACTGCTCTCTTTTTTAAAGCTAAACTTACTACGTACATTTTTTCTTGCAACAGAGAAAGTTATTATATTTCCAAAACTCTTGGTTCCTTTTGAAATGCTTCCTTTTTTTTAACAGCTAAACTTATTACAAGGAGTTTATCTTGCAATGGGGAATTATTAAATTTCTCTCTCTCTCTCTCTCTCTCTCTCTCTCTCTCTCTCTCTCTCTCTCTCTCTCTCTCTCTCTCTCTCTTTCAAGCAAAACTTACTATATGGATTTTATCTCGCAGAGGGGAGTTATCTAATTTCCAAAACTCTGTCTCTTTGGAATTGCTCTCCCTCTCTCCCTCTCTCTCTCTCTTATAACTAAATTTACTTTATAGAGTTTAATTCGCAATAGGAAGTGATAAATTTCCAAATCTCTCTGTTTCGTTTGAACTGCTGTCCTTTTTAAAGCTAAACTTACTATATACATATTTCATCTTTCAATTGGGAGTTATCAAATTTCCAAAAGGCCCTCTTTTGAACTGCTCTCTTCTTTTAAAATCTAAACTTACTAGAGAGTGATCTGACCTGAGCCCGACGCTAATGATAATTCGATTTACTTCTGGAAGCATATCTTAGGAAATTGAAAAGTAGTCAGGTCGACCCTGACTGATTCTGATAAAACGATGCTAAGTGTATTACCGTTTGAGGGATGATACAGTTCCTCTATAACTATCAATGAGATCAAAGCTAGTCATCATTTCCTATATTTTACCTCTAGTCCTTGGCGATGAACAATACTTACATAATTACGTGCATCTAATTTCTAAATTCATATTCAATATGCAATTCCAATCGCCCTCCACCCCACCCCACCCCCCAAATGACAAGTTCATTTCCAGACTGTTTTTGTAAGACATGCAAAGTACATTAGAGAAGTCAGAGTTATCACCGTTACTTGGTCCATATAAGTTGACCACTGTAACCCGTTTATTCCAAAATTCTATGTCCATGACAATAAAACAGCCATGGAGATCTCTTGTTATATATACCATGCAGCTTATATTAAAACATATTATCAAACAATATAGCAACACAGTCTTTTTTGTTCGACTCAGCCCGGCCAACAAGAAACTATATGTCCAACTAGCCCGTATGTAATTTTTCAAGATTTTCTTTTAGGTGCAAATGAAAATCTTGGTGAAAAATGAATATCTTGTCATAAGAAATAGAACACGCCTCTTCTTTTGCTGTCATCACTCAATCCATTAACATCGAATATAGAGTTCTTAAAATCTGTCTTTGCCATAGCTGATTATTTTTAAGGGGTGGGGGATTCATTCAATAAGGACGGAAAAAAGTAATGCAAAAAATCACAGCGAGGACGACAGAAGAAAAAAACAAAAACAAAAACCGTATAAACCATGGATGAACGGTAAGGAATGCAAAAAAAAAAAATAATAATAATAATAATTAAGTGTTAACAAATACAATAAAAACAACAACAATCCATTATGTTACATGATAGATGATTATGAAACAGAACATGTCCATCATAGTAACGACCATCATCTGCCAAGAAATGTAGCTCTGCAAGAGAGATGTCAAGAACAAACCAAGACACCACACACACATAAAAGCAAAACAATAACAATGTACACAAAACATCAATAACCCAAACATCAAAGTTGTATGTGAAGCACCGCTCTGTCTCTCGCCCCTTGCAATAAAATGTGTTCCTTTTGTGCCATAAACATCCCAAAGTAATGCAAACTAAACGCAGATGTATAGAAACCGATCTATGGTTCACTCTGATTCATCTTGGACAAGATCTGATCTGACCTGTGAAAAGAAACTTGTTCCAAACAAACAATGGGAATACGGGGACGAGTTGGGGTAGAGGAGGAGTGGCGTACATGATCAGGAAATTTGCAAGTATAACGGAGTAAGAAGAAGCGGTCGAAGAATGAACAGATCAATGAATGCAAATAACAACAACAACAATAACTACAACAAACATCCCAATAAAATAAAGGCATAAAGAGATTCAGCGAAATCATCTCAATCTTTTTTTAAATTTTTTTTAAGTACTCTATCCGCCAAACATGAACAAACGAATCACAAGACAAAGCACGACGTGTTTCGACCTCTTAGGTCTTCTTCAGGCAAAAGAAACGACACTCATGTTGCTCGTTCTTCATTTTCGTTGTCCTGGGTGTTGTTTATACTGCGTGAAGAAAACCTAAGAGGTCGAAACGCGTCGTGTTTTGTCTTGTGATTCGTTTGTTCATGTTTAGCGGATACAGTACTTTAAAAAAAAAAAAAAAAAAAAAAGCAAAAAGACTTGTTTATTGCAGTCGCCTCACTTTGCAACCACCGAAATCATGTTGACTTTTCACTTAGGCACATTTGTGCTCAAACCTTCTCACCGTTTGTGAGTGAACAGTTCAGAAATGAAACCAC
>CM065714.1:60685202-60707702 GCA_033310375.1 Conus canariensis
CTGCTGACGTTTTGACATATTTCCAGCGTTATTTTCTGTCTTGGGATTGTTTTTTTTTAATCCCCCAACCCCCTTCCCTCCTTAACTCTCGTTTCACTCTTTTCTTTTTCTTTTTGTTTTGTTTTTCTTTTTCTTTTTTTTTTTTTGGCGGGGGTGGGTGGGTGGGGGGTTGGGGGGATGGCGGGGGGGGGGGGGGGGGGGGGGGGGGATAGACGGCAAGGGTGGTGGGTGAAATTGGCGTCTTCTATGGCAAATGAAATCAGAATCCGATTCAAAGTGTCCAAAGATTCAATTTTCCCATACCAAAGTGTCCCCATTTCAAGAAGTTAGAATAGTAAAGGAAGAGTGATAAAATGATTACAAGGAGGGATGGAAGGGTGGAGATGCGGGGAGATGGGGGTTGGGGGAGGGGCTGCAGTTGAGGAATTGAGGTGTAAAACATTGCGTAAAAACAAAGACATGCTAGATAGTTAAATCAACTTTCGTTCGTCTAAACTGTATTGACATGGTGGCAAATTCCTCACACACACACACACACACACACACACACACACACACACACACCACATATATATATATATATATATATATATATATATATATATATTCAATTTAAAGGCGAATATTGAGTAACCTCTCCAGTGACTTGTGTTCGGACTGCAATGATTATTCAGGAAAGTAAGTTTTAACATCTCTTCAGTTGGTTATTGATAGTTTCGATCGTGCTCACGCCATGAATCCTATCACTAATCGTCACCTTTCCCAGGAAAGGCTGTTTCCAAAACTGGCATAATCACCGCACCGTCACTTTGATCAGAGATTAATCGTCACCTTTCCCATGAAAGGCTGTTTCCAACACTGGCATAATTACCGCACTGTCACTTTGATCAGAGATTAATCGTCACCTTTCCCAGGAAAGGTTGTCTCCAACACTGGCATAATTACCGCACCGTCACTTTGATCAGAGATTAATCGTCACCTTTCCCAGGAAAGGCTGTTTCCAATACTGGCATAATTACTGCACCGTCACTTTGATCAGAAAGTTTACACCAAGATGCGTCACAGAGTCGAACTTACGAAGGATTCAGCTTAGAAAAAGAACCGAATTAGTCCCCCCCCCCCCCTCCCCCCTCTTTGCTTCTTTCGTGTCCAGTTGGTTCACTGGCTAACTCTGACAACGATGTTATGGGAGTGGCTTCGCTCCACGAATCGGATGTGATTATTGAAGGTATTTGATTTGGCTTTCTGTTGATAGCAGTGAGAAAGATGTGTAGCTTCCCTTCTAGCCCCATTTTCCATGAAAGAGCTATGAAATTTGTCATCATCAGTTATTGACAGTAGTGATAATTCCTAAGAAACAAACTCTCTATCTCTAAAGGAATAATTTAGCTTTGGATTGAAGAACTCTCTATCCGTCATGAGTGAGGGCTGTTTTTGTGTGTACCACTTGTAACATGTGATTCTCTTTCCATCATGTGTGGGTGTTGTTTTTGTTTGTGTCTCATTTCAGATGTTCACGGTATTATCATTGAAACTGAACAAAAACTGACTAACGGAAACGAGAGAGAGAGAGAGAGAGAGAGAGAGAGAGAGAGAGAGAGAGAGAGAGAGAGAGAGGGGAGAGAGAGAGTTCCACACGTTCTCAAATCTACAATGAAATACTAACAACTTTGATCCATACAATTTCAAATTCGCACCAAAGTCGGTAAAATTTCATCAACATAAACTCTGAATTGTAATAACATGTAGCAAAAGCACTACTGCAGAGCAGCAGCAACAGGAGGAGCAGTAGCAGAAATAATGTTTGTATCAGACTATAAGAACAAATAAGAACACCTAACACAGAGTAACTTTTATTCAAGACTGGCACAGCCTTTTAAACTTGAACAAAGTCAGACAAATACATAGACGAACAATCTAATAGTGGGGGAAAAAAACAAGCGCAGGCCAACAACTGAACTGTCTTCATAGTAATGACTTGGCCCCCTCCTTAAGTCCAAATCTTTGCCAAGTCATTACTATGAAGACAGTTCAGTTGTTGGCCTGCGCTTGTTTTTCCCCCACTATTAGATTGTTCGTCTATGTATTTGTCTGACTTTATTCAAGTTTAAAAGGCTGTGCCAGTCTTGAATAAAAGTTACTCTGTGTTAGGTTTTCTTATGGGAGCAAAAAATACCCCACTTGTTTACTGTTTATTGTTTACTGTTCCCTGCCTCATTTCATTTCCGATTTTATAAGAACAAAACAGTTTCACTGTTTTACACAGTTTAAGAAAATAATAATAAGTGAATACAATGTCAGATAGGCTGCAGACGAATGAGTTCAGAAAACGAAATCACATTCCCATTACATGTAGTGTAATAAAATGTTATAGAAATTCTCATCTTGGAAATATATTATAAATATCTTATGCTTATTCAATTATCAAAGTAAAATCATCTCTCCAAAACAGCTCAACATAGTTTGGGTTTGGGATATAAAGCACTGTAGTAACAGTGTTCCAAACCAGACAATTTTTGTTCTGAAGTTCGGGAAAAGCGGCGTTTTTTTTAAACATATGCACTGCACAACACTTAGCTCCATGGTTGGTCTACTGCAGTGTACAACACTTAGCTCCATGGTTGGTCTACTCTGCTGTCTTTTTTTTTCATAATATCTTCACGCCGGCAGAATTGTTTCCACTAAATCTGCAAAGAAATACATCAAGCCCTTACATAACAACAGGCATATTTGTTTTCTGCTGTGTGAGGTTGGAGCAAGTCTGTTCGTTGACTTGAGTGACTTTAACATTTAAATTCTCTGAGAAAATCCGACTTTTTTTTGTATGAGAGGTCATTTGGCTACATCCTTGACAGAAGTGTCGGCTACTTCGTAAATATTTATGTTTTCGTCTCAATCATTACAACTTCCCAGATCCTCACCTTTAACATTCTCCCCAGACGGTGAATCAAGGAGTAAAGGGGAAAAAATATATCAAACGTACCTCTAAAATACTTTATCAATTGTTTCTTTTAAAATCATGTTTCTTATCTTTACATATCTGTTCAGAAGTGCTCTCAAATATTGCCATAGTTAAGCAACTTCATGAGATTTTCCGAGCTGTTTTGATAACTGTTGCTTCATTTTCACTTAAAAATGCCCCCCCCCCCCCCCCCCCCCCCCCCAAAAAAAAAAAATTAATGTGTTCTCAAAAGAACCAAGAACTGAAAAATGAATATCTTGTGTGTGTGTGTGTGTGTGTGTGTGTGTGTGTGTGTTTTGTGTGTGTGTGCGTGCGTGCGTGCGTGTGTGTGTGTGTGTGTGTGTGTGTGTGTGTGTGTGTGTGTGTGTGTTTGACCGCCTGGTCACTAACACTGTCGACTAGTTCGCACCATCTTGAGCGTAGTTTTCTTCTGATCGCTACGTTCTAATTTGTATTTGCCATTGCTTTTTTTTTTTTTTTTTTTTTTAAAGCTTTTGAGTCTGTTCTTAATGGTAGTAATCTTCTGAGCTGAACATTTTAGAGGTACTTTTATGGCATGATGTATGTCTGTCTGTTGAACCTTTTGCGAATCATGTATATTTGAGTTCATATACATTTGATGTTCTGTCTATTCATGTTTGTATGATAATAGTTGCACCCGAAGTAATTTCTCTTTTTGGAGATGAAAAGTTTTTTCGCTATCCTAAAAAGAAGAGGAGCCATTTGACAACTAGCCTACACTGAGGTGAACTAGTCTTTGATGGCACTTTTGAAGTTCATCAAACTCCATCAAAAAGTCAAGTGATCAACACCTGTTGGCTTATTGCAGCTTTTGGATCCTTTCGCCGAAAGGTATGTAACATTTATTTCTTCTTCTTCTTCTTTGTACACTCAGACAGGAACCCCAGAGGTACTGACGAAGGCTGCTGTGCGGTGGAGGCCCTCCAGAGATCTACAAAGCTTCTCCCTCATCGATGTGTCAGCAGGCCAGGTCTCTGCCCTGCGCTTCTGCTCTTAGCTTTTGATGTGTTGGTCAGTCCTGCAGGAAGTGTTCCACTGTCATTGGGGGTGTACCGCATGGACACCTCGAAGACTCACCAATGTGGAATTTTGTGAACATGTGGTGTTGGAGTCTGGAGTGCCCTGTCCTCAGTCTCACAATGGGCAACATCTACCATTCACAGGGGTTTTCCTAGTTTTGAAGAGAGACCACGCAAAATAACATCGCCGAAAGAGTCAGTCAAAGTGTTCAGTTCTGACATCATCACAAAGAACAGCTGGGATAAGCATAATATTGACCGGTGTTGAACACTTTTCCGAGAAACCAAAACAAACACTGTTCAAAGAGTTGAACCTCTAACCTTGAACCCAGGGACGATTCTGAGATCTTGTGAGCTAGGCTGAATTACGTTGCCACCCAAACCATTGATCTGTGATATCACCGTAGGTTAATTTGACCCAAACAGGATGTCCCTGACATTTCACCCAGGCATAGTCCTAATTATTCAGCTTGATTTCTTGATGGCTGGTCCGTCAGGACACGAGTTGTGCAGTGTGGATCACAGTGATCGCGGACTTCAACATGTGTTGCCTTGATCAAATTACTGCATTACATAAAAAAAAAAAGAAAACCAACAAAACAGAAACATGTCTTTTGAGATAGATACACTGATGTGGGGAGACAGATAAGCTATTGAGCACACACACACACACACACACACACACACACACACACCACACACACACACACACACACACACACACACACACACACACACACCACACACACACACACACACACACACACACACCACACACACACACACACACACACACACACACACACACACACAGGGGGAGAGAGAGGACAACAAAACATCCCGTGTGCGCATAGGCTAGCTCTGCAGTCCTGTGAACCGTTATAACGTTTTTCAAATCTTAATTGGTATTAACTGACCCACAGTCATGCTTTCCGCTTGATAACCTCCACAAAATTGTATGACTTTGACAGTAACGTCTTCTCCGGCATCCTCATCCAGAATTGTTTTTGTTGACAAACACAGGGGTAAATAAACAAAAAATCAACGGCAAAGTTTTATTCCTTCAGATAGAGCAAGGGTCCCTGGAGACCCAGGACGGGCGGCAAGGCTCAGTTCCTATACAAAAAAGCAAGGGTCCGTAGAGACTCATGACGTAAGACGCGTAAAATCATAGGCGACACAGGGCGTCCCGTTATTAACGTCATCAATACGTATGCATGTTCCTGCTCCCAAATGTTCAGATTATAACAGAACGCTTTCTACTGTTTTCCTGCCTCATTAGAAAATCAAGCGCTGATCGATTTTCAGTTACAACAACAAAGAGTTTTCGTCTTTTTCTAATTATCGCTCGAGCGAGTTAACTGGTGGTTCAGATCAGGCGAATTCAGTATATGCACGCGACTTCACGCACAAACACCAACACTGCCTACTGATTTCCTGTCGCCTAAAACAACCCATCGTTAGTGACCAGTTATACGTCAAAGGAGCCGGTGTGATTTATTCACACACACACACACACACACACACACACACACACACACACGAGTCCCAGAGAGAGAGAGAGAGAGAGAATAGGAAGGGGTGGGGGGAGGTGGCATCGAGAGCAGACGCTGTGTATCAGGGGGGTTGGGGGGGGGGGAGGGAGAGGGCAGCAACTAACAGTTATGCGGTAACACACACACACACACACACACACACACACAGATCATCCTTTCGGAGCAACTGGCAGCAAACATTCTAATCGAAGTACAGGTTTAAATTTTCACTTGTTTGTGAAATTAAAGTCGCCAATATCATAGGAAACAGCCAACAACAACAAAAAAAACAGCCACACCCAAAGCCTGGTACATAATTGGATCAATATATTAAAACAAAAATCCTATATGCTGCATGATATGTGAAAACAACATCTCTTTGAAAATTCATTTTGCATAACACAACAGTCAACAACCTTGCCAAGCCACTCCACCCACACAGTGTTACAACTCACGAGTTGGCAGCCAACTTGTTTACTCGCACGATTATTGGGCAACGCACCGAGCCGGGAGGCTGGAGGAAAAAAGAGGGAGGAAAGGGAAAAGAGGAGGAGGAGGAGGAGGGATGATAGCGGGAAGAGGGAGGGAAACAGGGTCATACAAAGGCAACTAGGTCAAGGCGCCGCTGCTGCGCCATCCGCCGGCAAAGTCTACGCCAGTCTCTTCTGATTGGCTGCTGTGCTGTCACATGAAGCGCCGATGACTGCGTGGAAGAATGGCGCGTAGGAGCATTGGATGCCTAGTAAAACTTCGCTTTTCTGGGGAGGAAAAAGTCATCGAATGAATGGTTGGGATCAATATCTCGAAGGCCATACGGCGGGCAGCCGCATGCTTGTTCAACCCGCAAAGGATAGAACAGAAATGGCGAGCTCCTGGGGGGAGAGAACATTCACTTCTGTTGGGTGCAGCTGGGGCAGCCTCAAATGATATACATTTTTTTTTATATCTCTGGACAGTTATGCAAAACTACTTTCCTCGCTTGCTTTTCCTTGGTGTATTATATGACAGTAGAACGTGCGCAAAAGGACACAAATACAACTTATACAACATAAACATTTTTTGCCTTTTTTACCCTCTCAACCACAACACTGGAGTATTTCTTTAGCATAGAAGTTTGTATTCCATCTTTTCTTCTTCAACCAAACACACACACACACACACACATGCACACGCGCGTACTCACACACATACACATGCGCGCACGCGTATGTGCTCACATTATTTACACTTATAGCTTTGGGAAGGTCATGCAGAAGGACAATGGTTGTTCATCTTACCAGTTGGGGAGGAAGTCCTTGTCCCATCCTTGTTTTCCAACTTTCCTGCTGGCCTCGTCAGTTGAAGGTCATCTGCACTGGACTGACAGCGTGACCCGCACAAAAGTTCACTGGGTCGCGTCACACTGCGTGCCTCAGCTCGAAGGAGAGAGAGGGAACGAATCAGGAGATATGGAGAGAGAGAGAGAGAGAGAGAGAGAACTATGGAAACTCTGCTTTTCCAAACTGTGGGATTCCATTTGCTTTGCCGTCAACTTGGTGCTTCTGTGTTCTTGTCTTTAGGTCTGTAGTATTTGTTGCACCTTAGAATGGCAGTAACTCGGGTTCAGTATGTCCCCAACGAGCATCAATGTTAATGATCATGGATGTCAGGGATGCAATGTATCCGTCTCCGGCCCAGTCAGTACTGACTTTTTTTTAATCGTTCCAGTACGGAGTCGAGTTAGGTGGTAGGCATTTCATTTCGCCCCTCCAAATCAACTTCCTTCCGTAACCAATTTTTGTCCGTTGAGTTTGTGAACACCCGACTTCGATGTTTCTTGTCAGTGCCAACGAATTTTAGAAACTGGTATATAACTTTGTCTTGCGATGACTCCAAGGTTTACCACTGGTAAAATTTTTGCAGTTGTGAGTCAGTCTTCCAATCCCACCTTTATTGTAGTCGCACTCCGTCTTCAGGAATTATGTTTCAACATGACACTAGTGTGCATGATCTCTCTCTCTCTCTCTCTCTCTCTCTCTCTCTCTGTGTTTGTGTGTGTGTGTGTGTGTGTGTGTGTGTGTGTGCGTGCGTGATGTCCACCCCAACATAAGACGATGGCCTGTTCTTCTATGATCAGCCTGTATGGTACAGAAACTAACGTGTGCAGAAGTTGCCTTTTTCTGCATATATTCACACGAGGTTGTTTTCTATTGAATTGCCATCCAAACACTTGAAGGAGGCTGGGGACCAGACTTTGACGTGAAGAGACAGCCTCCTCTAACCTCCCGTGGGATCATCTGATAAACGAAATGATCATCTCCAGAAGAAGCAAGCCGGGGACCCAGCATGGACCAGTCAGTGTAGACTTCAATACTTACGTTGTTCTCTATAAAACATCCTCTGCTTCTATTTTATATTTCTGCGAAATAATCTTTTTTTTTCTCCTTGACAAAAGGATCATTCACCCGCTCCTGTTCTCCCTCCGTGGCTCTGTTCAACAAAATTCGCAGTATTTGACCATTAACTGATCTTTGAGCGAAGTTCACTTATGGGAGAAACGAATGCGAGGAAATCACCTTCCCAGTTAGGGACATAGGCCCAGACCAGGTAAAATCCGTGACTCGAGGAACCTTGGATCCATGAGAGACATGGCAGACCTGGATACTGATCCACATGCTCCTGTATGCAGAATAGGCGACATTAAAATATTTGTGCAGGGGCATTATAGAAAGTATTACTCGGTCAATCTAGGCCATCTCAGCTTTGCGTGACTGGACACTTGGGCAGTTTGGCTGCTTGATCAATAAATTCGGCCAACGGGGAGTATTACAGGGCAGTGACTAGTCCCATGAAACAAGCTGGGCTTGACTTTATACGAAATTGTACTGATTTTTTTTAAAATGTAGAATACCTGTTGAGTTTGAACTCTCGTAGCTATAGAATTGACTGTACTCACTTTAGTCCATCACGCCCCCACAGACGACCATCAACGACAATCTCCATAGGGCCCGACTCTGGCCAGCCGTTGTTGCCTCTCTCCTGTTGATTCCCTTCTTCAACTCTGCTGCAATGTTTTCTTTCCAGCTGTTTCTACATCGTCCTCTCGTCCATATCCCCAACAGGTTCCAGGTCAGATTCTAACACGTGGTATTGAATGCAGGCTTCCTGAGGGTGTGTGCACTGTTCAGCCCCACTTCTCCCTCAAGACTCACTGCGGTAACTGGCTGCTGTCCAGCCCATTTGCGTGGACTGCTCGTTGCTCACTTTGTTCGGCTCCCGAATGTTCAAAATACAGCTCAGAGAGGTGTCAGTGACCGTGTCTTCTGCTATAACGCTTTCATCTCCTTTCACGTAAGTCTTACATCAAGACCGATTTGACAGAATTGAAGATAAGCAGTTTTGAGGCTGTGCTGTTTTCTCTCGAGAATAGAATTGACAGATTCACCTTTAGAATTGTAGTTTTCCTGCCTCCGTGGCATTGTGGGGGAGTGTGTGTGTGTGTGTGTGTGTGTGTGTGTGTGTGTGTGCGTGTGCGTGCGTGCGTGTGCGTGTGTGTGTGTGTGTGTGTGTGAATTCATAGTTTCCTTACCATCTAGAACCTAAGTGTTAACGATTGTACAGTTCTCCGGCGCACGGTTCTCCCATTCCCTGTATTCCAGTCTGCCTTTCTCTGTCCTTGCTCTGTTCTTTCTCCAGCCCTTCGTGGTCGACTGAATAAAGTGTGTGTTCTTTCTTTTCGCCTGGCAGGTCCATTCACCTGGATTTGGTTTCCATACAAACTCCATGTCCAGTCCTGGAGATTCTTTCTACAATGCTACACTCTGACAGCTAGGTAGTGTTATTTAGACATTGTAATGGGCACTAGCCGTTCATTCTGTGGTGATATACAGTCTTCGGGGCTTTTTTTTCGTCTGTATATGTTGTTTTTCTATCTGAAGATAAGAAAACAAGCAGATTGGTTGGACTGACCAGCACTGTTTAGAATGACCTGCCGGACACTATAGCGGTTTAGTGAAGATATTGATGTCCAAGAGTCAGCCACATTCATCTTTCTCACTCCTTTCTTTTCCACAGCAGTCGAAGATTCCCTTCATTTTTTTCTGTTTTTAAATAAATTCAGTATATTTAGATGTTCATTTAACATACTAAAGGGCACTTCGCTGCTTTTGGGATAAGAATCACGTTATTTTGCTACAGTTCTGTCTTGTAGTTTTCTCTAACAACTAAAATATATATAGATGTTCATTCAACACACTAAAGGGCACTTCGCTGCTATTTAGATAAGAATCATGTTATTTTGCTACAGTTCTGTCTTGTAGTTTTCTCTAACAACTAAAATCTCATCAAGGTTTACCATTTTAACTAATTATAGGTACAAAGAAACCTTTGAGGTAATTACCTTCACTCTTTTTTTTTTTTATTTGTAAATAGATTACTTCAGATTCTTTCTTCCGCAGGTCTGAGTCAAGACAGGAACCACTGAGAGACAACTTTTTAAGATAGTTGCCAAGCAAACCATGGTCACCATGCACCCCCCCCCCCCCCCAGGACTTAACCTAAGTGGATCCACAATGTACCCTAGGGACCACTGGACACGTTTCTGGTTGTTCCCAGGAAAATAACTAATTTGGACTATGAATTATGGCCCTTGATTTAAGGGTACCCGCCTTGTATGCTGACCACAATCATCAATTTCAGTCAAATCTAGCTCATGCGAATGACCAGGAATTCACGTTTCTGTTACTTTTGTAACTAAATCAATGACTTGCCGTCTTAAAAAAGCCTTTTGTGTAGTCCAGTATAGTATATCTTGGCTTCAGGGATGCGCTATCTACTGAAACCGTCATTTTCACAATACGGACTGTATTTCATCTGCAATACATTGAAAATGATAGAAAGCGGGGCTTTTGGGGGGTTGATTTCATACACAACAATGCTTTTGGGTCATTCAGGACCAATTAGGGCTTCCTAGTCCCGTTTTTTATAGGTACAAAATTAAATATATTTCCTATACCCCCTAAATATGCGATTTAGACAAAAACGACACAACACGATTTAAACAGAACAAAATTGTTGTTATTTACAACAAGCATCGCTGTAAAATAAAATGAATATATTGTAGTGAAATACAACACTAATATGAAAGAATTTGCTGTTCTAGATGTGATTATTTTCAATAAATAACGAATTTTCTACATCTTATATGTACATGCATAATAATAACACTACTACTTGGAAATCGCATTCATTTGCATCTTAACCGAACAATGGTTTGATTTGTATTACTAATGTTCTTTGTTATGTTTGTTTCTTTGTGTGTGCAGGTGAATTAAATCATTTGGCGTAATGATCAACTGAACATGGCGGCAAGAAAGCGAAAACATGAAGACAGCCCTGTTGGTGAAGTGTGTGTCATTCATTTCAGCGATTCTAACAAGAGATCATTTGTTCACCTCTCTAACTGCAAAGGACCTCAGAATAGACTGATAAGACATCAAGACATTTGCAAGAAAAGACTATTGCAGCCAACTGGATTCTCCACATTGGATGGAAGAGGCTTGCAACTGCGTTCCAGATGATTTACGGCCAGAATTCGGCTACCATCGTGACTGTCACCAAAGGTTCACTAAAAACCTTGGTAGACTGGAATCATCTTCATAACAAAAAGCAATACCTCTAGAGCAAAGACAGGCTAGGCGTTCTTCTGGCTCAGTGGAAACAATTATCTTCAAATCAGACTGCATATTTTGTAACAAAGAGGACAACTGAACCTACATCCAAGTTTGAACGTGAAGGATGGAGCACAGTTCTTGAAGTTGCTGAGCACAAAAAAAGACGAGAAACTATTGTGCAGAATCAGAGAATTTGACCTGTTTGCCTGTGAAGCACAGTATCACTCTTCCTGTCGTAAGAAGTATGTCAGAGATTCTGCAGCATGGCAGAGTAAAGACGGTGCGTCAAAGAGATATCGGGAAAACCTGGAAAAGTCACACAAGACAGCATTTGACAGAGTCTGTTTAAGAATTGAAAGAGAGGTGCTTCAGCAGTAGAAGATAATTATTGAGACTGTCAGACCTGTGTGATAATATACCTCTGCCTTGAACGAGACAGACCACCCAAATAAACATTATGGTGCTGAAAAACTAAGGCGGAAGTTGGAGAAGAGTGAGACATTTGGGCTCAGATTGTCATTTGCTTCACCTCACAGAAAAGGTGGGGAGTTTCAGTCTTTGCTTGTGTACAGTTCAGAAATGAAAACTTACAGAGCTGTCATTCTAGTGTATGAGCTTGACTCAACCGACATGCTGAAAGATGTTGGCCTGTATCTACGGACAGTAATAACAGAGGCCTTCGAGAAATCAGAAAGTTTGCCATGGCCACCAACAGATGAATTTCTACAGCAACGTGATATCCTACCACACGATCTTCAGAGATTTCTTAACTATCTCTTGGCTGGCCAAGCATAAGACCACTCTTCAAAAGTACAAAGACTACTACTTCACTTGGCCAGGACATCCTCAGAGCCGTCACTAAGGGTCACTGGAAGCTGCCGAAACACATTCTTTTGTGCATGACATTGCGTCACCTATTCAGAAGTGAGCAGCTCGTGACCATGATGAACAAGTTTGGACATTGTGATACTTACCGGTTCACACTTGAACTAGAAACTGCAATTGCAAAAGCCATGAATGAATGTTCAAGTGTCTTGACTTCTCAAATTCTTCTGAACCCATCAGCACCATCTGTGTTTCATTCTGAGTTTGATAACTTCGACATCTTCCTGAGCACACTAGAAGGGCAGGCGTCAGCGCACACGGCTCATGGCATCATGCTTCAAGAAGTCACAGATGAGGAGCATGGAGTAGCTCAACTGCAGCTGGTTTCAGTCCCAAGGACAGGAGAGCAGACTCTTCAGATCTCACAGGAAAAACTCCCAGAGTGCTACATGACTTCAAGGAAGAGCCCAAACTATCCATGCCAGAGGTTCTTTAACCCACCATCTTACAGCAGCACATCATTCTGATGGGCATCTTTCACATTGTGTGTGCCTATCTTAAGATGGTTGGGTTAAAGAACCTCTGGCAGAAACGAGCAGGTCTTCTGTCTCCTCTGTCATCTGTCCACCTGTTCATCATGGTCACGAGCTGCTCACTTCTGAATAGGTGACGCAATGTCATGCACAAAACAATGTGTTTTGGCAGCTTCCAGTGACCCTTAGTGACGGCTCTGAGGATGTCCTGGCGAAGTGAAGTAACGAGTCTTTGTACTTTTGAAGTGTGGTCTTGTGTTTGGCCAGCCAAGAGATAGTTAAGAAATCTCTGAAGATCGTGTGGTAGGATATCACGTTGCTGTAGAAATTCATCTGTTGGTGGCCATGGCAAACTTTCTGATTTCTCGAAGGCCTCTGTTATTACTGTCCGTAGATACAGGCCAACATCTTTCAGCATGTCGGTTGAGTCAAGCTCGTACGCTAGAATGACAGCTCTGTAAGTTTTCATTTCTGAACTGTACACAAGCAAAGACTGAAACTCCCCACCTTTTCTGTGAGGTGAAGCAAATGACAATCTGAGCCCATATGTCTCACTCTTCTCCAACTTCCGCCTTAGTTTTTCAGCCCCATAATGTTTATTTGGGTGGTCTGTCTCGTTCAAGGCAGAGGTATATTATCACACAGGTCTGACAGTCTCAATAATTATCTTCTACTGCTGAAGCACCTCTCTTTCAATTCTTAAACAGACTCTGTCAAATGCTGTCTTGTGTGACTTTTCCAGGTTTTCCTGGTATCTCTTTGACGCACCGTCTTTACTCTGCCACGCTGCAGGATCTCTGACATACTTACGACAGGAAGAGTGATACTGTGCTTCACAGGCAAACAGGTCAAATCCTCTGATTTTGCGCAATAGTTTCTCGTCTTTTTTGTGCTCAGCAACTTTAAGAACTGTGCTCCATCCTTCACGTTCAAACTTGAATGTAGGTTCAGTTGTCCAAGCATTCTGTGATCTTTTTGCTTTCAACCCCTCTTTGTTACAAAATATGCAGTCTGGTTTGAAGATAATCGTTTCCACTGAGCCAGAAGAACGCCCAGACTGTCTTTGCTCCAGAAGTATTGTTTGTGATTCTGAAGATGATTCCAGTCTACCAAGGTTTTTAGTGAACCTTTGGTGACAGTCACGATGGTAGCCGTATTCTGGCCGTAAATTATCTGGAACACAGTTGCAAGCCTCTTCCATCCAATGTGGAGAATCCAGTTGGCTGCAATAGTCTTTTCTTGCAAATGTCTTGATGTCTTATCCGTCTATTCTGAGGTCCTTTGCAGTTGGAGAGGTGAACAAATGATCTCTTGTTAGAATCGCTGAAATGAATGACACACACTTCACCAACAGGGCTGTCTTCATGTTTTCGCTTTCTTGCCGCCATGTTCAGTTGATCATTACGCCAAATGATTTAATTCACCTGCACACAAAAAAACAAACACAATAAAGAACATTAGTAATACAAATCAAACCATTGTTTGGTTAAGATGGAAATGCATGCGATTTCCAAGTAGTAGTGTTATTATTATACATGTACATATGAAATGTAGAAAATGCGTTATTCATCAAAGATAATCACAACATCTAGAACTGCAAATTGTATCATATTACTGTTGTATTCACTACAATATATTCATTTTATTTTACAGCGATGCTTGTTGCAAATAACAACAATTTTGTTCTGTTTAAATCGTGTTGTGTCGTTTTTGTCTAAATCGCATATTTAGGGGGTATAGGAAAATATATTTAATTTTGTACCTATAAAAAACGGGACTAGGAAGCCCTAATTGGTCCTGAATGACCCAAAGGCATTGCTGTGTATGAAATCAACCCCCCAAAAGCCCCGCTTTCTATCATTTTCAATGTATTGCAGATGAAATACAGTCCGTATTGTGAAAATGACGGTTTCAGTAGATAGCGCATCCCTGAAGCCAATATATACTATATTGGACTACGCAAAAGGCTTTTTTAAGACGGCAAGTCATTGATTTAGTTACAAAAGTAACAGAAACGTGAATTTCTTGTCATTCGCACGAGCTAGATTTGACTGAAATTGATGATTGTGGTCAGCATACAAGGCGGGTACCCTTAAATCAAGGGCCATAATTCATAGTCCAAATGAGTTATTTTCTTGGGAACAACCAGAAACGTGTCCAGTGGTCCCTAAGGTACATTGTGGATCCACTTAGGTTAAGTCCTGGGGGGGGAGGGGGGGGGGAGGGGGTGCATGTTCTGCTTGGCAACTAAGACATACCAGCCGCCGTGGCGAAGTGGTTAGCGTGGCGGACTCCCGGCTGGGAGGTCATGGGTTCGAATCCCATCAGAGTCATGTGGGTTTTTCTGCCCCGACCGGCTCCTACCCAGAGTTGAGTTTGCTGCGGACTCAGTTAGGAAGACTGGGACCACACAGTCGAGTTTCATCCACTTAATGGATGCGTTTCTGAGAGTGTTGCTCAAATTTCCTGACCAACACTGCAGGTGCCTGTGTCTCTCGGGCCTGGTTGACGCCGGGATATATTATGAAAGGAAGCGTAGAGTACAGCCCTGTCATATAGTCTCAGACCGAAATGGAAATCCGTAGCATCATCTTAATCATCCTCATTCTCATCGATCAGCATAAAAAAATGTCTCAAATTCTGTGGCCCTTCATGCCCTGCTCTAATGGTGACCTCAATTTCGATGTCCTCTCCACGTCTGTGGCCTTGGTTTGGTTCCGTCGGGGTCACCGGTATCGGCGAGTCCATGGGGGCTGTCGTTGGACGGACGTGGTAGCATCCTCCGGAGGGAGAGCTCACTCACGCCGGCTCCGCGACTAAGCAATTATTGTCGTCAGTAGGGGGCTTAGTAGGTGGTGTCCTGCGTATGTTAGATCAGAACAGGCGCCACTGAACACCACCGAAGTGACTCGGCAGCAGTGCAGTGTCTCCTCCGGTGGGTTGCCTCTTGACGACTTGACATTGACTGCTCCCTGTGGATTGCCGGTGCCGGGGCTGCGGCGGGGCCGACCGGGCTGTGGCTATGGACGTGGTGTCGGAATGGGCGGCGTGGGTGCACTGCCTCTGAGGTGGCGCAGAGGTTGGGGCAGCAAAACAAAACAAAACAAAACAAAACAAAAAAAAAAACTTTTGGAAGACATTGGCCTGAACCTGCAGAACAGATCTGTTTCTGTTCCGTATGATATCAGAATTGTCTGAATGGAAATCGTTTCCCACAAGGAGTAAAATGGAAGCCAAATTGCTATTTTTACCAAATCTAAGGTTTCACGTCCTTCCTACTCATTTATTCAGTGTATCTGAATTGATCAAATGATTTAACTTACAATTCGCCGTTTTATCAAATCACAAACTTTTAGATTGTTATCTTACGATCAGTTATACATCACAATTAGCATCTCATTGCCATCTTTAGCATTGAACTTTCTGTAGCCTCATTATTTTAACGCTACTAGTTCCGGCCAAATCAGGCATCTCAAAAACTCAGCATATTAAAACCAGAGTCTCCCGGTCACTTCGACCGACTCTTGACCAACTGCGCGTGTTTCATTTCAGTTTTACACCAAGTCAGATTGTGAACACATGTCACACAATTGGGTAACTAACGAGGAGTTGTGGCAAATGTCGCCCTGATTAACATTTTACATGGACACTTTACATTCGAGGCTCCCGTTAGGATACATCATGCGCGTCATGATTTACAAAGTGCCCATGAAAAATATGACACTGGAGTCAATTAACCCTTTAAGAATGGGAGGGCTGTCGCTTCGACCGTTTAAAACCCTTCAGTGTGCGTAACTACGGCAGATCCAAGGTTGCTGCACAAGGCGGCGAATCAATTACGGGGTTTTCCAAGTCAGTGAGACATCAAGAGAT
Source organism: Conus canariensis (assembly GCA_033310375.1). Classification (NCBI taxonomy): domain Eukaryota; kingdom Metazoa; phylum Mollusca; class Gastropoda; order Neogastropoda; family Conidae; genus Conus; species Conus canariensis. The sequence goes on from CM065714.1 coordinate 60,701,622, forward strand.
TCCTTTTGTTTGCCAAATACAGATAGCCCTGGCGAACAAGTGTTTTAAAGTGATACGCCAGACTTGCCAAAAAGGCGACTTCGGATACAGAAGCGATGTTGATACTCAGTAATGACCGTAGAATTCTGCTCTTGGGGTCAGATGACCGCGTATGACCAAATAAACCAGGTGGTGGGAGGTGAGGTGGTGAGGTGACAGTTCTCCTCTTAGGTACGGTGTGCCTCAGGGTTCTGTACTGGGGCCATTCCTTTTTGTGCTGTATGCTAGTCCTGTGTCTGACGTCATCAGTGGTCACGCCATGTCGCATGAGAGCTTTGCTGACGATACTCAGCTTCGTCAGTCGGCTCCCATTGCTGAAATTGACTCACTGATTTCTCGTACGCGGGGCTGCATTGCAGACCTGAAGGACTGGATGACAACCAACAAACTACAACTAAACGACGACAAGACGGAACTCATGTTCGTGACAAAACAGCCTAACCATCCTTCTCTGCCTTCAACTGTCACTATCAATGACTGTGCTGTCTCTGTCTCCACCTCTGTCCGCAGTCTAGGGGTCATACTTGACCAGTCCCTCTCCTTTGAGAAACAGGTTTCAAATATTTGCAAGATTGCCTATTTAGAACTAAGAAGAATCAGCTCTGTACGTCACCTTCTCTCTACAGATGCTACAAAAACTCTCATTTGTGCATTTGTCTTATCTAGAATAGATTACTGCAACTCACTTTTGGCCGGCCTTCCAAAATACCTGATAGAAAGATTACAGCGAATCCAAAATCATGCAGCCCGAGTCGTCTGTAGAGCAGGAAAATATGATCACGTTTCGCCTCTACTCCACTCTCTTCACTGGCTATCTGTCTCAAACCGTATCTCGTACAAAATCTCAACTCTCACTTTCTCTGCTCTCTTTGAAAATGGACCTTCTTATCTCTCAGATCTCCTTAAAATCTACACCCCCTCTCGACAACTACGCTCCTGTGCTGACGACCGCCTTCTGCGAATGACTCGCTTCAAGACTACTACTGGTGAAAGATCTTTTTCTTTTCAAGCTCCAGCGACGTGGAACAGACTGCCAGACTCTCTCAGACATTCAGATTCTATCTCTTCTTTGAAGTCTAAACTTAAAACCCATCTATTTTCTCATAATTAGTCAATGCTGTGGGGAGAGGGGGGGGGGGGGGTACAACCTAACTCATAGCCGTCTGGGCCTTTTCAAATGTAGCGTATGTGTATGTTCTCTATTATATATATTTGTTGTATGATTGAACGTTATAGGATTAAGTTTTTGTAGTGATATTTGAAAAATAAGTGAATGTCACATTGGTAGGATTAGGATTTGTTAGTTATTGTAGTAATAGTATTTGTAGTTGGGTGTAAGGTGTATTATTGTATATGAGAAGGGTGAATGTAGTATGACTTTGTAAAGCGCTTAGAGAAATTCGTTTGATTAAGCGCTATATAAGAAACCATTATTATTATTATTGTGGTGCTGACATTGGCATCATGATAACATTACGGCCCGATTGGCTTATTAAGGCCAACACCACACTCAGTCTAGCAATCTACAGTGTTCTCATACCCTGACATTTGAAAACTGTTTATGTTTTTTAATTTCCCCAAGACTAACATACATTTCTTGTGATTTAACACGCTGATTTTTGTTTGTTACATTTTACTCCTAACGTGATATGCAGTCCTTAAAGGCGCTGTGTGGTCGGCTAGACAACACTAGAACTAAAACTGATATCCTAAACCATCAGCGTAATTCGGCTCACGTTCTTTATAGCCCAGCCGACTGCTATGGGTCATTATTAGGACTGGCGCCTTCCCTGCCTGATTCCCTACCCGGAAGTCATTTTGGAGAAAGGGAGGTAAGAGGTGATTGTATTTATAACACATTTCAAACAGATGTTCTCAAACACGCAACAACAACAACAACAACAACAACAACAACAAAAGAAGAAGAAAAAGGGGAAAAAAAAGACTTAAAATCTTTCTTTCGTAAAATCTTAGATCAGACGAAGACACTATGTCTCTTTCAGGAATTCAAAATTCAAATCAGGTGGAGCATGTCTGAACAAGGTTTTCATGGAGTCCACTGTAAAGTATTTATGTCTGACATCATGTCAGTCCTAACACTCTGTGAAAATATACATGCATTTCATAGTCAGCTGGGGTGTAGACTATAACAACAAGGAATGCACTTTATGGGCGTAAGTGTCTGTTGATATCTACCAAATTCAACTGAAATTCAACACTTGCTAAAAAAAAATCAGTGTTAGAGTCTTCAAAAGCTTCATGATATTGAAATAATTGCATTTAAAAAAAAAAATCATAATTCGTATATGAATTGCTGTTTGGGCAAATTTCTTTGCCTAAGGCGTGTCATATTTCAGGGCTGGAGGATCTCGGGGATGGATTTAGCGTTATTTCCACTTGCAGATTGTGAGCACGATCGTGTGCATAAACTGCATCGTTACAGATGGTCTGGCTTTATTGATGAGTGCCATTTCTGGACGTTAATGATCCTGTCAAGGGACTTGGACTTCGTTAACCGGACATTAATCACTGAGTCACACACACACACACACACACACACACACACACACACACACACACACACACACACACATGGAGATTAAAACATGTGGGTGTTTAAAGAGCACAGATGGTAGCGTGTGCGAGAAAGCAGCTATAGGCTAGCTGTTAGCGTGTTGTTTTTTTTTCCTACGTGGTCTCCTTGGCCAATATGCGCATTGCTAAGCATATTTCAGTAGCGCAAGACAGACTAGAAGGCTAGGCTATGCCTAAAATCTCTATCCTTGACTAAACTGTGGTGTGTGTGTGTGTGTGTGTGTGTGTGTGTGTGTGTGTGTGTGTGTGTGTGTGTGCCCGCGATCGCGCGCTTGCTTCATTGCTTATTTAGAGTTCAGAGTTGTCTGTCTGACTGTCTCTCTCCCTCTCGCTCTCTCTCTCTCTCTCTCTCTCATGATGTTGTTAGATTCGGCATGTATTTGTATATATTTGTAGTTGCGGAAGCGCACGCACGCACGCACGCGCGTGCGCGCTCGCCAACACACACACACACACACACACACACACACACACACACACACACACACACCTATGAGTATGAGTGTCTGTATATGTATGGGCATATGTTCCTCTGTTAGTATGAGTGCATGCTTAAACATGTGTAGGTATGTATTTGTGTTCAAGTGCGCGCACGTTTCTCAACAGGTTAGCGCATGTGCAGTGAATGAATGCTCTCGCAATGGCGCGCGCGCGCGCGCGTGTGTGTGTGTGTGTGTGTGTGTGTGGTCTTTCTGTCCATCTCTTATTTTCAGTCATTCTGTCCGTCACTATGTGTGTTTCTGTTTGCCTTTCTGTCTACATCTGCGTATGTATACCCCTGTATGTATTCGTGTACGTATGTGTTTTGTATCTGCACCGCCTCGATCGTTATGTGTACGTGCATGACTGCGTGCACGTACGCACGAGTGCGGCAATATTTGTTTGTAGATATATGCATGCGTGAGTGGGTGGATGCCCTGTGTGTGTGTGTGTGTGTGTGTGTGTGTGTGTGTGTGTGTGTGTGTGTGTGTGTGTGTGTGTGTGAGTGAGAGAGAGAGAGAGAGAGAGGTGTGTGTGTGGTGCGTGTGCGTGCGTGCGTGCGTGTGTGTGTGTTGGACTAACGGTGTGTGCCATAGACAGATGACTGAGGGGTCGTGGGTATGAACTCCATCAGACCCACAGATGCCATGGGATTTGTTCTTATCCGGGGAAGGCAGAACCCTCTCAAATGAGTCCCATCTTGTCCTGTAGTATTCGGTTCAAATTTCCTGACCTGTGCAGCAGATTCAGCTTCTCCAGGGCTAGCTGGACACGGTGATACATTGTGCATCGTGCACCCGTCTCACCATACTCTCTGCACAGTGAAATGGGAGATAAGCGAGTCGGATTTTTTTCCCCGATCCATCTTTTTTTTCTTCTTAATTTTATAATGCAATGTAAAAGGACGTTCACTCTGCGTTATCTTTTTTTCCCCTTTAAGGAGAAAGACATTCTTACAGAAGAATAATAAATCAGGTAGTTCAGTATGAACTTGTAATTTTCTGGCTGCGACTATCCTATCAAGAAGAATATATGACCTATGCAGTAGGAACAAAACATAATAACTGTATAAATTAACAAGCAAACTGGTGTTTAGAGTCAGCCTACTTCCTCTGCCAATTTTAGGTTGTGATGCGGCTGTTGGGAAAAAACACCGTCCAGCTCGATTATCGAGATACAAAGCCTGTTCTATGCGCTATGATCCTAAATGACGAATGTTGGGGAAAAGGGGACTGTAAGTTTGGTGTGTATGTAGAACTGTGATTTCCTTTTCTCTCCTTCCCTCCTTTTTTTTTTTTTTTTTTTTTTTTTAATCTTCGTATTCATTCAATTGAGCAGGTTTTTGTTGTCATGAACAAAAGGCCATAATCAACAGCTTTCACTCACACTGAGACCAACACAATATCAGAACAAAAAGTTTCTGAAGCAGTATGATTACATGAAATAAAGCTTTGGGTTACCATGGAAGGTGCGTCTTGCTTCAAGTTCTGACGACTTTGTCGCTGAATACTGGCCGAGTGCTGGCGGACGATCTACTTATTCTGTTTGTAACCCATGAAAACGCGTATCTTCTTTGTATTGAAAATGATGTGGATTTGAAAGGAAAAGTGGATGAATTAAAAATGAGAGAGTTTAACCTTTTGTTGTTGTTGTTGTTTCATCTGTACACACACACGCACACACAGATACACACACACACACACACACACACACATACACACACACACACACACACAGAGTCGTCCACGTGATTTGTCGAATTCTGTCAACTTCTTTGTGATTGGTAGGAAACGTCGGTATTCATCTTTTTAGTCGATAGTTACTATGTCAAGGTCATGTTGAGTTTGACCAACGCTGGTCGCTTTCAGCGATCTGTCCAGATCCAGATGTTCCTCTAAATTGTTCCCAAAGGGATCAGCTGAATATCCTCTGCCTGTATGTGGCTCAAAAACAAAAAAACAACAAACAAACAAACAAATAAATAAAAAGGTTTTCCATTTAGGCTTTAGGCTCTGTCACTGAACGACAGGGACAGGCGAGTTTTGACGTTGGTCATGTATTGTAGCAGACTCTTGTAACATATTAATCTACCTCACAAAATGTATTTGGTAAAGAAAAGAAAAAGATATTTTCAAAAGTCAAACATGCAGAGATACTCCATTTCACAAGATTATACACAGACGAATTAACATTCTTGCACCGTTTTTTCTCAGAATGGGAAGCAACAACAACAGTCTACAATTACAAACAAGAAACGTAGCACCAGCTATTAAACTGACAGAAGTTTTGTGAAAACCCTTAGACAGCGTTTCTAATTTTCCGTAACATTTTCTCAGTGTTTCACACACACACACACACACACACACACACACACACACACACACACACACACAACACACACACACACATACACACACGCACACGCACACACACTCACACACACACACACACACACACACACACACATTTAATCACATGTAGGCCATTGACCGAACAAACAATTCTGAAAACTTTGCAAAAGATCCAATAATTTTGCCTCTCTCTCTCTCTCTCTCTCTCTCTCTCTCTCTCTCTCTCTCCACACACACACACACACACACACACACACACACACACACACATAAAGAACGGACAGAAAATTACTATCCTTCCCAGGAGGCTATGCGCATGGCTCAGGGCAATGAAGTCAACACACCTTACGATTTTGAAGTCCCGTTGGAACCTGACATTAAAATTGCCATTTTCGCTGCCCATCTTAACAGGCTGTGGTATAACATGGTATTAGTGTTAGCTCCCCTCCTCCCATTCCCGTGGAGTGGTTGCCCCGGCCTGCCCTATAATCAATCAACTTCGGTGGGTGTGGTTACAATCCTGGTTGTGACCTGCGATAAACATGCACAGACTGACGCAACAAGGACACCATACTAGCGTTTCGCAACACGTCCATTGAGGCGGGCGACTGTGGAG
>CM065714.1:60712702-60722702 GCA_033310375.1 Conus canariensis
AGAGAGAGAGAGAGAGAGAGCATGACAGGAAAGAGCGGGAAGGAGCACAGGTTTGAGGAGATGGTGGAAGCAGAAAAAGTAGAAGGTGGAAGGTGACTGAGGATGGAGAGTGGCAAGGAGGAGAGGAGGGGGCGGCAAGACAAGGAGAGGGGGAGTGAGGGGGCAAAGGAAGGGGGTGGGATGGGGAAGAGGTCAAGGGAGTCTTGTTGCCGTTATTTAGGCGACCTGCTGACCAGATCCTGAACCCAGACGCCAACTCGCTTCCACAACGCTCTCATCCGCATCCCTTGTCTGTCTGTCTGTGTCTGTCTGTGCCTGTCTGTCTGTCCATCTGTTTGTCTGTCTGTCTGTCTGTCTCTGTGGAAGTAGCCGGGTGTAAGCGTTGTTTGTTTGTAGGTTACCGGTCCCAATGATTTATGCTTTGTGCTGGCACAGTATGATTTTTGTATTGTTTTGTTTTGTCTTGTCTTGTTTTGTTTTGTTTTGTTTTGTTCTGAACGTTAGCATTACAGATTTAGATGAAAAGAACGAGTACTAATGTAATGATATAAATAATGAACACACCTAACACACCTAGTTTTTTCTTCTTAGATTTACCAAACAAATACATAAATAATGTAAATGATACTCACATCTTTAAGAAGTTGAGTGACCTGAATATAAGCGAGGAAGGCTGGGGAAAGGTCGGGGAAGAGGGGGGAGAGAGGGAGGACGGGGGACGAAGGGTGGGGAACACGAGGTTGGGACGACAAGCTAAAAGGAAGTAGAACGTTCCCTGTTTTTGGCTTGGAGTGCAACATTGCGCAACCTGCGCCGCTTGTATTCAAGTTGTTGAGCGCTACTCGGGTCGACATCTTACCATGCCACTCTTGTGATGTGGCCTTAGTCAACACATTGCAATTAGGAATACACACCAAAATGCGGTATAATTCATTGAAGCGCTCTACACTGCAGCATGTTCATGATATATAATTAATTCATTGGTTGGTAATTTAGTTTGAATAATTACTTAGTTATAATATATAATAATAAATCTATTAGTTTGTCATTTAGTTTAGACAATTAGTTATTTCGTTAGTCCAACACAGTACTGCTCCCATGTACGTTCTTGCGAAATAAAACAAACAACAGAACAGCCACCAGTTAAATGTTGCATTTTTCAACGTAAATTTTTGCTTCTTTATAGAAGCTTCATACAACCGTCCCCTTCTCACCCCCTCCTCAGAGTGTGTTTTAAGAATTAATACAGAGCCAGTCTGCAAAAGTTCCTGTAAAGAACCGAAAACGAGAGTGTATGAACCTCTCTGCCTGAAACTACCCAGAATGTACTTTGATCCGCATATAAGAAAAAAAAAAAAAAAGCAGGGAGCATAGAGTTCCAAAGTACCCCGGTAAAGACTTCCTCATTTCTTCTTTTTCTAGATTTTTTTTTCCTCTGGAACAATTTCTTCTTTGTCTAAGCTAGATTTCCTCTCCCAACCAAAACCGTCCTTTCATCGATCAGAAAAAAGATCTCGAAGTCTGCGGCCCCCATGCCCTGCTCTCATGGTGACCTCAGTTCTGATTTCCTCTCCGCTTCTATGCCCTCAGTGAGTTCGTGTCGAGGTCGCCGGTATCTGCAAGTTCATAGGGACAGTCGCTGGACGGACGTGGTGGCACGCTCCGGAGGGAGATGTTCACCCACGCTGGCCCGGAAACTAAGCAATTATTGTCATTATAGGGAGATTAGTAGGTGGTGTCCTGCGTATGTTGGGCAGCACTGAAGACCACAGAAGTACTTGGCAGCAGTGCAGTGTCTCCTCTTGGTGGGTTGCCTCATGCCTCATCTCTCTCTCTCTCTCTCTCTCTCTCTCTCTCTCTCTCTCTCTCTCTCACACACACACACACACACACACACACACACACAACACACACACACACACTGAAAAAGAGAGAGAGCAAGGTGAGGGAGACAAAAAAAGAAAATAAAAGAAGAGGAGGAAGCAAAAGGAGGAAAGAAGAAGGAGAAGAGAAAGGAAAAGTGAGAAATAATTTGTGACTTCAGTTAGTGTTTGTTAACGAGCAGAAGAAGAAAGTATACAATAATACCCAATACGGAAAGTCACTCCATAATGCGATTTTCCGTGTTGTATCTTTTCCCATATAGTAGTAGATTCTTTGTAAAGAATAAAGACTCAGGAAATCACTATAAAACAGTTTAGAAGAAGGGGTTTCTTTGTTGGGTTGGTGAATCTAGTACAGACAATGAGAAATCATTTCAAGACAGTTGGGACTTTAGAGAAAGGAGCTCTTTGTTAGGTATGTGTATCTAGTATAGATAAAGATTGTAAAAGGGAGCAACCAAAGTCGAATCTTCATGAGGCAACCCACCAAGAGGAGACACTGCACTGCTGCTAAGTACTTCTGTGGTCTTCAGTGCTGCCCAACATACGCAGGACACCACCTACTAATCTTCCTATAATGACAATAATTGCTTAGTTTCCGGGCCAGCGTGGTGAGCATCTCCCTCCGGAGCGTGCCACCACGTCCGTCCAGCGACTGTCCCTATGAACTTGCAGATACCGGCGACCTCGACACGAACTCACTGAGGGCATAGAAGCGGAGAGGAAATCAGAACTGAGGTCACCATGAGAGCAGGGCATGGGGGCCACAGACTTTGAGATCTTTTTCTGATCGATGAAAGGACGGTTTTGGTTGGGAGAGGAAATCTAGCTTAGACAAAGAAGAAACTGTTCCAGAGGGAAAAAAATCTAGAAAAAGAAAGATACACATACCTAACAAAGAGCTCCTTTCTCTAAAGTCCCAACTGTCTTGAAATGATTTCTCATTGTCTGTACTAGATTCACCAACCCAACAAAGAAACCCCTTCTTCTGAACTGTTTTACAGTGATTTCCTGAGTCTTTATTCTTTACAAAGAATCTACTACTATATGGGAAAAGATACAACACGGAAAATCGCATTATGGAGTGACTTTCCGTATTGGGTATTATTGTATACTTTCTTCTTCTGCTCGTTAACAAACACTAACTGAAGTCACAAATTATTTCTCACTTTTCCTTTCTCTTCTCCTTCTTCTTTTCCTCCTTTTGCTTCCTCCTCTTCTTTTATTTTCTTTTTTTTTGTCTCCCTCACCTTGCTCTCTCTCTTTTTCAGTGTGTGTGTGTGTATGTGTGTGGTGTGTGTGTGTGTTGTGTGTGTGTGTGTGTGTGTGTGTGTGGTGTGTGTGAGAGAGAGAGAGAGAGAGAGAGAGAGAGAGAGAGAGAGAGAGAGAGAGTGCAGGAGCAGAGATCGAGGACTAGAGGGGAAGAAAAGCGTGTAATAATGTGCTCATCAATCATCCTAGCACATCTCTCTCTCTCTCTCTCTCTCTCTCTCTCTCTCTCTCTCTCTCCTCCTCTCTGGCCTTTATGTGCATGAAATGATGAACTGGTTTTAATTGTAAGTAGTTGCTTCCATCATTGCAATGGAAACACTCTCCATCTACGAAATTAAATCAAATTGTGTGTGTGTGTGTGTGTGTGTGTGTGTGTGTGTGTGTGTGTGTGTGTGTGTGTGTGTGTGTGTGTGAGGAAGAGAGAGAGAGAGAGAGAGAGAGAGAAAAGACAGACAGACAGACAGACAGACAGACAGACAAAGGGTGAGGGGAGAGAGAAATCTTCAAGCCCATGTAGGACAGAATGGACTGGACGAATGAAAAGATAACGGGGAAAACGAGGCAAAGACGAAAGACTGAGAAGAAAAACAAAGCAACGGCAAGGCTACCTCAGGATATTTGGCAGCTTGAGGTTGAGGGGTGGGAGGAACGGGGAATGAGGAGGGAGAAGGTGGGAAAGGGGAGAAGAATTAGGGGACGGCAGGGAAGGTTGGGGGGGGGGGGGGGGGGGGTGGAGGGGGAGTGGGCGCAGACACATAGAATCAGACGTAAAAAGGGTCAAGGAGACGAGGGCAGAGATCGTTTCATTGGGGAATACATACACCCGGTGATTGGCCAAAACTTCTCCCCCATGACTTCCACGCTCCGCTTCCAACTCTTGCCCGTATATATTAAGGCCCACTCACGCTTCCACCCCATAGGCTGCTACCCGACCCATGCCTCACACGTCCTTAGTCCATTGGCAGATCTGCAATGTCTCACCTCCCTCAGCTGTTGTTGAACGTACAATGTCTCCACTTCCTAGGCTATTGCCAAACATGTAATAATCCTCTCTGGACTATAATCTACCTCACAATGTCTTATCTCCTTTGACTAATAGTGGCTTACGCACTCATGTCTCAGATCCATGGACTATTGTCGAACTTGCAATATTTTCTTGGATTAAAACGTAACCTACAATATCTTACCTGCCCGGATTATTGAGTAACTAACAATATCTTACTTCTCTGGATTATAGTCCGATCTACAATTTGTAATCTTCCTGGATTATTGTCTAATCTACAATACCTTGCCTCTCAAAGTTATTGGGTAATATATAATATCATATCTGCCTGTATTGGCTAACCCACGGTATATCATTTGACTGGAGCATTCGCCAATGTAAAATGTTTCAGCTCTCTGAAGTATCGGCTACAGTACAATATCTTACATTTCTAGACCACTGGCTGACGTTCAGTGCCTTAGATCCCTAATATATTGACTAACATATAATGTCTGGTTTGTAGATCCACAGTGGTTCCCGCAAGCAGATTCCACAGAGTCATGACTCCTGTATGGTGAGTCCAAACTCTCATGAATTCTACAACATAGGTCAATTATGAGTCCTGCAGGAACAGCCCAGTGTGTCAAGGGCCCTGCAGGGTAGGTCCATAGTGGACCCTGCAGGATAGGTTCTTAGCGCGTCCTGCAGGTACAATACGCTATGTCATTCGTAATGCAGAACGCCTCCATAGTGGGTCATGCAGAAACAATTCACGGGGTCATAATCCTGCAGGACAGGTACATAGTGGGACCTGAAGGTACAATTCACCGTGTCATAAATCTGCAGGATATGTCCATAGTGGGTCCTGCAGAGTGAGTCGACAGTGTCATGAGTCCTGCAGAGTGAGTCCACAGTGTCGTGAGTACTGCAGGATGAGTCCACAGTGTCATGACTCCTGCAGGATGAGTCCACAGTGTCACGACTCTTGCAGGATGAGTCCACAATGTCACGACTCTTGCAGGATGAGTCCACAGTGTCACGACTCCTGCAGGATGAGTCCACAGTGTCACGACACTTGCAGGATGAGTCCACAGTGTCACGACTCTTGCAGGATGAGTCCACAGTGTCACGACTCTTGCAGGATGAGTCCACAGTGTCATGACTCCTGCAGGATGAGTCCACAGGGTCATGATTCCTGCAGGAAGAGTCCACAGTGTCATGACTCTTGCAGGATGAGTCCACAGTGTCACGACTCCTGCATGATGAGTCCACAGTGTCACGACTCCTGCAGGATACGTCCACAGTGTCACGACTCCTGCAGGATGAGTCCACAGTGTCATGACTCCTGCAGGATGAGTCCACAGTGTCACGACTCCTGCAGGATGAGTCCACAGTGTCATGACTCCTACAGGACGAGTCCACAGTGTCATGACTCCTACAGGATACGTCCACAGTGGCACGACTCCTGCAGAATAAGTCCACAGTGTCACGACTCTTGCAGGATGAGTCCACAGTGTCACGACTCCTGCGGGATGAGTCCACAGTATCATGACTCCTGCAGGATGATGAGTCCACAGTATCACGACTCCTGCAGGATGATGAGTCCACAGTTTCACGACTCCTGCAGGATGAGTCTGCAGTGTCATGACTCCTGCAGGATGAGTCCACAGTGTCACGACTCCTGCAGGATGAGCCCGCAGTGTCACGATTCCTGCAGGATGAGTCCACAGTGTCACGATTCCTGCAGGATGATGAGTCCAGGGTGTAATGACTCCTGCATGATGAGTCCACAATGTCATGACTCCTGCAGGATGATGAGTCAACAGTGTCATGACTCCTGCAGGATGAGTCCACAATGTCATGACTTCTGCAGGACGATGAGTCCACAGTATCACGACTTCCTGCATGATGATGAGTCCATAGTGTCACGACTCCTGCAGGATGATAGTCCACGGTGTCATGACTCCTGCAGGATGATGAGTCCACGGTGTCATGACTCCTGCAGAATGAGTCCACAATGTCATGACTCCTGCAGGATGAGTCCACAGTGTTATGACTCCTGCATGATGAGTCCACAGTGTTATGATTCCTGCATGATGAGTCCACAATGTCATAACTCCTGCAGGATGATGAGTCCACAGTGTCATGACTCCTGCAGGATGAGTCCACAGTACTATAACCATTACAGGATGAGTCCACAGCTTTATGACTCCCTTACGATGAGTCCACACTATCATGACTCATGCAGGAAGTCTACAACGTAGGATGAGTCGACAGTGTCACGAATTCTACCGAACGAGTCAACAGAGTCATAAAAGATGTATTAACTTAATGAGTTGAAATGCCTACTCAGAAGTATGTGTGTATGAGGGTGTATGACGATTAAAGATGACAAGTCAGAGGTGTGTGTGTGTGTGTGTGTGTGTGTGTGTGTGTGTGTGTGTGTGTGTGTGTGTGTGTGTGTGTGTTCGCGTGGCTTGGTGAGTGAGCGAGTGCGTGTATACATGTGTGCATGTGTGTGTGTGTGTGTGTGTGTGTGTGTGTGTGTGTGTGTGTGTGTGTGTGTGTGTGTGTGGTGCGCGCGCGCGCGCGTACGTATCCCTATATGTGAGGGGGACGTGGATGCACGGGCGCGGTCGTGGGCGCGTGCATGCATGCGTACGTGTGTGTGTGTGTGTGTGGTGTGTGTGTGTGTGTGTGTGTGTGTGTGTGTGTGTGTGTGTGTGTGCTCGTGCGCGCGTCCGTATGCGTATATGTGAGGGGGAGGGAGGGGATAGGAGGTGGACAGATCAACAGACGGGAGGAAGGACAGACGGCGGGAGGAGAGGGGGAGGGGGCGGCGAAATACTGGCATTCGTAGTAAAAGAAAAAAAAAAAGCCGCACATAGTATTTGAGATAACAAGTCTAAAAGGCCCAGAGTACTAGGCCTCCGGTACTCGCTAGTGAAGTGGTGGGGGAAGGGGGAGGTGGCGGGCAGACTGTCTAGACTGACAGCATTGGTGGGGCGGAGGGGGGGGGGGGGGGGCAGAGACAGAGAGAGAGAGAGGGTGAGTGGCTAGACGTACCGCCGGACAAGAAGGGAAGAAGGGAGAGAGGGGAGTCGGAGAGGTATGGTGTGGCGTGGGTGGGGGGTAGGGGGGGGAATGGGGGGGGGGGGGGAGGGAGGGTCACTGGGCCCATGTGAATACGAAGCGTCTGTACTATGCCAACCTTCCTTTTTCTGACTGGAAGCTGTATATAACAAGAAGGGCCACTATAGTAAGCACAGACCCCTGTCAAGGCCGAATGGATCATGGAAAACTATATTTCCCTAGGGGAAGTAATTGTAGAAACGGACGGAAGGAGTTACGTCCCATGTAGTTTTCGTAATACGATTAGGAAAATATCAAATGTCAACGTTTATTTCACAAGAGGGTTTTTGATATTCCATGAAAATGTATTGCTTCATAGGTAGTTATTACTTCGTAAATAGTGACTATCCACTGTGAAATTTCGGTGGGAAAGGTGTAATAATCTTGCCTAGCAGTTCTTGAGTCCTTCAGGAATCCGCACCCAAAGTTCACATGCTCATCCTTGGACTGCTGTCCTTTTTCTCCTCCGCATTTGGTTGAAATCATTTTCCAGTGGTTTCTATGGGAGTATACTAGCTGCAAAAGCCTAAATCAGCTGTTTTCTCAGAGTAACAGGTTTTATCCTTCAGGAAAACAAGGTTATGGTGTTAGTCTTGAGAAGCCTCACAACTGATTTCTTTGAGACAATACCTATTTTCCCTTTTTTTCCCCTGAAGAATCACAGCTGGTTTCCACCAATGTCCTGATGAAAATAGATTTTATCCTTGAGGGAAACAATGTTCACGAGGATCACACTGTCGTCCATGTGCTTGTCATGGCAAACAGTGATCATAGCTGCTTTGTCTGTTAACGACATTTTCCACGAGAGAATGCCTGTTTTCCTCACAAAAACAAGGATAATAGGTGTTATCCCAACTGTGATCCAAACAAAAACAGATGTGATTCTCATGATAATAACTCCCCCCACCCCTCAACCCCACCCCCTCTTATTTGCTCTTTTCTTCTCGGATGAAAACAGCTTTTATCGAAGTCAAAACGCTGCTGTATTCCCATAAATTTGTCCGTTTCTTTTCTTGATGACAGCCAGCCGGACAGAAAAACAGAAAAACAAACAAATAAGCAAACAAACTAACGGCTGACGGCAAAACCACACGTTCCTTGATGAAGGTAATTAGTGTGCTTGTCTCTGATTTAAAGTGCATAATAGTGTGTGCTGACGAGGGACTGACTTCTCGAGCTGACAGATACCTAATTTAGCAAACGCGGGGTGATCGACCTCTCCACTTCTCATTGCCAGTATAGTCGACGTGCGAGGTTTAAAAGGTCACCACAGACACGTGATACGTCTTGGTTTTGTTTTTGGTTTGTTTGTTCTTTTTTCCTTTATTTCTTCTTCTTTGTTTTTTTAATCCTGTGTTCGTGTGCCTGGGAGAGAGTTTACGATGAGGTTTATTTTTGAACATGATAGCTGTAAACACATTACTACAATTCATCAATGTGATGGTTGCAAACATGCTGTAATATATATCTTCTCAGACGTCATCAACCTAAGATAAAACTCAATGCAAAAGAAACAAAAACAAACGTACAAACAAGCAAGCAAACAAAACCCAGTTATTTATCCAAGACTCCGGAAGACACTCAAGAGACATTGATTAAAGCAGTTAGATATTCCCACATATGGTGGGGTGGGGGGGGGGGGGGGGGGCGGTAGACATCACGTGATTGCTAACGTCAGTCAGTTTTGATTGTCCATATATCCGGGCAGGAGTGGCGGAGTCAGTGGTGGCGTTGTTTGGCCGTCTGCTGGTCGGCGTGGTACACAGAGCAGCCTTCACTTATGTCATTGACCTCGAAACTGACCTCAGACACAGGCTCTGTGTGTTATTTGTCCACTGACCCTTACTGGGCTTTATGTAATGTCCATTTGCTTCCAATTGGTCAGCGATACTTGGTTGTCGTCCCTTCCTTTGCCTGTGGTCAGTCGGTCCAAATGAGTTACCACCACCACCCGGCCGCCACCAGACTGTTGAAAGAGAGAGAGAGAATGATGCTGATTTTTGTTTCCAAGAATAACAGATAAACAATTACATGCTATTTTTTTTCATTGGGCCCATTGCCCCGAAAAGGAATCAAGAGTAGCTGGCAAGTTTAAGCTACCAAAATTACACACACACACGCGCGCGCGCGCACACACATACACTATATATATATATACACTTATAAACAAAGCTTGCTCTTATGTCTTAGATTGAAGAAATAGGGGGAGGATAAGCATTCACATCTGCAGTGGTAGATGATTCTGTCAACTAACAGTATGTGCTTGAGTGGGTGAATGGGGAAAAATAAAATAAATGCTTCTCAAAATGAGCCTTTAGCAAGCTTATAGTCTCCAAGTGGGAGACGATCTCCAATAGGGAGAAAACCCACTAACATATAACTCCTGGTCAGATACCGATATTTCGAAACCCGATTGTTTCTCCTCAGTGACCGCGGAAAGTGGTAATTTGACTCCTCTGCCTTTTCGGTTTTAAGAAGAATGCTATCCCAGAAAAAGCTGGTGTGCAATACCGTAGTATGTTTGTTGAGTTTTCAAAAAAACAACCAAAGGTGCCACCTAAGAAGCAAAAGAAAATCATGAAAGAGCAAAACAAGCTACATTTTCTTGCGAAAAGTAGAAAATATAAAAAGATAACCTCTCAAGACACAAGTGCTGAGGGCCAGTTCTTGGAATGAATCCGCAAGGGACTAAATTACAATAAACTAATAAATTCCAAGGATAAGTACCGAG
>CM065714.1:60735498-60740498 GCA_033310375.1 Conus canariensis
CTGAGTGGTCAACTCTATTGGTCAACAGCCAAAGCACTGTCAGTCACAGTGGGCAGCTTTACCGGTCAACAGCCAAAGTATTGTCAGTCACAGTGGTCATTTTTACTGGTCAACAGCCAAAGCATTGTCAATCACAGTGGTCACTTTTACTGGTCAACTGCCAAAGCATTGTCAGTCACAGTGGTCAGCTCTACTGGTCAACAGCCAAAGCATTGTCAGTCACAGTGGTCAGCTCTACTGGTCAACTGCCAAAGCATTGTCAGTCACAGTGGTCAGCTCTACTGGTCAACAGCCAAAGCATTGTCAGTCACAGCCCTGACAAGAGCTAAGAATTGTGTTAGCAGAACAACCTTTACTTGAATCTCCTAAAAACAAACAAAATGCATTCCAACACGAACAGTCATCGCAGCTGGTCTCAGTCTGTTTTTCTTTTCCATGTCAGTGGGAGTTCTGATGCATTGAAACACAGGAAAAGCAAACGCAGCAATGCATGTGATATGAGGGCATGCAACAGCCACGCCGACAACATGTGAATAGGAGCTTAACCTTGCGCCTTCCTAAACCTGCACCGTTCAACCCTGCCCACCTCATATGGTAAACAGGGAGGCTCCTGAACGGAGTCGCCACAAAGCCATGCTCGCCTTCTCCGTCATCCCCACTTTAACACCCCCACAGAGAAAGAGAGAGAGAGAGACAGGGAGAGAGAGAGAGAGAGAGAGAGAGAGAGAGAGAGAGAGAGAGAGAGAGAGGAGGGGGGGGGGGGGGGGGGAAGAGATCTGCTCTCGTTACCAAAATAGTTTTCACGGCTTAATTCCATCGCGGGGGCAAATATATGTTACATACCCAGTGAAACACAGACATGCGGGAGTAAACAACGCCAGGCGACTGTGTACGTATTAAGATGATTCGCAACGTTTATGAATTTTGATCTTACGTCATAAGTAAAGTAAAGTCTAATTTATATCACGGCGAGGAATCGCAGATGGCATGTTCATAGACTCCCTGACATGGTATTTGGTGTGTGCGACTTTTCATCACATCATATGATATGATATGATATCATATCGTATCACGGCGAGGAATCGCAGATGGCACGTTCATAGACTCCCTGACATGGTATTTGGTGTGTGCGACTTTACATCACATCATATGATATGATATCATATCATATCATATCATATCATTTTTTTAATCACATTATATTAATGATTGGGCTCATAACTTTATCAGCCCTTGCCTGAATATTCAGAGTAGAAAGAAACTAAGGAAAAGGTCTTCAGAGAAGAAGCTCCCCCCCCCCCCCCACCCCCCCACCCCCTCCCCTATCCCCACCTTCTCCTCAACCAAGTGTTTCGGCCCTGAAATTCTTCCATTCTAACAAGGCCGAGAAAGAGTGCTCATGGGCTTTATCATCCTTTTGGCATAAATATTCAGGAGTGAAACCTTCATTTTCTTAAATCACATACACGAGGGCGCAGTTGCAAATGTAATGGTAGTTTCCAATACATATATCAGTCTCAAAAGTATAATGTTTCCCGTGACTGGCTGATGTATTTTCGAAATTGTTAAGCGGTGGCATCGTGATAAGAGATTCTTCCACACGTTTTTAAACCTGTAAGTAAAAATAGTGACGTTTATTACCCTGTTTTGTAAAAAAAAAAAAAAAAAAAAAAAAAAAAAAATTAGATTTAGTGACGTTTATAACCTTGTTAGTATAAAAAAAAAAAAAAAACTGCGAAAAAGATTAGATTCAGTGACGTGTATAACCCTGTTATTTATTAAAAAAAAAAAAGCGAAAAAAAGATTAGTTCTAGTGACACTTATAACCCTGTTCGCGGAAAAAAAAGTTCTAAAAAAGAAAAGATTTAATGACGTTAATAACACTGTCATTTTTGTTAAGTGCCAAGAAAGATTTAGTGACGTTTATGATCCTGTAAGTAAAAAAAAAAAAGTGCGAAAAAAGTTTAGATTTAGTGACAGATTTTGCCAGTATGGTAGTTGACCCCTCGTATAGGTACTTGCCTTATAAAGTGCAAAGATTTTGCGTAGTGCTTTTATCCTACTGGGTCTGCAAAATTTTACAGGTCTCAGTCATGCCAGCCCTCAGTCTCCGATACCCTGAGGCAACATAATGCCTCCTTGCACGTGAAGTTATTCATTCTGATGATTTGCCCGGTGAATCTTTTCTGCACATTTTTGCAATCAGTTTACATGTTTTCTAAGGTATGGGGACATACCATATTTCCAAATTCCAAAGTTGGAGTCTGACCAGTGACTTCAACAGATGTCGGGACATTTGTTAGGAAATCATCTATGACACCTCAATCCCCCAGCCTGGGATTAGAGCAGAGGTAAGGCAAGGCAAGGCAAAACTGCACTTGTAAACAATATATCCAAAGAATATGCAATCGGCCTTCCCATAGATTAAGAAATAACAATGTGACAACGTGGAGTTGAGATAGAAGTGTGAATTCATCAGCGCTTTTGTCACAGGCTCAGCTAGCCTACATATTCCTTCAACGTTCTTGTTGACGACCCTCTACACAAAAGTTTAGTGCGACAGCTCTACGGCAGGGATAGTGGCGTACGTAAAAAAACAAACAAACAAACAAACAAACAAAAAAGCCCAGAACAGATCTGAATGCGGGACAGTTTCACATTGTGACACTGTACCGATCACCGTCATTACTGGATTCAGGATATTTTTACTTTCGGATCAGCTTAACCGGTGAGGTAAGAGAGTTCCAATCTAACCCATTCAGCCTTGTTTAATGCTGTTTGCACTCGCTCCAGTATTGCAGACAGTATCCAGGTCAGCTGACCGCTTGTTTTTTTTTTTTTTTTTTTTTTTTCTGTTGGGTAAAAAAAGACCGGTTAAATTTAACCTCGGACAGACTCGGTAGGCCAACTCACGCCATTGAAGCTCGAGCTTCGTTCAGCCGACTGTGCATTTTAACTACATTTCAAGGTGTCGTTCAGTCAGACCTACGTTTTACTTCATGTGCCGTTCAGTCAGACCTACTTTTAACTTCATGTGTCATTTAGTCAGATATACCTTTTACTTCATATGTCATTGTCAGACCTACCTTTTACTTCGTGTGTCATTTAGTCAGACCTAATTTTGACTTCATGTGTCATTTAGTCAGACCTACCTTTTACTTCATGTGTCGTTCAGTCAGACCTACTTTTAATTTCATGTGTCATTTAGTCAGATATACCTTTACTTCATATGTAATTTAGTCAGACCTACCTTTTACTTCGTGTGTCATTTAGTCAGACCTACATTTTACTTCATGTGTTTTTCAGTCCAGACCTACTTTTTACTTCATGTGTTGTTCAGTCAAACCTACTTTTTACAACGTGTGTCATTTAGACAGACCTACCTTTTACTTCATGTGTTGTTCAGTCAACCTACCTTTTACTTCATGTGTTTGTTCAGTCAACCTACTTTTTAACATGTGTGTTCATAGATCAGACCTACCTTTTACTTCATGTGTTTTCAGTCAGACCTACCTTTTACTTCATGTGTTGTTCAGTCAAACCTACTTTTTACTTCATGTGTCATTTAGACAGACCTACCTTTTACTTCATGTGTTGTTCAGTCAAACCTACTTTTTACACTGTGTCATTTAGACAGATACCTTTTACTTCATGTGTTGTTCAGTCAAACCTACTTTTTACAACTGTGTCATTTAGACAGACCTACCTTTTACTTCATGTGTTGTTCAGTCAAACCTACTTTTACTTCATGTGTTGTTCAGTCAAACTACTTTTTACATGTGTCATTAGACAGACCTACCTTTTACTTCATGTGTTGTTCAGTCAAACCTACTTTTTACAACGTGTGTCATTTAGACAGACCTACCTTTTACTTCATGTGTTGTTCAGTCAAACCTACTTTTTACAACGTGTGTCATTTAGACAGACCTACCTTTTACTTCATGTGTTCAGTCAACCTACTTTTACAACTGTGTCATTAACAGACCTACCTTTTACTTCATGTGTCATTTCAGTCAGAACCTACTTTTTACTTCATGTGTCATTTAGCAGACCTACTTTTACTTCATGTGTCGTTCAGTCAAACCTACTTTTTACTTCATGTGTCATTTGACAGACCTACATTTTACTTCATGTGTCGTTCAGTCAACCTACTTTTTACTTCATGTGTCATTTAGACAGACCTACATTTTACTTCATGTGTCGTTCAGTCAATACCTACTTTTTACTTCATGTGTCGTTCAGTCAAACCTACTTTTTACACTGTGTCATTTAGACAGACTTACTTTTACATTCATGTGTCGTTCAGTCAAACCTACTTTTTACTTACTGTGTCATTTAGTCAGAGTTACCTTTTACTTCATGTGTGTTCAGTCAAACCACTTTTTACATTCGTGTGTCATTTAGTCAGACTTACCTTTTACTTCATGTGTTGTTCAGTCAAACCTACTTTTTACTTCGTGTGTCATGTAGTCAGCCCTTTACCTTTTACTTCATGTGTTGTTCAGTCAAACCTACTTTTTACAACGTGTGTCATTTGGTCAGACCTACATTTTACTTCATGCGTCGTTCAGTCAGACCTACCTTTTACTTCGTGCGTCATTTGGTCAGACCTACTTTTTACTTCATGTGTCTTTCAGTCAGACCTACCTTTTACTTCATGTGTCATTTAGTCAGACCTACTTTTACTTCATGTGTCGTTCAGTCAAACCTACCTTTTACTTCATGTGTCATTAAGTCAGACCTACCTTTTACTTCATGTGTCGTTCAGTCAGACCTTTTTTTTTTTTTTACTTCATGTGTCGTTCTGTCAAACCTACCTTTTTACTCTACGTGTAATTCTGTCATAATTACCTGTCTTTTTATTCATAGATTGTTCTGTCAGAACTATTTTTTTCACTTGATGTATTGTTCTGTCAGAACTTTTTTACTTTGTGTGTCATTCACTTAAACTTACGCTTTTTTTCTTTCTTTCTTTCTTTTTTGTACTTTCATTCCCCTGT
>CM065714.1:60745498-60750498 GCA_033310375.1 Conus canariensis
TTTGGTATCAGTAAGCATGGCGTGACAACATGACACCCCGACGCCGCGTGTGCGAGCGGGCCTTTACTGCCAGAGTTTGCGGCATGTTAGGTAGCAGACAGGCAAGGTTAGTGACGGTACTGTATGCAGGGTAAACAAGTAAAGTCCGCGTGCAGCTGTGCCGATGGTGTCGCATGACTGGCTTGCCGCGATGACTGACTGAACGAAATTGGCCGGCGACCTTCAGGGGTCAGGAAAACAACCCGAATTGAGGTCAGCCAGCGGTCACTCGGCCAACGCTCTTGGCTGTGCAACCTGTCGCCACAGGCTGATTTAGCTGTGTGGGGGTGGCGGCCAATAGCAGATGAGGGTGAAGGGGAAACTCATTGACGGGGAAAGGAAAGGGGGGGGGGGGGGGGGGGATTGGGAGGAGGAGGTAAGCAGGAGAGGGACACATGTAAGATGGAAAGGCTCATAATTGGATCAGTGGATGGTCAAGCCTGAAAAAAAAAGTTTTATGAAATGGGTGAGTTGTAAAATATAATTGTGAAAATTGGAATTGGTGCTAAAACATTGTCAAGAGTGCATAGATACAGGGTAGACATATAAGATTGCAAACATGAAAATTAAGCAGACAGTAAGAGCTGTCCAAATTGACCACGTGGTTAAAGCTTGTAATAATGGCAAGGTGGATGACTGGTTAAACATAAAAATCATACAGATTTGAAATAAACAGGTTAATTTTTTTTTTAAGGCGACAGATGGAGGAACATAATCAGGTAGCCATGAGTGATACTGAGGAATCGTCCAGTTAGGGCCCTGAGTCGTTAGCCCTTTACCAAAGTCCTATTTAGAGCCCCCCCCCCCCCCCTTTCTATCGACATCATCGATTAGCGAATGTCTTTTCTCCTTGAGAGTGCTTATCAATGAGATGGACTCAAAGGAGTGGATGTGGAATGGTGGTGGATGGGAAGGCGGCACCTATTTCCTTCGTGCAGTCGGTCGCTGTGTGTGGGTAGACAGGTGCGTGGCACTTGGGGTTTTGGAATCTAATCACATTAGAACTCTATTACCCTGGATTGTGAGACAAGAAAGATGAGGTAACATGAGAATTCTGCAATGCCTGACATCAGTTTCGGTCAGAAATTGACAAGAAGCATCTCCCACTCTCTGAACAGAGAGCCAGAGTGGCAGAAACCAGCGATGACACTTCGTGTGTATCCCCGACGACAAGGCTTTCTCTTTGGGACAGCCCCCATGTATCCATGGTTTCTTTGAATCAGAACATGAAGTGTGCATGGCACTTATTTATGAGAGCAATATATCTGTCATTGTTCCAGCTTTCTAGCTTGGATCGTGGGCAAGACTACCTCCTAGAGCAATGATTAGTGACCAGGGGTGTAGGTTTGCCTCGCACTTGTGTGCTTAACAATGACTCACGTGAATTTCATTTTCTTTTTTTTTTTAAATCTCCCTTCCTAGTTTCATACGTACAGTCTCAAGCAGCTGCACGCGTTTGTGAGTCACGTGGGAACGGTGAATGATCCGTTCTGGAGGATTTCTCACCTGAGTATTAAGTTCAAGTCTCACAATAACTCATGTTTGTTTTATCTTCTTCTGCAGGGCAGTGACCTAGCGACAGGTGTATGTATGTGTGTGTGCGGATTGGGGGGAGGGGAGGGGGTGGGAGGGGAGGCGGGGTTTAGGGGGAGGGACAGGCACACCAACCACTGGGCGGACCGTACCTTTAATGACCGCATATTATGGGCGTTCAAAGACCCCGGGGCGGTTTTATTCCACCCAGGCCGGCCCCCGGTCTGCATTGGGAAGTGTCATGTCTTATGTTCAGCCCCCTGATGTAAATTTATGAGGGACACAGCTGGTAGGATGGACTCGCCAGCGTCTTCTGTGGCCCTCATGGGCACCGCTATCGAGGCGCACCTGCATAATAGGGTGCTTGCTGCCACTCGGTTTCCGAGTGAACGGCTGTGACCTTTCCTTAGGTCTGTGTCAACAAGCATCTTTAGAGCTAGGGGAAGGGGTGATAATAGGTGTTCGTAGAACTCTCTCTCTCTCTCCTCTCTCTCTCTCTCTCTCTCTTTGTGCGCGCGCGCGTGTGCATGTGTGTGTGTGTGTGTGTGTGTGTGTGTGTGTGTGTGTCCCACCTTCCCTTCTCTTGGAAATACTGGCACGTGAAATACAATAGCAACCTGATTTTGACTATATATCTGAGTTAGCATTACACCGTTATTGCACCAAAACGTTTACGGCCAGACACCGCTTATGATTTCGGGTCCTATTGTTGTCCAGCGCTAGGTCAAATACATGAAACGACATTCATCAAATAAACCTAAATGTGGTCGACACCTTTTTGGGTTCCGAACTTCGTTGATTTATGGCATCAACAATAAGCGGGAACGTACAAAAGCTGCGGCTGCAAAGTTGCCAATGTATGTATGGTATCAGTTATGATCTGTATTTACGTCCATGTGGTCATCAAATCATGTACTACCGTGACCTTTCCTCAGTGTCAGTTTCATCCAGCAGGTGTTGTTTTGGACGTGGATTACACACCATTTGCCGGGTCTTAAAGACGCAATGCGCGCGCGGTGACAGAAATAAGGAAGGGAATATGGACCAGTCTGAAATGCAGGGGATGGTGAATGGGGATTATGAACTAGACTGAGCAGATACCAGATCCAGGATACCATCCAATGGGATGATTAGGGGTTAAATGCCTTCATTATTTATGTCACTCACTTATGTGAGACAATTGTGTGCGTATGTGTACGTGTGAGCATTCTGTGTGTGTGTGTGTGTGTGTGTGTGTGTGTGTGTGTGTGTGTGTGTGTGTGTGTTACACCCCAGGGACATACTGCAGAATGCTATATTTCCTGAAAACAAATAATCTGATGCATAAATCATTTCCGGAAGACATTCTGGAGTTCCTGCGGACAAGACAGAGGACTAAAGACGAAGAAATGACAACTGCAAAGACAGACAGTGAGAATGCGCCCGAGGCACGAAGCAAAAACGTACATAGTTTGTCAGCAGTGGCAACAAGACGAAAGCGAAAACACACACACACACACACACACACACACACACACACACACACACACACACACACACACACACACACACACACAAACTCTAACACAAACTTGAAAGGAAGATGAAGAAAATGCTAGAAGTAGACGCTGGTCTTTTGAATGGAGGAGGATGTGAGAACCGGAGGAGAAGGGAGAGGAGAGGGAGGGAGGATGTTGCTGATCAGTGAAGGTGATGGATCGGGTGTTGTGTAAACATGATGATTATGAACATTTAACCAGCTGTTTACTGCCTGAATAAACAGCCATGACAGCCCTGATATTACCCTTTGCGGTCGGCTGGGCTGTAAGGAATATGAAGTGAATTAAATTGCCTAAATAGATTAGAAACGCAAGGCGTTTACGAAACGGTCAACATTCATTTGACCAGAATGTAGGAACCTCTTGCACTGTGGAAAAAGAAAAAAAACATGAAGAGTGTACTTAGAGAAAATAGAATCAGATGTAGAAATGGGCCAGTATATACCAATGGACGAGTATAGAAAGAAACAAAGGCACACGGAAACTAATGTGGTGAATGGATAAATAAAGGAATAAGAGCGTCTGTATCACACAGAATGCCTTGACAGTTAAGAGTGAAAAGCTTATTTGTAAGACGATATCGAAGGCGAGAATAACCAGCCGTGGACAGTGAAACGAGGGGACCGATTCAACACTGAGCTGATACCACTACAATGACAATGTGATAAAACGGGCAGCCGGGTTTGACCTCTCAACACGTGACTGTGAACGCAGTGCTCTGTCACTGAACCAACCAGGAATTCTTGGCATAGTTCTGTTATTACAACACATCATGGGTGTGAGGAGTTAGATGACCCTCTCTCCCACTATTCTCCATGAGTCATAGTGTCGGTTCGTCTATGGTCAAGTCAAAACATGAGTCACAGAGAGAGAGAGAGAGAGAGAGAGAGAGAGAGAGAGAGAGAGAGAGAGAGAGACAGACAGACAGACAGACAGACA
Organism: Conus canariensis; assembly: GCA_033310375.1. Classification (NCBI taxonomy): domain Eukaryota; kingdom Metazoa; phylum Mollusca; class Gastropoda; order Neogastropoda; family Conidae; genus Conus; species Conus canariensis. The sequence goes on from CM065714.1 coordinate 60,749,548, forward strand.
GACAGATAGATAGACAGACAGACAGACAGAGACAGAGACAGAGAGACAGGCAGAGAAAGAGAGAGAGAGAGAGAGAGTGAGAATGCGCCCGAGGCACGAAGCAAAAACGTACATAGTTTGTCAGCAGTGGCAACAAGACGAAAGCGAAAACACACACACACACACACACACACACACACACACACACACACACACACACACACACACACACTGCAGAGAGAGAGAGAGAGAGAGAGAGAGAGAGAGAGAGAGAGAGATTCAGATTAAAATGGTTTATTAATAGCAATAGTCGCGCTGAAGTTGGACATATACTAGGAAGGATGTTAGTGGCACGATGATATTGTAGAAGAGAGAGAGAGAGAGAGAGAGAGAGAGAGAGAGAGAGAGAGAGAGAGTACAAATACGATCCAAACTTTTTAATGGTGTATAAATACATAAGCTGAAGGCTCGTCTTAACCATGCCCCCACACACATGGAGAGAGAGGGAGAGAGAGAGAGACAGACAGAGACGGGGACAGACACGGAGAGACAGAGAGAGAGAGACAGACAAACAGATAGACAGACAGACAGACAGACAGACAGACAGGCAGCCAAAACGCATGGAACGGAACGTATAGCACAGATGCCAAGATGTTCTCAAGGTTTTATGGACCTTTTACGGAGAGAGACGGACTAGGATGACCTTTAACAGTCATCAGGAATCCCCATAGCAGATCAGAGATCAGGAACTCTGGATCCTATTAACAATATGACATAAATGTCATCTTTGCCATCTGTTCTTGAGACAAGCTCACGAACATCTTTTGCTCGCCGGTTGGTCGCTTATCTCTGATTACCAAGATGAATTTTTTTTAAATCTCCGACCACCAAGGTAAAGTTCTTCTTATCTTTGACCACCAAAATGAAGTTCGTGTTACCCCCAGGCGGCAAGATGAAGTCGTTCTTATCTTT
>CM065714.1:60777946-60782946 GCA_033310375.1 Conus canariensis
GTGTGTGTACAACAATATGTTAATCTGACAGTAAATGGTTTCAGTCAGTCAGTGTGTGTGTGTGTGTGTGTGTGTGTGTGTGTGTGTGTGTGTGTGTGTGTGTGTGTGTGTGAGTGTGTGTGCGTTTGTCATTACAACAATATGTTAGTCTGACAGTAAATGGTTTCAGTCAGTGGTGTGTGTGTGTGTGTGTGTGTGTGTGTGTGTGTGTGTGTGTGTGTGTGTGCATTTTTTTTCTTCTATAATTCAAAAGCAGATGGCCAAAATCGTTGGAACTAAATATTTTTACTTTGAAAATAAACACTCTACCATCACCATTACACCACCACAACAACTATTCTTCATCACCATCCCTTCATTGCAGGCTCTTCTCCGCTTTGCTTCCCACAACCTCTTCCCTCCCCGACCCCTTCTCTCCTCCGACTACCCACCCACCCACCCATTCTTACCCCTCCCCTCCACCTTCCTTTTCCCCCTCTTTCTCCCCCCTTCCCTCCCCTCCCCCAAATGTGACCAACCAGTCAGTACATAACAATAACAACAGTCAGTGGAAACACTGACGCCACGCACCACACTACTACTACACTCCTCATCTCGTGTCAGACAGACCGGGGGTTGGCCAAACTGGGGCGGCGACAGCAACAGAGAGGCTGCGAGAGACAGACAGAGCGACAGACAGACCGACAGACAGACGGAGACTGACAGAGACAGGCGCTGGCGCTGATGTCAGCTCAAATGTCAATGATCTCCTCATATTGGCGGCGGAGGTAGCGCAAGGTCGCACGCGGCAGGCGCGCGCGACGGACAGCGAAATCGGCCAAAGGGAGAGAATGAGTTCAATTTCCCCACGCGCCGAGCGGCGAGCACTTCAAGGACGACTGTCGTCCAGCCGAAAGGGTTGCTGCCCTCTCCGTCCTCCTCACCTGTCTGTTCGTCTGTCTTTGTGTCCGACCTCCTCCCCTCTCTCTCTCTCTCTCTCTCTCTCCTTTTATTTCTTTTTCTTCTTTTTTTATGATTATCATGTAAGACGTCTCACTTCGATGTGTTGTGTGTGTGTGTGTGTGTGTTGTGTGTGTGTGTGTGTGTTTGTGTGTGTTGTGTGTGTGTGTGTGTGTGTGTGTGTGTGTGTGTGTTTAAACAGGACAAATGCATAATCAAACGGAGGAAAATATCCCCTAGTGTGTTCTCATCTAAAACAGATCTTAAAGCTTACATTGCAACGCTTGTGGTAGGTTTCAGGTAAAGCTAACTGGACTGTGTTACATATGTGTAGGCCTTCAGTGTCAGCACACACACACACACACACACACACACACACACACACACACACACACACACACACACACACACAGAGAGAGAGAGAGAGAGAGAGAGAGAGAGATCTACTCAGCTGTATATTTCTGTTGCATTTCATCATTTTGTTCTTTAAAAAAAAAAACTTACAACATCAAGTGTGAACTCTAATATTCTTTTTGCTGTTGTTTTGAGTTCTTTTCCGTTCATACTATTTTCCTCCTGAAGTGTAGACTTAATTTTACCAATGATTTTATTTTCCTTTTTGTGTTTTATTTTGTTGTTTGTGTTGTTTTGTTTTGTTCGTCTTTTCCTACTTCTTCTTTTCATCTGTGTGTGTGTGTGTGTGTGTGTGTGTGTGTGTGTGTGTGTGTGTGTGTGTGTTTTGCTTGCTTATTTGTTAGTTTAAATTAGTTTGCGTTTGTAATACCACATAAATTTGCGTTTGTAAATACCACATAGATATGAACCCATATTTTGTTGTATAGTTGTAGCATTTAGAATTAGTTCAGAAGAGTAGTAATAATGGTGAGTATGAAAATCGACCTACTTAATAAATGCTTTTTGCTGTTTTAAAAGAACCACCCTCTCTCTCTCTCTCTCTCTCTCTCTCTCTCTCTCTCTCTCTCTCTCTCTCTCTCTCTCTAATATAATTTTCATCTTTCTTTCCATCCAGCATCTGCCCAGAGAAAAAAAAAAGATTTTATTGAACATCCGCGAGAACCAGTCAGCGGCGCGGGAGAGAGAGAGAGAGAGAGAGAGAGAGAGAGGAGAGAGAGAGAGAGAGAGAGATGATCGAAGAACCGTTCTGAGGAATGGGGGATGCTTTGGATGATGAACCCATGAAATGATTTTCTGCGTGACCCATGAGGCATTATATGGTAGGATGATGTGTTATTAGACCGCTTCTTGCTAGAACGTTTTTTTTTTCTCCCCCCTCCAAAACGTTTTCTTTCCTCCCCCCCCCCCCCTCCCCCCTGCTAAAACGCTTCGTTTTCTCCCTTCCCCCTTCTCCCTTTTTCTCCCCCCTCCAAAACGTTTTCTTTCCTCCCCCCTCCCCCCTGCTAAAACGCTTCGTTTCCTCCCTCCCCCCCCCCCCCCCCCCCAATCATTTTTCATTTCAATTGTCTCGTTTTGATCTTTCTTGAATTTTTATTTCATTTTGTGTGTGTGTGTGTGTTTTTCATTCACGTTTTCAAGTTTCGTTTTCATACACGTTCGTTGTAGTTGTTTTTCTCTGTGTTGCTTGCAAGATTACTACTTTCTTTTTTCTACTTATCAAATTCGACAGATCGATTTAAACGTGGCCACAGGAGGAGACCACTCCAGTCACTTCCGATGTCTAGTCACTTCTAGGGCACTCATTTCTAGTCATGAATGTGTTTGTTTTCCCAGTCTTAGTAGATGTGGCGTGTGTGATGGACTGTTCAGCACGCAGACGTCTTTTTTTTGTTTTGCGCTGGTATTAACAGACAATATAGGAAATATAGCAAATGTGGTTCCAGTGATTTAGGTGATGAATTTCACTATGGTTTCAGTATGGTTACTTGTTCTTATTTTGATGAAAGTCGTAAACAGTTACTTAAACCATATTATTATTATTATATAAGCACCCTAGCTCTCAAATTTGTTTAGTTGTTTAAAAAAAAAAAATAAATAAAAGGGAGGGGAAAAAGGAAAAAGGTCAACACTACCCAGAGAGGCTAAGTTTCTTCAGACTGTCATGTTTAATGTGTAAGTCAATATGAATTTTTTTTTAGTGGTGTGTTCATGTTCTCGCTACCAAGGATTGCATTGTCAGTTTAAATGTGTCTGTGTGTGTGTGTGTGTGTGGTGTGTGCCCGCCAAGTTTTAGGGACTCGTGCAGCGCTCCAGCGACTTTCGTCCTGCTTCCTCCTTGAGGCGGCCTCACGCGGCACAGGACCATCGCCACCCGAGCATGAAGAAGGCCGCCCGGTGGTCCTGAAGACAGCCTGATGTTTGGGGGACAGCAGGCAACACACACCGACGCCTACCGTCGGTCGACCAAGAACCTGAAACTGAACCAACGTTCAAGACCAACTCCACCAAACTTGAACCAACATTCAAGAAGATGACGACCAGAATTGAGCCAGTGTTCAAGAGGAACACGAGCTCTGGGAGACAAATGCGACGACCCTCATTGAAATTACCCACTACTGCCAGGCGACAACAGTTGCCACAAATATGCAGACCTATGTCTGCATGAACCTTGTCCTTAAGGGCCTCAGGCCAATAGGACGTTAATCTCACCCTCAATGCAATGTGTGTGTGTGTGGTTTCCATCCCATACTCTGAGAGAGAGAGAGAGAGAGAGAGAGTGTGTGTGTGTGTGTGTGTGTGCGCGCGCGCGTGTGGGTATGGGTTGTGTGTTATCCATGTTTTAGCTGCAAATGTGTATTGTTTCTGAAATGCTTTTATACCCCCCCCCACCCCCCCCCCCCCCCCCCCCCCTTCCCTTTCTGAATGACAATTTGTTGACTTTGATTTTGACTGACCTGCTGGAGGAAAAGGACACGACACAACGAAAGTAGTGTCTACCTTTTCTTCAGATTCAGCCTGTTCTGCACACTCTGTAAAGCAAATGTTTTGAAAACATCATCTCTGTGAAAGAATGAACCACCAGTACCGTTTGAAGCAAACCTACCACAGGTGGGTTTGAGGGAGGGTTCGGGTGGCTGGCTGGGTACAGAGGCAATGCTTAGTTATCGTGACTGTGTGAGGATAGTGCTAGTGCTAGATGTCTCTGTTCACTGTGCCCTCTCAATGCTTCATCAATTATTCTGGTGGTGATGGTAAGGTGGGGATAAATATTTCCACACACCGTCCCCTGTGTCCTTCAGTTACTGACAAACCATCGAATTAGTTTTTTTGTTTGTTTCAGACTGTAGCCTCCCCCTCCTTTCTCCCCCCTCCCATCCCCCCTCCATTTTCCCTCTCTTGCCTCTCTTTTCCACCCGACCATCCCAGGCCTTCCCTTCACTCTTCTTCCCCTCTCCAACCACCCCCTCGCCTCCCCCCCCCCCACCCCCCCCCCTCACACGCATCTTCTCATGGCATGGGAATGTTAATCTGTTTCTCAGGCGAACGTTTTTTTGAAACATAATGAAATCTAAGAGAGAAAAAAAGCCTTTTCATCGACACGAGACACGGAAAATTATCTCAATGTCTTTCATCGACACGAGACCCGTAGATAATCTCCCTTAACTACGTAAATTATCTCCCTTAACTGAAGGCAGCATGACAGAAGGGCAGGCTGACAAAGTGGTCCCTTCGGTACTCCCGCTCCGTCATTCACAACATTGTCATTTCTCGTCCTTGGAGAGGATGGTCACACACGATTAACAGCACAGCATGATCGGCCACCATATGTTTTCATCACGGCCTGAAACGACTATCATCTTCCACACAGTGGGTCGGCGGTCCAACCCCCCCCCCCCCCCCCCCCCCGGGACTGTGTGACTGGACGGTGATTTCCTATCTCCTTGGCAGAGCAGAGCTGAGACAATTCAGACAGCAGAACCCTGACATCCCCGTGGGTAGGTGGTGGTAGGTACGCTGTGGGCTCTGGCCCGAATATTGGTGATGGATTTTTGCTGACAGAGTTCATGGCCATGCGGGCTGATTTCGATAATACAGTCTTGTTTGTAATTGGAAGAGGGGGGGGGGGGGGGGTAAGGGGGATGGGG
>CM065714.1:60790446-60795446 GCA_033310375.1 Conus canariensis
CAGCATAGAGACTACTAAACAGTGCCTAGTGCAGATACTGACCCCACAACCAACCCTGTCAAATAGGCTGAAGATCAGCCAAACGATTTGAAATTTTGCAGACAGACAGACAGATTGACAGACAGAAGGCAGACAGACAGAGACAGACAGACAGACAGACAGGGAGCTTCGACTGGCAACAACTGCACAGACGCGGATGAATGGGATGATGGGGAGTCACAGGGTTCCAGACCCCTCCCCCTCCCTTCTCCGCCCCCTCCCCCCCCCTCCCATCCACCACTCCTCACTCTATTACACAGCCCAAGTCAAAACAAAACAAAACAAACAAACAAACAAACAAAACAGAAAGAAAAACAACAAAAAAAAGAAAAAAAAAGCGTAAACGTACTTTCAAAATAGAGCTGAAATCAGGGGAATGACAGGAGCACGTTGACAGTATGTATTGCAGACAATATGACTGGGGGGTTTGCCCCCCTCGCCTACCTCTGTCCTCCTCCCGCCCACTCCGTCCCACTTACTCTTCTTCACTATCATTATTACTGCTGTTGCTGTTGCTGTTGTGTGCTGTTGTTGTTGCTGCAGCTGGCCCACTACTACTGCTACTAACTACTACTACACAACAACAACAACAACTACTATCACTACTACTACTACTACTACTACTACTACTACTACTTTACTATACTACTACTACTACTACAGTCGAATGGTTTGGTTTTGGAGTTGACGGTCGCATGATAAACCCACTCATGGGGTCCGATTTTTAATGGCTGGAAAATCCTCTCTGTCTACTCACAAATAAGTGGGTACCTCATTCCGATCAAAGAAGGTTGAGGCGGTGGAGGGAAAGGGATGAGCTCCGTCTTCCATGTTGCTGTTGCCTAAGACATGGCGAATCTCTAAAGTTCACATGGCCATTAGGCGATGGCGCTTGAACCTTTCTGAATCCTACTACTACTACTGTTGTTGTTGTTGTTGCTGCTGCTGCGGTTATGACTTACTACTACCACTACTACGGCTATGGCCGATGATAATCCAGGGACGGAATATCAACAACGTTGACATCCCATCTCAACAGACACTTCCGGGTATCAAAATATGGGTCAACAGACGAATGTTCCCAACAGGAAGAACCTGTCCTGGCTGTTCCAGCCACCGTTAACTTGCCTGCTGCTAGAATATAAATTGCCATGTACCACTGGGTGCGGTGGTGGATGGACATCCTGGAGGCAGACCTACAGCATAACGGATTCCACTGACAACAATGCCTCTACTTTGCTGCGCGTAACTGAATCAAGTCGAGGGCTGTGGAGATCAGTAACTGCCCAGATGCCCATTGCAGCACTCTTACAATGAACTGTCAGATGAAACGTGGCAACCACAACTGACAACAGAAGCAAATCTGCCAGTTTGACTGTTTGCTGCTCATGATTTTCATACAGCTTATTATATCACCTACGATCTTTGTCTACTCAGCTTAATAACGGTAGAGCAGTGTTTTTAATCTCCACCTGTAGCCCATTTCTCAATAACTGCTAACTATGTAAGTCATCGTGAAGAGGGATCTGCCACTGAAGCAACTAGGGATGGAGAAGGAGGAAGAGGAGCGTATGTCGGGCTTACAGAACTGAAGGCTCCTATCCCTGCTGCCACTGGCAGATATTTGACCAGCTCAGGGCAGAAGCAGAAGCTTCGTGCTCACCTGCAGGGAGCTCAAGACCAGACATGCCAAAACACGGTTATCTTCATTAATGCCACGTCAGTGATAAATGCACTGCAGATGATGCAGAACAAAGAACCGAATGGATTTGTCCCTGACCTGTTCAAGTTGGCTCCTCTGGTATACACTGTACTCCAGTGGATTCCTGTATACCGTGAAGTCCATGGTAACACGAAGGCTGATAGAACGGCAAAGGAAGAAGGGGAGTCAGACCAAGATAACAGAAAAGTCCAATATTATGAAGAGAAGACCATCAAGGTTCTGTTTCATAACGAAAAAAAAAAATAGTGCCAGCACCACTGAGATCTGGACTAGTGTAACAACTACCATCATCCGAACAGCGCTGATCTGGCGATCTTGCTCAGATAGAGAACAGTTCGCAACAGAGTGTGCTGAAATGCACGATGAATTGATAGTTGGCCAGGTAGGCAGGGATCTTTGTGACACTGCTCTTAAGACCTTCTCCAAGCCTACCCCTGACCAGGATGCCCTTCGGAGAGTCATATGGTCACACCAGACATTTATGAAGGGGAACTTCTATCCATCCTGGAGGACTGACTTATAACAGCTCCGTTTGTTTGATGGCAACTTGCGTTATCATTCAGCAATCAATGAAGAAGAGCTAACTTCGAAATCTTCTAAATGAAGGAGAGCTAACTTCGTAATCTTCTAAACGAAGGAGTGCTAACTTCGTAATCTAAACGAAGGAGAGCTGATTTCGTAATCTAAACGAAAGAGACCTAACTTCGTAATCTTCTAAAAGAAGGAGAGCTAACTTCGTAAACTAAACGAAGGAGAGCTTATTTCGTGATCTTCTAAACGAAGGAGAGCTAACTTCGTAATCTTCTAAACGAAGGAGAGCTAACTTCGTAATCTTCTAAACGAAGGAGAGCTAATTTCGTAATCTTCTAAACGAAGGAGAGCTAACTTCGTAATCTTCTAAACGAAGGGGAGCTAACTTCATAATCTTCTAAATGAAGAAGAGCTAACTTCGTAATCTTCCAATGCTTTGTGCACTGCACGTTTCCTCACACGACATCCAGTCAAAGGACAGATGATCATTTGCGATGTAACCTGACTGATTCACTGTGCAGCAGATGGCGCCGTGAATTCTCTAACTCATCGTGAGAAGGAATACAAGATTCGGTGAATCGCCCAGCCCAACGTAAGTTCATTATTATAAACAAAAGAGGGAAAGGTGGAGGGGGAAATTCCGATTAGGGAACAACTTATCCATAACCGAGAGCGAAGAAGTTAATCTTACCATTCAGGTGAAAAAAAAAAAAAAGACAATTGAAACAAAACAGTCTCTGTTCCAGCCTCTTGTCGTTTCTAATGATGGAAGCTCCCACACTCTCCACTGGTTGCCTGTTTCCGATCGAATGGACCACAAGCAGCTATCTACTCAGACGTCTTCTGCTGTCAGTGGCACCGGACCGGGGTATCTTACTGAAGCCCTCCAAATCTGTACTCCGTCTCTCCAGTTCCGCTCGTCTTCTGATACAGCACTTCTCAGGATACCTCCTGTCAGAAGTAAGATTCATGGACAATGACCTGTTTCTTTTCAAGTCCCAGTGACATGGAACAGAGATTCTCTGACAACAGCCGACACTCTCGCCCCCCTCGCTTCTTTTACATCGGGCCGTAAAAACTTGTGTCTTCCTCGGCGATAGCTCTGGCTCTTGCATGTCCATCTAAACAGTAGGTACTTCTTCATGTGTGTATGTTTGATTGTGAAAAAAAAAAAAAAATAAAAAAAATAAATATATATATATATATATATATATATGTGTGTGTGTGTGTGTGTGTGTGTGTGTGTGTGTGTGTGTGTGTGTGTGTGTGTGTGTGATATTATATATCTATATGTGTAGGCTATTGTAGAGAAATGTGTGTGCTGGGCATGTTTGTTCGTTTGTTTTGATATGTAAAGACTTGTTCGGTGCAATTTGTTGTGTGTACATGTATTGTGTACATGCATAATATTGATTGATGTGTTATGCAGATTATGTATATTGTGTACACATATCAATAATTTTTATTAATCATCTAGCGCAGCTTTCTGGATAGTGTGCTATGTATGTGTCTGTTATTATTACCATCATTAACAACAATGTTATTAAAGGTTCGGTGGAAACGAAATGATTGTTCTTTTCGAGGGTCATAGATAAGAAATGAAATTGTTTCAATCATAGAAATACAGTTAAACTATTTGTTATTTCATTTATCTTTTATTTCTTTATTTGGAGGGGGTCCATACAACCCAGCCCCTCTTATGACAGGCCGGTAAAAAGACACCTTGACGACTCATAATGTTGCCATGAATCCAGCGGTTATGCTAGATGTGCTTGACTGTCTGGTCTCTGTGTCTCTGTTTATCAATATTCAGCAAGTAAATCACTCTTGTTTGTTTCACACCCAACCCTCATCCCCACGCGTACCTTCTCCCTCCTCTCCTTCCTTTCCACTCTGTTCCTTGTTACATTTGTGAGTTCGTGCGTGCGTGCGTGCGTGGGTGAGTGCATGCTTGTGTGTGTGTGTGTGTGTGTGTGTGTGTGTGTGTGTGTGTGTGTGTGTGTGTGTGTGTGTGCGTGTGTGTGTGTGTGTGTGTGTGTATATATATATTTACGTGCGTGAGTGTGTGCGTATGTGTACGTGCGTGAGTGTATGCATGTGTGTGTATGTGTGCGTGCGTGCGCGCGCGCGCGCGCGCGCGCGCGTGTGTGTGTGTGTGTGTGTGCAAGGCAGGGGGGGGGGGGGGGGGGGGAAGAGAGAGGTGTGTTCATGGGAGATAACTAACATGTTTCGACGTGTAGGGAAAAAAAAATCACCACTTGAATGGCCTTGACCTATGATACGATATCAGTTCCCGCAATTCTTGGTTGAAGTAAAAACATGAAAATATGAAAAGCAAATCTTCAAAGGAACAAGCCGACAGAGTTAAGGCCTAATATTTCCATATCTTTGGCAGCGCGATTCTAATGTAAATGAAGTAACCCAATACAAGTCGCTGAAAACAAATAATAAAATAAAATGAAATATCGCCGTTTATATTTCACGTCACAGTCAAGACCTCTTTTCCATTCCTTACACCCACAGGGGGTATAAACACTGACCAATGTGACACTTACTTTTTATGATCGTCATTTTCTCGGACTCGTACCTCATTTAAATCTTACTGTATGTGTGTGTGTGTGTGTGTGTGTGTGTGTGTGTGCGCTTGCGTGTGTGTGCTTGCGTGCGTGTGTGCGTGCGTTTGTGTGTGTGTGTGTGTGTGTGTGTG
>CM065714.1:60797946-60802946 GCA_033310375.1 Conus canariensis
AGTTGGAAGTGGCAAATGTAGCTTCTCTAAACGACGGGGAAATGGATGGGTATAGTTGGAAGTGGCAAATGTAGCTTCTCTAAACCGAGGAAGATACATTTCATCATTTTCCGTAGTTTTGCCAAGCTTCACAGGGATTAAGGGTAAACGGGGAGGTGAAATTACAAGAAGTGTGAAAATTGTTTTGGCATAGTATTATGCGATCTCATTATGTTATCCGCAAACTTTTTTTTTTAACCATACATTATGTACATTGAATTCAATGAATCAAATCAAATCGGATCTAGAGGCTTTCTTGAGCGAGCTGAAACAAGTATACACATTATACTCATATATATGTACATTGCTTGAAAAATGTGTTACCATCAGTTTATGTGTGTGTTTGGGGGAGGGGTGGGGTGGATACGCTCTTCGGCTGTAAGTGAATCACTTTGCAAGTAGCATTGAACTAAATACTAATGCTACGAAGAAAAGCAAAAATAAGATATATAAAGAAGATGGTAAATGGTTATGAATGGTCTATTAATGTCTTGATCGTCACTTCTGGAGCAGCGCTAGGGGACACTATGGTCGTTACTGTCATACATTGTGTGTGTCATAAAGAACATGCGAAACTGAATTATAGTAACACTTCATGCTCCAATGCACCTCAGGCTAGTGTTTCAGCCAGGCCGCATCCAGATTGTAACTCCTAGATGCCCTTCTGCTACAAAATTTTTCCCTGGCGCTGTCAGGATTTGAACTTGCAACCTCCGGATGGCTGGGCGTCTCGAGGCGTTACCTCTTTAGACAGACGTCTTACCCACGTCGTCATGGGACACAAGTTGGGAAATTTAAGCCCTATGGTGCTCACTTTTGTTCCTCCTCGACCAGATCCAGGTGGAACTTTTTTCAGCTGCCTCTGCCATTACCTTCAGGGTTCTGATCCTCTTCTTGCCACAGATCGCAAGCTGTTTTATGAGAACGTAAGCGGGTGGGCCTACAAATCCCCTTGCTCCAACCTTTATGGTGAGAACTTTAACGTACAGGAAAGCCAGATTCATCTAAGTGCTGGCTATTCTGGCAAACTTCCCACACTTGTAAACGTGTGCTTGCTCCATTCTGCTTTTATATGACATAGTTAGTTCAATCAGAATCAATTGCATGATGAACCTGAGTGGAGAGCAATATCCGGTCTAATGCCACTCTTCCTGATGATCGTTGGAATTCCGGAAGGTCTGCTGTGCACTAATATCCATCCGCTCCATCCAGCACGTAAGCCTGGCTTCCGTGCTCTCGATCTCACAGCTGTTCCAGACCATGTTTTGTGGCCTTCTGCCATGTAGGACGTCGATGCTGGGACCTCTAGAAACTTAGTGTTTGCTCTGGCAGTACTAATTGCATGTGCGATCTCTTTTGGCCCTTAGTTGTGTCTCTATGTGTACTTTACCCGCGTTAGCACTGCTTTGCATGAACTCCGACTACGGACATGTTCCACTGTTTGTTTACCCTGACAAAGTGGACACGTACGACATCTGATTTTCCCTATTTCACCAAGTTTGAATTCCAGGGAAAGTAATCATGTACAGATCTGAGAATGAAGCCGATAGTGAGAGATGCCATGTGTCATTTCAGTTGAGACTTCATATGTGTCTGTTTTCGCACGTAGTCCCCTGCCCCTGTTAGCCGTGTTGAACTACTTCTGGATTCTCTAGGCATCCTCTTCTTTTTTTAGTTCTTGTGCTACCACGTCTTTGCTCTCTCTGTTGCCTTCGACCACCACTTCATTTCTGTTTACCACAGCCGCTGTCTATTGGTTTGCGTGTGTCTAGTTATTTCCGTCAGCTATGTTTTTCCTTTGCCATGTTCACATCCCCCCCCCCCCCCCCCCCCCCCCCCCCCCCCCTGAACTTTCCGTTTTCTGCCAGTCTTAAGCTTCCATTGAACTGATCTCATGACCTTGTCTTCGGAGTCCTCAAGCAAGGCTAAAAGCTTTGCTTTGCCCACTTTGCGCTCCTCCAAGATGGATGTCAGGGTTAGCTTCCTGCCTCGCTTTGTGGCATTAGAGCGCAACGTCAGTGAGATTAGGTGGGAGACCGAGCCAATTTCTTGTGTATTTGTCCATTTTGTTTCATTGATTCCAACACACACACACACACACACACACACACACACACACACACACACACACACACACACACACACACACCACACACACACACACACACACACACCACACACACACACACACACAACACACACAACCACACACACACACACACACACACACACACACACACACACACATACACACACACCACACACCACGCACACACACCACACACACACACACACACACACACACACACACACACACACACACACACACACAGCGTGACAGTCTCCCCAACCCTTCTTCTTTACACTTTCTCCTCCTCCATTTCATTTGTTTCCATCACTGTCAGATTTCTGTATTCCAGTATCTCAATCATCTCAATGGCATCCGTTCTTGTCCGTAGGTCTTCCCTGATTATTAGAGGGCCCGTGGTGACCGAAGTTGTTGGCTTGTTCGTCATTTTATTGTTGACCGAATATTGACGCTGGGTCTCTCTCTCTCTCTCTCTCTCTCTCTCTCTCTCTCTCTCTCTCTCTTCTCTCCCCTCGTGTATGTCTCTGTGTGTGTATATATATATATATATATATATGTATGTATATATATATATATATATATATATATATATATATATATATATATGTGTTGTCTCTCTCTTACCGTATGCAGAGTTGTCTACGGCGTCTTTGTATAGCATAAATACTTATTTATTCCATGTTATCAACGTTCAAAAGAAAACATTGTCTGAACACAAAAGAACAACGTTTAACTCTTATCAAAGATTGATTAGTATTAATAAATCAGGCAGATCTTATCCAAAAGCTTGTGTAGTAATTGTTTTTATAAGTCAATGTGTTTTTCACCTTTCTTAATAAGTACTCTACTGATATGTTAACGAATAAAAACAAATGTAAGAAGACGACGTAATAAGGAAGCTGGAGGATATACAATTGAGAGAGAGAGAGAGAGAGAGAGAGAGAGAGAGAGAGAGAGAGAGAGAGAGAGAGAGGGAAACAGGCAGGCAGACAGACAGACAGACAGACAGAGGCAGACGCAGAGACAGAGACGGAAACCAAGTGTATGTGTGTGTGGTGTGTGTGTGTGTGTGTGTTTTTGTGTGTGTGTGTGTGTGTGTGGTTATGTGTGTGTGTGTGGTGTGGAGAGAGAGAGAGAGAGAGAGAGAGAGAGAGAGAGAGAGAGAGAGAGAGAGGGAGAGAGAAAACTTCCCCCTACGTAGTCATTTGTTTGTTTCCGGAATCAGACAAGGAGATCTTCGGTCAATGTTCGGACCAAGACCCTTTGAACTTTGCAGGACAATGAGATAGGTGAACATGAGAGAACAAAGGCCTGTCCACCAATGGACGTGCTCTTTGTATAACCTTTCGGTCAATGCCGCTGAGGAGAGAGGTGAATGTCTGCTGACAAGATGGCTCTGTTGAATTGACGGAACGCGCAGATAGAATCAGCTGTCTTGGTCTTGCCGGTTGTTTCTGTTGAGGTTTAATGTGCCAGACTAAAATAAATAAGTTGTAATCCTTCTTTCTCATTCCTTCTTGTCTGTACTCCCACCGCAACCCATCTCTCTCTCTCTCCTCCTCCAATCTCCTCTCTCTCTCTCTCTCTCTCTCTCTCCTCTCTCTCTCTCTCTCTCTCAGCTGTTACCACTGTGCAGAGATATATCAATGTCGGCTGATGCAACGAACTTTCTTCGCTTCATCGTCGTTCGTGATGTGGGTTCAATAAATGCGCTCATCAGTCATCTTCAGGAGGATGATCAGGATTATAAACAATACGGGGACCCTGAACAATATGTGCTTCACGCGAGAAGAAAAGACAAAGGCGAAGCAAACACTGGTGTCAGAGGTGTATTCCACGTACATTCGAGTCCATGTAAGATCACATCACTTGTCCATCATACGCTAGTACCAGTATATCATACATAGTTCATAGGACTTGGCGGAAATGCGGGCGACAGGACTATTATCGGCATCGTTTTTATCACTGAATGCGATAAAGATGTGAAGTTCATTTGTGTTAAGGCCCTCCGCCCACACCTTTTCCTTCCCATTCTTCCACACAAACACCTACTCCGCACCCGTCCCGCCACTCCACCACTCCAACACCCGTCCATACGCCCCCCCCCCTCCCCTCCCTCCCCGTCCACTCCCACCCCAATGCCCTGTGTGGAGCTCAGACATGTTGCCGAATGAATGTTCTTTTTCTTTTTTTCCACTCTTTGGCGCATTCGCGCGCGCGCGCACCACACACACACACACACACACACACCACACACACACACACCACACACAACACACAACACACACATCACGCACACCACTCACGCACGCACGCACGCATAGCACGCGCCGCACCCCACACACACACACACACACACACACACACACACACACACACACACACACACACACACACACACACACGGGGGAAGTGTGTGGGGGGGGGGGGGAGAGAGAGAGAGAGAGGGAGAGAGACCCAGCGTCGATATTCGGTCAACAACAAAATGGCGAACACGCCAACAACTTCGGTCAGCACAGGCCTTTCAGTAATGAAGGAAGACCTATGGACAAGTACTGATGACACTAAGATGATGGAAGCACTAGAACAGAGAAACCTGGCAGTGATGGACACAACATAAAGTGGAGGAGGGGGAAGGGTAAAGAGGGAGGGCGTGGGGGAAGGGTTGTGTTTGGAAGCAGGGTAATGGCTTACCCGCATAAAAACACCCGGTCAAGGTCTGTGAGAGATGAGACATGAAAAAGAAACAACGTACTCTCCGGATCATCAGAGAAATGTAAGGGAGACAATGCACCAGGAAGGCAATCAGGGAAATGTAAGGGGGACAATGCACTGTACACATAATCAGAGAAATGTGCGGGGAGATAATTTC
>CM065714.1:60807946-60817946 GCA_033310375.1 Conus canariensis
TTCTCCCTTTTCTTTATTTCTGTTTTTCTGTTTCTCTTGTCTGTAGAGGTCCTCAAGATTGAAACGCGTTGCTTCTGTACTGTTACTTGTTCGGTCCATTCGTTTGACGGTCTAGTGAGCCAAATTTTATTTATTCTATTGATTCAACAGTCAGTCTCGTTAGTTTTTACCGTGTTCTGTCTGGTTGTTGCGTTGCAACTGTAGACAAACCAATACAGTACAATGAATGGGCATATCTGTAGTCTTGGGTGCGTCTATAGTTGTTTTGTCCGTAAAAGAAGTAATGAATCTGATACTAAAGGGCAAATGAGCTGAAAGCGGTCTTCTGTCACGTAGCTCTTGATGTTCACAATCGAAAGTAATGACTGCAGATCCTCACAAAATGGTGGGACATCAACAAGGTAGACTGGCAAAGTGGCTGAAGGCCTCATTTCATCACCATTATTGCAAGACGGTCGATCGGAGGGGTGTATTTACCAACGCTTGGATGGTCAGGGACGTATTCAGAATCTCTACATCCCTCTACCCTCAGTAATGTGCCACAGTGTAAAGGTGCTGTTACCGATCAAGTCTTTTATGGTGTCCATCCAGAACGTTTTTGATCTGCCTCTGGGGCGTCTGTCCTCAGTTGTAACCTACAGTATGGTCTCACACAAGGGGTCGTGGCTAGATACACGCCCGTACTAAGCAAGCTAATGCAGTGCCTAACTGGTAGAGGTTCTCGCGGACGTTTGTGGTCAAACATTCTCCATCAGAATGACACTTTGATGCTTCAAGCAGTGTCACTGTTACCAGTTCCTTCTGTTATCCATTAGAGCTTGTCTTCTGGTTTGGCAACAGCAGCTTTGTCAGTATCTGCGTTATTTTAGGTCTGCTAAGGTCCGACAGCGGTCATTTGCATGCGTTTCCTCTAGCGCACTCTCTCTCTCTCTCTCTCTCTCTCTCTCTCTCTCTCTCTCTCTCTCTCTCTATCACACACACACACACACACACACACACACGCACGCAACGCACGCACGCACGCACGCACGCACACCAACACACACACACACACACACACACACACACACACACACACACACACATTACTTGCTATACTCAAATCATTGGATTTCATTTTGAATTTCCCCATAAATAACAGTCAAATCGTAATATGCGCTGATTCAAAAGCAGCATTGAATGGTACTAAGTCTTCTAATTCATGTGTACGATTAGACATGATAACTGAAATTAATCATATAGTACACCTTCTTTCCCAAAAAGGCATTAATATTACTTTTTGTTGGGTGCCTTCTCATTGTGGTGTATTGGCAAATGAACAAGTAGACAAAGTTGCAAAAAAGGCAGCTCAAAACCTTAGCGGCACAGTAACAATAAATGTTCGCTTAGATCTGGCAGAATGTTTCTCTATCATAAATAAAACATCTCATGATAATGCAACAAAAACACTGAGGAACTCGGACATATATTATTATAACAATTGCATCAAATGTAATGACGAAAACAATGGGATAACATCATACAAAAGATTTATTTTCTCATCCAGGGAGATTGAAAGTCTAATCCATAGGCTTCGTTTAAACTCGTTTAAAACAAAATATTGCAAAGATATTAAATGTATGTGTGGGGATTCTATAAGTGTCAATCATTTACTGATTCATTGTCCTAAAACAAAAGAGCTTTTTAATAAATCAGGTATTGAGGGTTTTATTGATGGATCGACTCCTTTATCACTATCCAGTATATTAAACAATTTTGCTACTCTTGAATCTATTTCTAGATGTTTATTAGGCTGTTCACTTAATATTTATCTTTGGCATTTGTGATTGTTACAGTTACAATTTTAGTTTAAGTTAAACGTTCAGATGAACAGGGTGGGGTGGAGGGTTATGATTACATTCCTTACGTACTACTTTAAAACTTACACTCCCTTACACTCCCTAAAAAATGCATCTCTCTCATTCTTTACACCAAGCTCACTCTACACTATAATATTGTCTGAATCACTTTTAGTGGAAGGACGTTAAACTGAAGAACAACAACAACGCACGCACGCATGCACACACACACACGCACACACAGGGAGAGAGGGAGGGAGAGAGAGAGGGGGAGAGACAGACAGACAGACAGAGAGTGAGTATGGGGTAGTCTTTCTTTTCTTTTTCTTTTCACTTCCTTTATTTACGGAAAGAAAACAGTAAATATACAGTTAGTTACAATGAAAGAAATATTCTCAAAAACATCTTTTCAGTCGTAGTATGCATTAGTTTTAGTTATTTCTTCGTATCATCAACTCATTTATTCAATCATACCTTTATGCAGTTATTCTGTACGTTCTTTGATTTGACCAGACGAAATAGTATCCCTTGTCCACTAGCCAGCAGCAGCAGGCACTGAACGGTCAGTGCTATGAGTGTACTATTTCTGTCCTTCCAAGAAGATGAGTGTAGTATCCAGGGTCATTCACCGGCCAGTCCATTGGTTTCTCGGCAGTCTCCGTCGCTGCTGTGGCCGTGCGCCGTCAGACCATAAATACATTTTTTCCCAACAGTTCCAACACAGCACAGTTGGTACAATAAGCACGGGCATTCCGACTGATAGTTTTTCACAGCAACGCAACATCATCATTCATGACTTCCATACATTGTACATGTTCACACTATGACAAGTAAGACATTCTGAGTAAGATTTGTATATTTTTTTAGATGTACTCTTTTTTTCGCAATTGCACCTTCCACTTTTTACGGTTTCCCCCAACTTTCGAAATTTTTCTTGACATAAAAACATACAAAAGTGTCAAACTTTGTTGGATCAAGCTGTTTGTATGGAATTCTATCTTCTGCGCATCTGCTGAAAGCTAACCCTAGCCCTGACTCTAACCTGACCCTAAGCCCAACCCTGATCTAACGTAACCCTATTCCTGACTTTTCAGAATTCAGAAAACCTGAAACAGAAATTTAATCTTTCTGCTTTTTAGTGATATTCGTGGGAGCTACTTCCCCTGATCATGACCACAAACTTTGACATTTCTCAATTTGGTTTCAGTCATTGACTCAAGGTGCGCTACTCTATTGCAGCTCCATTTCAAACCTATACCGCTAGATCTACCTTTACACTATTGATAACGGTGAACATTTAAATCGTAAGATCAGCGTAAAGGGCGTGTTGAACTGATAGCGTAGATAATTGTTTTTTGTTGTTTTTTTTTTTTCAGGTAGAGTTTTCCCCCTTCTTGATCCACGCTACTGTTTGCAGCCTACAGCAAGCGCAGGGTTAAAAAAAAAAAAGGCAGTTTCTAATCGTGACAGTTGTACCGACGGTAATAATTGTGCCATTAGCCATGCTGTCAGACGTTCACCCAAAACACGTACATATTGTCTGACAGAACAGATAGAGAAAATGTTTGGTGGCAGCAGACTCCAGCAGAGAAGAAAAAAAGAGGAAAAAAGAAATTAAAGTGAAATAAATAAATAGATGAATAATTGAATAAGTAAGTAAAGTAAGTAAGTATGTACATAAATAAATAAATAAATAAATAAATAAATAAATAATAATAAACATCCACATTGCAGGTGAAAGATGCAGGATCTGTTAGAAAAGACGTTTCCGAAGACAGTTTCCTCACAACTGTTTGTAGCTGGGGTGTGTCTCCTTTTCCGACATAGTTATCAACATTCATTACCAAAGAGACAGACATCTGAACAAAAAGACGAAGTTTAAACAACCTAGTTTATGATACAAATTATGTCCTTTCGAAATCCGCTTCATCTTTGATCAAACCAGATAAATGAATTTTTTTTTAGGGTCTGAGAATTAAAAAAAAAAAAAAAAAGTATCCTTTTCTTTATGTTCAGCCATGATTTTGCGTCACGCATCAAAACTGGTTACGTCCCCTCATTGATTGAAAGGACCATGGGGATTTTTACTTTCCAGCAAGTGCCGATTTGAAATCAAATGCAGGCCTAACACCTTTAACGGACTGTGAAAGGGAGAGAAGCCTAGTCCCTTCTGAGGTATCTGTTTATCCGAGGTACTGGTACACATGGCAATGTTTAAAAGCTTGGAATGAAAAGTCCAGAACACTAGAGACTGTGATGAAAGTTCAGATTGCAGCAAATGCGTGAAAACACATGGATGAAGAGGAAATTGAAATGAACATCTTCCTTGGTAACAAATGCAAGAGAAGTAAGCGAGGGAGGCGGGTGCTATTGGATGAAAGGTGGGGAGGATACGACAGACTGGCATCGCGTCAGATGAATCCGATGGATTTGTGAATCTGCTGTCAACAAACTGACCCTTCCCTTTAAATCAAAGCACTTTTAATCGCCTGAAAAAGGTCTTCCTGGATGCTGGATTTGTTAGACGTATTTTCAACGCAGTGTGCCGGTGCGTTAATGTTTATTACCTTGATAGCATGGTCGACTTTCACCACGTGTTCTTTGGCTTATTGAAATTTCACGTTAGTGTTGGGATTGCATATTTAGTCGTGTTTGTAGTAAATGTACTGTTTATAATCACAACACTGTGCCTTTGCAGAGTGAAATTGGCAGTATTTCTCTCTCTCTCTCTCCTCTCTCTCTCTCTCTCTCTCTCTCTCTCACACACACACACACACACACACACACACACACACACACACACACACACACACACACACACACACACACACACGCACGCACGCACACACACATATACACACACGCACGCACATACACATACACACGCGCGCGCACGCACACACACACACACACACACACACACACACACACACACACACCACAACCGAACCAAGGTCACAACTTCACCAAACAACAAAACATCACCACACTCCAACCTTCAACCCCAACACCATCAAGTGCAACTTCAAAAGACCAGCGAAGAAGAAGAACAACAGCAAACATCAAAACAGAGTTAAGGAGACCGATACTGGGAGTGGGGGGGTGGGCCTAGGCGAGCTGTGGAAGCGTATTTCTCTGACAACTTCTAAGAGAATGAAATGGGACAGAGAGAAAAAAAAGACGGAGGGCAGCACGGCGAACAGATCTGGAACCATGAACACAATGACAGCGGTCAACGTACGGAGCCAGGTTCCTTCACGCATTGTTGCCGATAACGAGATCTGGACAGAGAACAATGCTAGGACCAGTCTGGCACTGGGGGTGTCCTCTGTGTCCAACCTGTGGGCGGATTGGGTGACCACAAAGCACCCACTGCTGGACAATGATCCGCATTGATCGGTCCACCACCGTGTGCGGGCAGATTGAGGGATGGTTATAAATCAGGTGTCTTGTGGCCCTTTTTTCCCTGTGCGTTTTTTTTATGAGTATTCTTTTGGTCAGAGACTGAAGTCGATGAACGGGGGGCTGCGTCAGTACGGGTGTTTCCATGGTCGTTATTGTCTGACCGTGCACGTTGTGTGTGTGTGTGTGTGTGTGTGTGTGTGTGTGTGTGTGTGTGTGTGTGTGGTGTGTGTGTGTGTGTGTGTGCACGCGCTCGCGCGCGCGTGCGTGTATACGTGCATGTGTGTGTGTGTGTGTGTGCGCGTATGCATGCGTGCGTGCGTGTTGTGTGTGTGGTGGGGGGGGGGGGGGGGGGTGCGCGCGCGCGCGCGCATGAATGCGTGAGTGTGTGCGTGTGTACGCGCGCATGGGCGTGAGCGTGCAAACGCGTGCGAGCCAGCAGATTGCAGAAACTGATCACAGAACTTGGATCTTTGCTGTCGTCAGTAATATGTATGCTTTTGAACGGCAATACCCTTGACAAGACGCACATTAGAACCAGGTAACACAACAGGAATCCACACTCCAAGAACGTGAACAACTTCTCGAGTGTATATAGACAAGTACATGTGGTTCAATCTCACACTCTTCATTGTGCCTGAAACTGGTTCTCAGTTCGTCTTTTTCAAATACACAGCTCAATTCATGTTCAGGTGATAAGCAGACCGATGGAAATGAATGGAATGGAACTGTTAAGAGAAGCCTGGTCTATTCCTAACAATGCCGTGTGACCCGATAGAAAAAGAGACTCTCGGGATCCTGCGACAGACAGTAGGCCATACCCCACAAAATAAAATAATAAGAAAGCACCAAAACGCTTTGTAATCTTGTAATCTAATCAAGGGTTTTTGGGCAAAGTATAAAAACTGAGCTGGAAATAAAAAAAAATAAACTGAATACTGCTTAAAGGAACTCCCTTACTAATCAGTTCACTTGTTTTTTAAGGATTACCAATGGTGACATTACTCATTATCTAGAAAAACATGAACTACGCCATACGTAATGTCACATTTCAGATCCTAGAATCCACGTGTGACCCTGT
Organism: Conus canariensis; assembly: GCA_033310375.1. Lineage (NCBI taxonomy): Eukaryota > Metazoa > Mollusca > Gastropoda > Neogastropoda > Conidae > Conus > Conus canariensis. The sequence continues at coordinate 60,814,268 of CM065714.1, forward strand.
CTTTGCGCCTGCTGGCCCTCCCCAAGCAGTCCCCTATATTCCGCTTTGATCTGTGTGAAATCTCCTAGCCTAAATTTTGATGGGCATTTGAAAAAATAAAGAGAATGGGAATCAACTTTCAGACACGATTAGAATTCTGAGAACAATCCAGTTGGCCACTATTTACAAATACTGAATTCATTATTCAAGATCTTAGTACAATAAGTTTTGGTGTGCAGCCAAAGCCGTTACATGGCCACCTCAGCGGTCACTTTTCGGCCTGTGGTCACCCTCACTGGCGGACGGACGTCTTTATCGCTCCAACTGACTTTATTCGTGTGTGTGTGTGTGTGTGTGTGTGTGTGTGTGTGTGTGTGTGTGTGTGTGTGTTAACAGCTTTTTCTTCCAGCCGACTGTTTATTTCACCTTTGAAGCTGAAATAGCCCACTCACAAAAAAATCTCTCCCCGATCCTATCCCTCTCCACACACACACACACACACACACACACACACACACACACACACACATCTATATCTGTGTGTGTGTGTGTGTGTGTGTGTGTGTGTGTCCGTGTGTGTGTGTGTGTGTGTGTGTGTGTGTGTGTGTGTGTGTGTGTGTGTGTGTAAGTGCGCGCGCGTGCGCGTGTGCACGAGTACATGCATGCCTCTGTGGCGGGGGAGGGGGGGGGGATGGGGCGGGCAGGGCAAGTGTATATATGTATGCGTGTGTGTATATATATATATAAAGAGAGAGAGAGAGAGAGAGAGAGAGAGAGAGAGAGAGAGAGAGAGAGAGTGTGTGTGTGTGTGTAGAGGGATAGGGATCGAGGAGAGATATTTTTGTGATTGTGCTATTTCAGCTTCAAAGGTGAAATAAACAGTCGGCTGGAAGAAAAAGCTGTTTAATACGTAACCAGAGATTGTAACAGAAATAAAGAAGCAAAAATAGCGTGAACAAAGAGAGTGACAGAAATGGAGAAACGGCAAAACTTAAGCAAAGTCTGGCAACAAAGGAAAAAAGAGTTAAACAAAGAATGACAGGAAAGGCACAAAGAGGGAAACAAACAAAAAACAACAGAAAAAGACAAAGCGTGAACGAAAACAAAGAGAATGGCAGAAGAAAGGAAACTGAAAAGAGTGACGTAAACCAAGGTAAGTGAAAAGTCATAAAGACAATGTCAGAAAACAAAAGAAATATGAAAAGACATAAACAAAGACAGTGACAGGAAACAAGGAAAAGAAAGACATGAACAAAGCTCACCTGAAAAAAAAAAAAAAAAAAAGAAGAAAAAAAAAAAACGCAGATACAAAGCGACTGACAGAATGATGAAGAAAATAAAAGATAGTAACAAGTAACAAAAAAAAAAAAAAAAAAAAAAAAAGCGTGAAAGCTGAAACAGAGTGACAGAATAGAGAGAAAAAAAGGGCATAAACACAGAGAGTGACAAGACATAGAGAAAAGGAAATTGAATCGACGAAGATGATATCAGAGTATAAGGAGACGAAAAGGCATGAAGAAAGACAGTGACAGGACATAAAGAAAAGAAAGGAAATACATACAAACAACGATAGTGGAAAGACAGTAATAGAACAGACAGAAAAGAAACAGACACAGACAAAGTCCAAACAAAAAGGCAGAAACGTGGTAATGATACCAAATTGACAGCAAAAAAAGGAAACGGCTAACACATACCTTCATCTCTCTCCCCCCCCACCCCCCCTCCCCCATCCTTCCTGTACCCTCCTCCCCTTCACCCCTCTTCGTTCCTCAGCATCCCTATGGGCGACAGTGAAGAAACTGATTACAGAGTGGTTGAGGATTGTTTTCTTTTCTTTCTGTGTGTTTTCAGGGCAACATTATCCGTGTCTTCGTCTTCGTCTTCTTACACATTTTAGCCGGGGGGGGGGGGGGGGGGGGGGGGGGGGGGGGGGGGGGGGGGGGGGGAGGGGGGGGAAAGGGTGTACTAGCCTCATCTGGTGTTAAAAAAAGAATAAGAGACGAAAGAAAGAAAGGAACAAACACACAAACAAGAAAGTAAGATAGGCGCACCAGCCTTGACTGTTGTTTGAAACAAACATAACAAAGAAAGAAAGAAAAAAAACAACAACCGAAAAACCATGACGAGTGTACCAGTCCCAACCGTTGTTTACAACAAATAAAAAAAAAAAGAAATACAAAGACTAAAATGAGTGTACCAGCCCCGACTGCTGTTTAAAAGAAATAAAGAAACAAACTCAAAAACTAAGATGAAAGGGGAAAAATATGGGGAAAAAAAACCCTGAGACAAGTATACCAGGCCCAACTGTTGTGTCAAAAAGGCGATATGTGTACTAGCCCCCACTGTTGTTTAAAATAAACAAACAAAACAAACAAACAAAAAACTGAGACGGATGTACCACCCCATCGGATGTTTTTTAAAAAACAGAACAAAACAAACCGGGGGAAAATGAGTGTAACAACCTCAATTGTTGATTAAAACAAACAAACAAACAAAAAAAAAGAAACAAAAACTGAGAAAGGTGCACCAGCACCATCTGTTGTCTGACAAACAAAACAAATAAACAAACAAAAAAATCTAGATAGGAGTAAAAGCCCCAACTGTCGTTTCTATAGAGTACGTCCAAGCGAAATACACCAAAATTGGAATTAAAGATTATTTGTTGAAGATTACATCATGGCATTGTTATCAAACTTTTTACGAAAATCGTAAGTGTTGTTGTCACACACATACTCCACGAAAGACTGACTTGACAAAAGCAACGCACATGAAAATGAAAATGAATTCATTAAAGAAAGTAGCGTTGTGGGAAACCCTTTATCAATAAAAGAAAGAAAAAAAAAGTGTGTGTGTGTGTGTGGGGTGTGTGTGTGTGCCGGAAAACAAATCTTTTCAAGAAACTAACAACAAGAGTCATAATAACACTGCCTCTTTACGGATGTAAATAAAATGTTCACCACCAAGACACCCCTCTCTACTCTCAGGCAATAGTTGCCATAGATACCGATAGGTAATTAATTTAAAAATAAAAAAAAAAAAAAAAAAAAGAAAAGAAAAAAAAAACAGAGAAAGAAAGGGGGAAAGGAAAGAAAGAGAGAAAGAAAAAGGAATTGAATCCCAAAACTGGCCTCAAAACAGAAAATGGGCCAAATTTGACCAGACCAATGTTGCGACTGAAATTGCGTTTTCACTTGCGTTGTAATGAAAGGGCAATAACTGAAATATCATGAGGCGACAAACATGTTCTTGGTAAATACGAACTCTATTCTACAAATGTTAATAACTAAGAGTGGATTGGTTGAGAGGTAGCAGGCATACGGACTCGAATACAACTATTTCAAACTGGGAAATTGCTATCCATTTCTCTGTCTGTATGTATTACATGCACAGACTGAAAGCCGTGATCTGATCACATGCACAGACTTAAACACATATCTGATCACATGCACAGACTTAAACGCATATCTGATCACATGCACAGACTTAAACACATATCTGATCACATGCACAGACTTAAACACATATCTGATTACATGCATAGACTTGAAGACATAATCTGATCACATGCACAGACTTAAAGCCGTAATTTCGTCAGCAGAAATGCCACCCCGATGCTAATTTTTCGAAATGATGTGATTTTGACGATGTTAATGGTTTAAACCTCATTATGACGAGCCTCACACACACACACACACACAAC
>CM065714.1:60820446-60840446 GCA_033310375.1 Conus canariensis
CGTGGAGTTGCCGATGAGTGGTGAGAGGAATGGATGGGGAGACAATAGATAGAAGTATGGGAATATGCGTGGAGTTGCCGATGAGTGGTGAGAGGAATGGATGGGGAGACAATAGATAGAAGTATGGGAATATGCGTGGAGTTGCCGATGAGTGGTGAGAGGAATGGATGGGGAGACAATAGATAGAAGTATGGGAATATGCGTGGAGTTGCCGATGAGTGGTGAGAGGAATGGATGGGGAGACAATAGATAGAAGTATGGGAATATGCGTGGAGTTGCCGATGAGTGGTGAGAGGAATGGATGGGGAGACAATAGATAGAAGTATGGGAATATGCGTGGAGTTGCCGATGAGTGGTGAGAGGAATGGATGGGGAGACAATAGATAGAAGTATGGGAATATGCGTGGAGTTGCCGATGAGTGGTGAGAGGAATGGATGGGGAGACAATAGATAGAAGTATGGGAATATGCGTGGAGTTGCCGATGAGTGGTGAGAGGAATGGATGGGGAGACAATAGATAGAAGTATGGGAATATGCGTGGAGTTGCCGATGAGTGGTGAGAGGAATGAATGGGGAGACAATAGATAGAAGTATGGGAATATGCGTGGAGTTGCCGATGAGTGGTGAGAGGAATGGATGGGGAGACAATAGATAGAAGTATGGGAATATGTGTGGAGTTGCCGATGAGTGGTGAGAGGAATGGATGGGGAGACAATAGATAGAAGTATGGGAATATGCGTGGAGTTGCCGATGAGTGGTGAGAGGAAAGCGAGGGAAGCTGGGAACGAGAGGGAAAGTGGGGGGCGGGGGGTGGAATGAAGGACTTTAGCTCTTTTTTTTTTTACATTCAGGATGTTCTTTATAGCTACCACAACACAAACATAGCATTCAATAACAAAGTAAAATAAACAGATGACATACCCACACGGATTATATGTCTTAGAGCCATAAATCCATTATTCATGAAGATACATGCTGCTTTACCTGTGTCCCACATTTGAGTGCATTGATTTTTTTTTTTTTTTTACATGTAGCGTTTATTTCCAACGAGCACAAAAGTCAATGTGTGACATTTATCGTGAGTACAAGAAAGAGTAAAATTTGGGCTTAGATTAAAATGTAAGAATTGTTCACTCTCAAGGAGAACTTTACATGGAAGCAATTATCTGCAATAGACGATGTGCATTATATCTAGCGGAAAAACATACTTTTCGTTAGTTCATTTATTAACAACAACAACAACAAAAAAAATGCACAGTTTGATTTAATTTGATTTATCCTGCAGTGTACTTGTACTTTGCCTCCCTCAACTATGTGGTTTGAACAACAACAACAACAACAACAACATTAACAACAACACCGGCAACAACAACAACAGCATTAATAATAATATTGATAATGATGATGATGATAGTAGTAGTAGTGGTAGTAGTAGCAAGGTAAGGTAAGGTAAGGTAAGGTAAGGTAAGGTAAGGTAAGGTAAGGTAAGGTAAGGTCAGGTAATGTAAGGTAAGGTAATGTTGCTTATAGCCCAGCCGACCGCTAAGACTGTCACCGCGATGAAGTTGACACTAATCTGTGATTTCAAGATCCGATTTCCAACCTGACTTGTAAACTCACAGTAGTAGTAGTAGTAGTAGTAGTAGTAGTAGTAGTAGTAGTAGCAGTAATAGTAAAAGTAATAGCAGCAGAAGCAGTTGTAGTAGTAGTAGCAGCAGCAGCAGTAGCAGTAGTAGTAATAGCAACAGTGATGATGATACTATAAAGTAACGATGACGGAATCAACAGCAACATCAATTTCATGTCCATCATCTCCATATTCCTCATCTTTATTCATATGATGACCGGTTAATTAAAAGTTTGTGTCATGTTTAACTGTTTGTCACAAATCTGAAACAGCCCAAGAAAAAAAAAGAGAGAGAGAGCTTGTGCTAACTAGTGCTTTGAAAAAAAAAAGCATGGAGTTTGTCTCGGCCATCGCTGTGATGGTTGTTGTTGTCAATTGCCTGTATTATTGCGGGTACTCTGATGCAACACTAAACGAATTGGACTGAATCTGTTCACATCATGTTTGTCCTCTGCGTTGTTTTGGTTTCATTATACATCTTCTGGTGTATCAGAGTTTTCTAGTTTTTTATCGTCACTGTGCGTGTTCGTATAGAGTTAAAGCCCCCGTTGCTTCCCCTTCTTGATTATACCCTCCAACGCCCCTCCGGCCTTCTCTCTCTCTCTCTCTCTCCTCTCTCTGCCTTTTTTCGTTACATCTTCTGTTCCTGCTCGTTTACTCAGTTTTGTTCTTCTTTGTTCACCTTTCCCTTTCTGTCTTCTTTGTTATTGTTGTTGGTGTTGTTGTTGTGCTGCTGCTGCTGCTGTTGTTGTTGTTGTCGTTGTTGTTGTTGTTGCCGCTTGATTTATTCTTCGTACTGGTAAGAACTCTAATTTACATAATAAAGAAAAGGCGCGTCCACGAAAATAAAGACCAGTCATTTTACTATTGTATCATGCAGTCGTCATCATCGTTAAGAGGCAGGGAGAACAGAGCCATGGGGGAAAGAAAAGGGCGCGAGAGGATGGGGAGGAGGGGCAGACAGACAGAGAGAGAAAGAGAGACAAACTACGGACAAAAGGAAAGACGAACATACGCATACAGAGAAACAGACAGTCAGCCGGACAGACAGACAGGCAGACAGACCTACAAGTGACAGAGTGATTCGGATGACTGATTCATTTTAAGGCCTTTGACCCCCAGAGAGAGAGAGAGAGAGAGAGAGAGAGAGAGAGAGAGAGAGAGAGAGAGAGAGAGAGAGAGAGAGAGTCATTTGTTGAGTGGTTCATGGCGTGAACGACATGCCTGCAATGGCTTTATGTTACATCGTCTACCTGCCATTCTCCACTGTTTCGTGCTGGGAAAAAAAAAACAGCCTGGGAAACCAGATTCATCTCTTCTTTTTTCTTTCCTTGTTTTTGTACTCCCAGTTCTTATAGAACAGGGAGTACTTTACAATGGGAACGAAGAAATGCTCTCTCTCTCTCCTCTCTCTCTCTCTCTCTGTGTGTGTGTGTGTGTGTGTGTGTGTGTGTGTGTGTGTGTGTGTGTGTGTGTGTGTGTCCGTGGTCAAAATGTGTTCCATTCGCTCCAGACAAACTACTGGGCCGATCTTTCTGAAAATTTGTAATTATGTTCATTATGGGTCACGGATGATGCCAGATGTTTTATTTAACCGTTATAGCCGTTACTAAAGGCTACAACGGCCCATAACAGTTTTTTTCCCCTTCTTTATGGACTGTCTCAGAAGGTACTTGGCCGAACTTTCTTAAACTTTGTAGGTATGTTCATTATGGGTCATGGATGATGTTCGATGTTTTATTTTACCGTTATAGCCGTTACTAAAGGCTATAACGGCCCATAACGGTTTTTCTTCTTTATGGACTATCTCAGAAAGTACTCGGCCGATCTTTCTGAAAATTTGTAGGTATGTATATTATGGATCACGGATGATGCCCAATGTTTATTTTACCGTTATAGCCGTTACTAATGGCTATGATTGCCCATAACGGTTTTTCTTCTTTGTGGAATATCTCAGAAAGTACTTGGCCGATCTTTCTGAAAATTTGTAGGTATGTTCATTATAGGTCACAGATGATGGTCGATGTTTTATTTAACCGTTTTCCTCTTTATGGAATATCTCACGCGTATTCAAAATAAACTGGGAGTACGTTTGTATGCTTTGCATCTTGTTTTCATTTTCCTATTCTTTTGGTTTTTCTTTTAGATTTATGAAGAGGACACACTTAGTCCAAATTGCCGGTTGTCTGTTTCACTGACATTGTCTGGAGGCAGTTTCCGATGTACTTGTGCATTGAGTTCTACCAACTCAAATTCTAATAACAATGCCGCTAATTTTGTGGCTGTCCTAAGAGTGTCTTAGTAACAATATTATGGCATCAGACAACTTGTGTGATGCACAGGTCAGATTATATCTTAGTTCTGCAGGTGCAAAATCCGTTTTTATACATCCCCGTTAACTGGTGTCAGTCTTGTCGTGAACATACACTGCATAATATTGAAGACCCGTATTAATTATTACCTCCTCTGGCATCATCATGACCCGCAATTTTCTGTTTTGTATATGCCGTGTTTGTCTGTTTCATAAAGATAAACATAAAGATTCGATCAGAACAGGAAACTCGCTGGAAAGGTAGCATATGTCTGAAGACGAATCCATTTAATTTTGCAGCAGATCCGGATCAATCGAGAATAAGGAGTGGAGGCAAAAGGAAGCAGGGAAGCCAGTCACGGATCGGACAGGACACCCGTGGGAAGCCGACCTCCACACACCCCGCCTCTGGCTCTGACCTGGAACCCTGCGGGAGAGAAAGATGAGGGGACGACGACCCGGAAACAGCTAGAACAGAGACACAGAGGGAAGCTAACGAGGAAGGGAACCACTGAAAAAAAAAAAAAAAAAGAAAGACAGAAAGGACAGTCCAGACTCGAGCGCGCAGGAGAAACGTAATTGATGGGTTATTGCCCTTTGGGGGCAAAGGGTCACAGCAAATAAGTAAGTCCAGACCAATGGGCGAGTCCAGGAATTAGGTTTGATTGAAATTAAGAGAACCGCTCGACCTTCCCGTAGCGTGCGTTCTCCCATGGCGCATTCCAGTCAGTTCTGTTTTCATGAGAAATAATACACGCCGGAGATAGTCATGGCAGTTTGGCTTTGTCTAAGCCATTTATGGCGTCAATATCCTTCAGCCATTTCCTGTTTTATCCTCCCCACCCCGGTGATGGCAGTTTGTACTCTGCGCTGGCACCGCGATGACCTCCGACGTCTCCCGACCCATTTGTCTTCCCAGGTGACAAATGTCTGTGGTTCATCAGGCTGATGCCACCCACAATAATGACAGGCGATTGTCAGGATAACGGTGATGTGATCTCCTTAGAGAGGGAGCCAGTCCGGTCTGCTGCTACAGTCACCACCTCCACGACCATTTCCACGCCCTCTCTGAGGGTGTCGGAGATGAATGGCCGGAGACAAGAGAGCAGGGAGGAGTACGGGGGGAGCATCGTTTTAGTCCTCCCACCTGGATCGATGGCAGTTCACCGCCAGCAACTGCCTCAACGGAAATCTCGACACATTAGTCTGACGTTCCGTTATCCCGACAACCGTTTGTCACTATAACGAAGGCCAAAGTTTGATGAACTGTGTTGTGTGTGTGTGTGTGTGTGTGACTATTTGAACTGTAGAAGACAGGTTGGAGGACAGAAATTGTACACCTCAGTGTGCTACGAACGTAAGTATCAACCCACGAGTTTCGCCCACGGCTGTCAGTCATTTCGCGCGCGTGCTGAGGGCACGTGGCAAGCAGAGAGAGAGAGAGAGAGAGAGAGAGACAGAGAGAGAGAGAGAGAATTCTCCCACCCTTCCTGTTCTGCCTCATCCCATGGATGCCGTCTGCGGGTCATGCAGCGGTTACTCGTGCCATCGGTACTCCCTGCCGACTACGCCACCGCTGACGTCAGAACCGACGCTATCCTACTTTGACGTCAACGCGCATTGGAGGAAAAGAGCGTCAACGCATTGTTCGAAATGAGACACACCGCGCTTTTCTGACGGATGCTCCACGACTGCAACATGATCCCCCATGTTTGTGGTCTGGTGCTGGACCAAGGACAGGAGAGAGAGGAATGGAATGAATATAATCGTTCCCTGAAATCTCCATCGCAGCATCTGGGCGTTCTGTTGGCAGCTCTCATTCCACTGATCCACGTGTGGGGTAGGTCAAAGAAGACTTTTTCCCGTCGTCGTCGACTCGAAATAAACACGGAAAGGTTTACGTCAACCAGCGCTAACTACTAAGCTTACTATTTTCTGCTGCGAGGACGAGGGCGGGACGGCGGCTGGAAGGTGTCAGAGGGGAGCAAATGGAATGGGACGGAGGGGGAGGGGGAGGGGGAGGCTAGTTTAGGTGGAGGTGTCATTGCATGTGAAGGAAAGAAAAACGGACGCGCCGAAAGAAAGTAAAGCCATGAGTTCTATGTTTGGGAGAGGAGGGAGGAATGGGGAGGGACTTTTAGGATTTCTCTTGACTGATAAGTGGAAAGAAACATTGACATTTCCCCCATGTACAAAATTCATCCTGTATAGATCTAACCTAAACACCGCACTCCAGTTTACAAATAAAAAAAGATTGGCAATGAAACGGAAAGAACTTTTTTTTTTTTTTTTTAATGACATCAAATCATGCCCCTTTTTGACACAAACTGCAAAGAATTTCGAACAATTACCTTCACACGTGCATGTTTCAACACATTCGTCGATTGATCAATCCACTTCATATCCTTCTGAGCTGTTAAGGATATTGGTACGCTGGAACGGGCCATTAGATTAGCCAGACTCGAAAATCAGACAGATGACTAATGGAGGCAGTCCTCGAATACAGAAACCTCGTTTTCTTTTCTTTCAGCCGCAAATTGCCTCCCCCCCCCCCCCCTCACGGCCCCCCCTCCCCCCTCCCCCCACATAGCTTTTTGGTGAGGAGACTTGATTTGCAGAACAAGAAGAGTTCGTCCGGTGAGAGAGTGCAGGCTTTGCTGCCCGTCCCCTTTTCTTAACCTCCTCGTCCCACCCTTCACCCCCCCCCCCCCTCCCTTTCCCTCAGCCCATTTAACAACTTATTTTGGCCGCAGTAGACCTCTAAAACGAAAAGAGACATACGCTCTCCCAAGCGGATGAAGTGGCCCGCCCTTGTGTGGGATCCATCCAGTGCAGACATGTCATTCCGATTAGGATACGTCAGGGGAGGTGACAACCTCAGTTAAGACAAAGTAGAGTGAAATAGTAGACTAACACAGATTGCTAGTATCCGTAATATTAGCATTCATTCCCTCTTACTTCCCCTCAGACTGGTGTGTTCAGAACATGACAGATGGTCAACACAGTCCTGGCTGCTATGGTGCAGGCCGTTTCGCTTTTGTTTATGTTGTTGTTGTTTTTCCCTCGGAAAATAATCCGTGAACGTAGCTTCGATTATGTTGGTCACGATGACAGTGGAAGTGACAACACCACATGACGAAAACTGTCGGCCATGGTTCGCCGCAGTTCATGCGTTACGTGACGACTAAAACTGACACAAGGAGAACGTAGCTGTGCCGCGATTGCTCCTAATTGTCTCCCGTCCTTTAGTATCTTTTAAACGAAATTCATATCAGACCTTAGGATTAAAAAAAAAGGGGGTCTTGCAAACTCAGGCAGTAGAAAAACTCCAGCACTTGTTCCAACTATAGAATATGAGATGCTTGTATGGTTGGCTTCCTGCTCCGTGACCAGTCTGCAAAGTACAGTGCAGAATGGACGGCCCCGGGGCAGACAGACCAAAGAAGTGAATGGACTGGTCACAGTTCACATGCTCTGCTGTGTCTGAGTGAAGACAGAAGGCTGCAGAGACCCCTGACTGTTCCAAGTCCCTGTCACGATATCTTTCCACTCATAACGATCGGACTATGAATTGTTAAAGGTTTTGGTTAAGATTATACAGCACAACAGCCATCAACGATTGAACGTTCATCGTGTGGGGGCACGATATGACGGAATGCGGTCCTTATCGCTCTTCTTCTGTCGCCTTTAACTTTCCCTGATCTGAATCAGGTACTCGTTGACTGGTGTACGACAAAGTGAGGGTTTTCAGGATGTAAATGTCCTATCTCACGAATATCTTTCGAACTCACGACCATCAACTCGGCACGCAAGTGCTCTGACCATTTGACTGTGGGCCCTTCTAAGTGAATTGTGCGGAAAGCTAAAGAACACAATGATGAACCGACTATGGTCTGATGCTGCATGAAAGTGTCACTTTCCCTATAGCCTTTTACATTCGTTTTCTTTACGTCTTGGAGGAAACTAGACTTAGGAACACAAACACCTGATAACAAGTTTTCAGCTGCATCAACCGATGCGCGCATTAGAAATTATAATCCCTCCAAATATAACACAGGTAACCTTGGTAATGAAGTATCTAGGATCTCATAGTCTTTTAGCCTTATGTAGAAGCCAAGGAGTGTCCAATGCAGCCACACTGATGGCGTGATGTTGATTTGAACCGCAGCCTCAGAGTGAATAGACTGTCTACCTTGTGTTTCGAGTTAATTCAGCACCCGCCATTTGGCAAGTTCCCCATCGTCATTCTTTACTGCTGTGTGGTTGACTGAGAGTCAGCGAGCATGGCTTTTTGAACGAGTCTAGTCTGTCGAATGACTTTTAGACGTTTCTGGCTGGGCTTTTCTCCTGGTAGTGTGATAGTGTAAACACGTCACGCTTTCATTCACTCTCCGACAAAATGACAGTGTGAACTCGTTGTGTGCGGTCTTATCCATCTCTCGACAGGATGACAGTGTAAACACGTCACGTTTTTATTCAGCTGTCGACAAAATGACAGTGTAAACTCGATGTGTGTGGTCTTATCCATCTCTCGACAGGATGACAGTGTAAACTCGATGTGTGCGGTCTTATCCATCTCTCGACAGGATGACAGTATAAACACGTCACGTTTTTATTCAGCTGTCGACAAAATGACAGTGTAAACTCGATGTGTGCGGTCTTATCCATCTCTCGACAGGATGACAGTATAAACACGTCACGTTTTTATTCAGCTGTCGACAAAATGACAGTGTAAACTCGATGTGTGCGGTCTTATCCATCTCTCGACAGAATGACAGTACAAACACGTCACGTTTTTATTCAGCTGTCGACAGAATGATGGTGTAAACGGCTTTTATCAGTTAACAGTATGACAGTATAAGTATGGTGCGTTTTCATCTTCCTCTCGACGGTGTAAAAACGTTGCGTTTCTGTCAAGCTCGACAGTATGGTAGTGTAATAATGTCGCGATTTTTTTTATTCAACATTCAGAATAATAGTATAAGCACTTTCACCAAGCTATTAACAGTATGGTAGTGCAAACATATCGTGTTTTCATCCAGTTTACGACAGTCTGATAGAATTAACACATCTCATTTTGACCAAACTCGCGAAAGTCTGATCATCTTAATTAACACTTTGCGTTCGTTATTCAACTGTCGGCAATACAACAGCGCAAACTCGTCACTTTTTTGCCGGCTCTGGACAGTAGTAAGGAAGTTTAAAACATACTGTGTTTTATCTAGCTCCAGACAGTAGAGTAGTGTAAACATTCATTTATCTAGCATTAGACAGAATGTTCGTGTAAACACATAGCGTCCTTTAAACAGCTGTCGACAGTTTGATATAACAGTATCGTATACCTTCTCTTTCTCTCTCTCTCTCTCTCTCTCTCTCTCTCTCTCTCTCTCTACACACACACACACACACACACACACACACACACACCACACACACCACACACACACACACACACACACACACAGCGTGGGGAAGATGAGTGGGGGGAGGGAAGGGGGAGGAAAGGGAGGGATGGAGGAGGGAGAAGAACTCTGGTATACGCAGAGATATTGCCGCGTACCACAGTATCCGACTTCTGGGGTTTCCCACAGTTGAACTCGACAGCCACCGTTTCATGACCAGCGCCGGTCTCAGACCAAACAGGCCATTTCATTGACGTGGCGGGCGTCCGGGCGTTGAACCTTGGGTCCCCAGTTCAGGGTCGTCGTGAGGAAGCCTGCCCCTCTAGGCCCGGCCGTTCGGAACGCCGAGCATTCAGGAGTGGAATTCAGACGGTAGGCGGCGGTGCCACCATAAACCTCTCCAACATCAACAACTGATCGACCGGATTGACATTGTCTGGCGCTCACGTCTTTGAGAGAGTTTATTTGTTCTGTCGTCATCTTGTTTTTTTTTTTTTTTTTTTTTTTTTTTTGTCTTCTTCTTCGTCTGCTTCTTCATGGCGTTCTTGTTGATGACTTTTACATCATGCAGAAGGCGACCATCGTGTGTGGTGGACCAGCCAGTATGCAAACATTATTAAGCGTCTCACCACAGAACCGCCGGGGAGACGACCACCCAAGTAGCCGTTGTAGAGAGAGAGAGAGAGAGAGAGAGAGAGAGAGAGAGAGTGAGAGAGAGCTTATCCATGTACGTACGTCGCTTCCTGAGTACGGTAATTAGAAACAGAACGGACAATGAATACCGCCAAGCATTTGGTGCGAGCATTTCAGTTCCTTTCTTTCCTTATCAAACCTTCCCAACGTCGTATTCAGACCTTTCTTACGTCATCATAAAGACACCTGACGTTATGAACAAACTATTTTGACGTCATGCTGAAGCCTTTGCGGTCAAAAGGTCAATATTCTATTCCCACATCCACAAAAGATTTTCAGACGTAATGATTCATGAATGATTTTCTCACATCACGCATACATATTTCTGATGTGATGACCACTTTGAGATGTCTGTGAAGCCTTTCTGATGTTATCAGTAAAACGTTCCCATACTGAGATCAACTGTTAAACTAATATCCCAGCAATATGTTTTCGACGTTTTTCTTTTCGGGGAGGGGTTGGACTACTTACGTTTCAACCACAACAAATGAAATACAGCAATGAAAAACCTAACTTGATATCAGCCAGTAAACGTCATACATGTGTCGCTTCAATAGGCCGGAATAGCTCAGTGGTAGAGCGCCTGACTCGTAGTCTTGGTGATCCTGGGGTTGCCGGTTCGAATCTCCGCCGGGCCGTTTTGGTACAGGGGGATTTTCCCCACAGAGTTAACATTGGTTCTGACTCCATTTCCCATACAGTCCTTCGAATGAGACTATAATCCGAGGTTTCGTGTGTGAACGCACGCATAACATCTTGCACACACGTAAAATCCCATCACCAACTTTCGGAAGAGAAGGCCAGTTTGGCCGTTGGTATGGATGACACGTTACACATAGCATGCACCATGCGTGAGAAAGAGAAAGAATGAACGAAGTAAGGAAACTGAGTGAACGATATTGACTGGATGGCACGGGAAACGACTGAATGAAGCGCCAGCTGGCAGCTCTTCAGTCGGCACTACCAAGGTAGGCAGCCCATCGTGTCAACGAATGTGCATTGTAAAGCGCTTAGAGCTTGGTCTCTTGCCGAGGATAGGCGCTATATAAGTATACATAATAATAACAATAATAATTCAATTCTGAACTATTTTGACTGAATTCAAAGTTGAAAACTATTTCAACAGTGTGCAGTCTACGCGGTCCCACAACCTCACAACTCAAAACAAATCAGACGACAAAACAAAACGAATACCCTGAACAATTGGGTGTTACAAAATAACAAGCACATTAATTGTACCCATTCGAAAACTAAGCATACTGGCTTTGGTGAATCGGTAACAGAGAAAAACCTCGAACTGAAAGCATTTCACAAGACATGGAAGCATTAAAGTAAAATGATCTGCCCATTTACTGGTCTGTCGAACTGACAGGAGATTCTAAGAAGCAGTGAAAGCCAGCTTAAAATCCTTTCAGACGCAGTCAGACGTTACGTGTTTCCAGCGAGCGCCTAACTTAACACTGCTGTAGTCTGAAGCCTTCTAGCTGCCCTTCTTACCTCAGCGATGTAAGAACAGGGTTGGAGAGTCTCCCCCGCCCCCCGCGGCCCCCCCCTCCCCCTCCCCCGTTCTCGCCTACCCTACTCCCTGTCTTTTGATCACGGGAGATGGGGGGGGGGGGGGGGGGGGGGGCGAATGCCTTATCCACACACGCATACACACACCTTATCCACACACGCATACACACAACCAGCTCGTGACAGTTACTAAATGCTGGTTTTAGTTCAATTATGGACTGGTCTATTCTGTATCGAGGAGATACGTCAGCTGATGAATTACAATTTGAAATATAGCAAACAGACACATCAAGTCGATTTTGTTGTAATAAAGCAGGCCTGTGCCGAATGAAACGTGTAATCTCAGAATACAATTCTCGCCATAAGTGCCAGCCAGGAACTAATATCTTCTACTTTGTACTTAGCTTAATGTTGCGTATATCTTTGTATCTATAATAATCTATGCTTAGAACTAGATATCAAATGCGATCTACTCCAACAATTAAGTTTGAATATCCAGCATCAGTTTGTTGCTGTTCTAATTTGTCGTAAAACTGCAGAGAAGCTTTATTTGGCTAATACATATTCATGACAAGAATTTTCTCCCCATGATTGTGAGTGAAACATTTATGTAGTTACCATCAATATTTTTTATATACTTTCTTCACTTTGAAGTCAAAATTGTAGTTAAAGAAGACAGCAACATATCTTGAGTAAAAATACAGGAAGCAGATTAGCATGCATCGTTATCCCCATTCTCAACTTATATAAAATTCTAATTTCGGATAAAAGTGGGTATCTCGAAGGGAAAAAATTGAATGCTGCTTTTGCTTCACGTAGTGAAAGACACCTTTCCTGTTTAGGATTGGCAAGGCCGTGACAATTTAGGGACACAATGCTAACAGTTTCCATTTATAGTTCATGGAGTTTCACGGTAAGTAAAATCAAACTGCGCTTGCGCTGCAAGAGTAAACAGTGTTGACAGAAATACGTTCATAATTATCCAGTTGTGGATGTGTATGTAATGCTTATAAAACCAACCCGAGAGATACGTGTTAATCGAAAAGACCAATGTATACAAGGCAATGTGACTATTAGTGGTGGACATAATGCGTGTGTAATCAATCCGAGACATTCGTTCAGACTAAAAAGACCAGTGTAAACAAAGCAGTGTTGTTAGCTCTGGACATAATGCTTGTATAACCAATCCAAGAGATTCGTTTCAGTTGAAAAGGCCCATGTAAACAAAGTAGCGTTATTTGTAGTTCTGGACTGTTTGTAACACGTGACTTCCAAACGCATTATACAAGAATACATAATAGACACATGCATCATGAAAGTAAAACTAATAATAATAATAATGATAAAAAGACATGCCAATACATGATGCAAACAAGGAGAACATAAAAGATTATAGTTGAAAGCAGTGCCACTAAAGATACATAACAATACTAACGCTACGCCAAGGAGAAACTAGCAAACACGAAAAACACATTTTAACCGCAATGATATGAAAAGAGATAATTAAAAGGGAAATTCCCTCCGATGAACATCAGCGAGCAACCCATGTGCTAAATCAGGACAGATAGATCTCTTTGCCCACTCCTGACAGATGGGCAGCTACCCACCTCCCCTCCTCCCTCGCTGACTTTGATCGGTGTGAAAGTTTGTGGGCGGGGGAGCAGGAATATCTTTGCCACTGCTATATGAGAGAGCGGCAATTGCTCCTCCCCACCCTCCTCGCTTACGTTGATGAGGGGTGAAGAGAGAGAGAGACATGTCTTTGCCCACCCCTAAATGACAGAAGAGCATCTCTCTCTCCCTCTCTCTGTGATAGCGCCACAGGTCTGGGTAGAAAAAAGCATGTTTTATTGCTTATCTCATTATCCTCATAAATAAAATCTCGTTCGTTCGTTCGCTCTGTCTCTGTCTCTCTCTGATGAGATGGTAGGAGTGTCTGCCCAGCCCTAAATGACAGGAGACCTGCTGCTTTCCTCAAATGACGGGTGGCAGGGGGTGGGGTAGGGGAACTCCCTTTCTTTGATCTAACAATTGTATTTCCCATGATGTCCCGTTATAACGAAAAGGTGATTGACTCCAAACAGTGTTCAACTTTAACACCAGATTTTCCACAAGGGAGACACACTGTGTGATAGCATCAAAGCAGCAGGGCTACTCAAGAGAAGGCTGCCAGTTGCAATAGAAAGTCTAAAATATGCAAAACGGAATTCTCACGTTGTGAAATAAAGGTATCCAGTTAAATCAGTTGAAGATATTCCAGAGAAATAGTGCCAACACTGGGAAACAGACGAAAGTGTGAGACATTGCTGCAGTCTGTCAAAGATGTTCTCTCTACAAACGATTTTTGAGGAAAAGAACATTTCAGATACATGACTAGACGTAAACAATGAGTGATAAACAAAGATGCAGCTTTTGTTCCCATTTTGAAAGAATGAAAAGCACAAGCACATCATTTAAACTAATTCAGGTCGTAATACCCATTTATTTACATGTGTAGGCAAGATATACACAGAGCAAAGCAAAGAACTAAAGAAAAGTATCAAGCTTGTCAATGTTTAAAATTCAGATATTTCCCATCGCCTACTGGCCATAGGAGCAATGAACTGTCAGGGGCTTACTGTGTATAGGGCACGGCACGATGGAAGGCGGAATTCATCCCTCTCCTTCCGCTGTCTTCAACTTCCCTGAACAGAATCAGGTACCCATTTACTTCTGGGTAGACAGACAGAGTGTTCAAGCAGAAAATTCCGATCTACGAGTGGGTTCGACTCCCGACCATCAGCTCCTCAGGCAAATGGTCTAAACATTCGTCCACTGGCCCTCACCACGGGCCCCTTGTCAATAGACCCTGATCTAATTATACAGCAATAGCAGCAGAAGAAGTAGACCAATACAAATCAACTTTGAATCAGGACTGGCGTAAGCTTTTGACAATGAACATATTCGCACAGTAGTGCTTGGTGTTTCTGTTTGTATGTATTATTATATTATATTGGGTATTTATATATTTATATTGGGTATTTATACTTATATATAAATATATATATATATATATATATATATATATATATATTTATTTGGGTATGTATCAAGTCAGGATATATGGAATTCTTTTTTGTGTTTCTTTGCTTTGTGTGCCGCTTGTCTGCAAGTGTGCCGGGTAAATGGATACCATAAGCAGCATAACAGTGAAATGTCCACTGTGGCAGAAAAAGTTACCTTGCGTTATTTTCACTGTGTACCCTCCCCACCCCTGTCGATACCCTCCTTTCATGTCGGCTACACTGAAGCGACCTGCACTTACTTACGTCCTTCTTTTGTGTTCAGTGCGACAGTGTTCGAGATCAAATGACCACGAAGTTGAATGTACGTCAGTTTGTATGAATTAGCTCTACTATTGTTGCTGTGAGCACGTGTTCGGTAAAGGTAGTTAGGTAAGCTCAGAACTTGGGAAGGAGAGGGCGGAGGGAGGGGTGGAGCAGATGAGGGTGGGGATGGGGTATGATTGCTCTGTGTCTCTTGCCGCGCGCGCGCGCTGTGTGTGTGTGAGTGTGTGTGTGTGTGTGTGTGTGTGTGTGTGTGTGTGTGTGTGCTGGGTGAATATGTGTCGCATGTAGCATAAGTGAATTGGTGAGCCTTTGATTGTTTCAAAGCTTGGACAGAAATGTGTGCCAAATGTTCGTGTCTTCAAGTAGGGATTCCCGTGGAACGCTGTCCAAAACAATCTGTGGAATGGAAACTTGCCGCAGCACCGCCATTAAGAACAGCAGTGCAGAATCCAGTGCAAGATTTGATTATTTCCTTGTTCATGCTGTGGAATAAAGCGGTGAAAAGTAACCTCCGACTCACTTTGTGCTTTAGTATAAAATGATCAAGATGCGGAGGAAAAAACAAACAAACAAAACATCAGATCTCTCGAAAGACCTCCCGGTGGAGTAGGTGGAGAAAATAATGAACACAACAGACACTACAAAGGATGTGATCTCTGTTAATGAGTACAATCAGGAAGTCGCTCTTCTTACACACACACACACACACACACACACACACACACACACACACACACACACACACACACACACACACACACACACACACACATACACACACACACACACACACACACACACACACACACACACACACACATATTATACATCTTTGAAAGAGAGCTAAAATTACTATTAGCTGTGAGCTAGAGGGAAGGAGCGAGGGAGAGAAACAGAATAATGTTGGTTGTTTTACAGTGGAAACTTCAGATGAGAGAGTAAACCTATGTAGACAGGAGTGAATGTCATTTGATATCAGGTCATTGACAAGCTTGGTCAGCGGAATGGCCAAGACAAAAGTGAATACCGATTTTTCAGACTTGAAAGTTTCAAGAGAATACTGACCATTGAGCGTCGATTTGAAATATAGTAAACAACAACAACAACACACACACACGCACGCACGCACACATACACACACACGCACGCACACACATATACACACACGCGCGCGCGCGCTGCGCGCGCGCGCGCACACCACACACACACACACACACACACACACACCACACACACACACACACAACACACACACCAGACGAGACTGTCACTTGCTTGTTTACAGGAAAGACAGATCACGCAGCGTGATGAGGTCTTTATTAATAATTCCGTCTCTGTCTAGGGTCGTACTCCCTCCTCCATCCCAGACAATGTCGTGAGATCTCATTATCACATCAAAGGTAGCTCTGCCTATGATGGATTCATGATAGCGAACTGCACATTTTATTTTTCAGCTCGAAAAGTCAAGATAGGCATAATACATTTAACTGGTTCTGACTGGTTTCCCATTCCACGTCCATTTTGCACCCACTTTGAGGAGATAAGTGACTGTTCATCCTTCGTTTTCATTGTTCTGAATTCAGTTTGTCTCGGCTGAAGATGACCAAAGAGGTCAAAACGTATCATGTTTGTTGTGAAATTTGTTTGTTCTTTCGCTTGGTGGATCCGCGATTCTTGTTTTTAATCTGGTTGTAAGAAATTTAAATGGCACCGACTTCCGTGGTGCGCTGGATATGTCCGAAGACTAGCGGCGGGCCGGGAAGTCTTGGATTCGTACTCCTGTGTGTGTGTGTGTGTGTGTGTGTGTGTGTGTGGTGTGTGTGTGTGTGTGTGTGTGTAAGAGAGAGAGAAGAGAGAGAGGAGAGGAGCGACAGACAGACAGACAGAGAGAGAGAGTTGGTGTGTGTGCGTGTGTGTGTGTGTGTGTGTGTGTGTGTGTGTGTGTGTGTGTGTGTGTGTGTGATAGAAACTCAGTTCTGTCTACCTCTTATCAGAGGTGAGAGTCCTAAGGGCTCAAAAGGGAAGACTGGTACCACACCCCCTCTGCTTCACAACTGTCTTTCAGAGGGGCCATATCAGGAGTGATATCTTGGTCGATGTCGATTAGAATATCAAGCTGGGATGGAGAAAAGGGGGTGTACGATGAGGATGGTGTGTATAAGGACTGGAGAGAGAGAGAGAGAGAGAGAGAGAGAGAGAGAGGGCGGAGGAGGGGACAAGAGGCAATGGGATGCGCCTTAAGAGAGGGTAGATGGAGGAGGGGACAGAGGGAATGGGATACGTCCTAACTCTGGATCCATGACCGAGCAGTATGGTCATCTGTAGGGATTAAAGTCCTGCGTGGTGGTACGCTAATTCAGAGCATACGCTTCTCAAATGACTCGGCAGCGGTGCTGTCTACTTATGTGTGTGTGTGTGTGTGTGTGTGTGTGTGTGTGTGTGTGTGTGGTCTTTAAGGTGAACGATCATTGCTGAAGGCTTCCTTTGAACGACTGGGCCGGGAAATATAAGCTAGGTAGGACTAATACAATGCACGAATAAATCGTACATGAATACGGATGAAAGATGATAAAAGCGATTATTAACAAATAAATAACAGCAAAGAAAAATGTAAATGCACAATTTCTAAGTACTTTTATGTCAGTATTTAAGAGCTTGACCGAGAATTAAGATCCTGAAAAGAGCTCTCTCTCTCTCTCCCTCTCTCTCTCTGTAGGTGGGGGATGGGGGAGGGTGTGTGGTGTGTGTGAAAATATTCGACTATTGTCATGTGTGTCCAGCCATAAACCCGAACCACGTCAGATAAATTAATTTAAAAGTGGGGTGACTGCAGGCGGAAATTGAAAGAAACTTAAAAGAAAAAAAAAACTATTTCGCCAGACAAAAGGGACAAACAAATGACAAGACCAAAACAAAAGGCGTTTCGACCTCTTTGGTCTTGTTCGGGCAAGGTAAACAACATCCAGGACAATGAAAACGAAGAACTAGCAATCAGCCATCTCAAATCGGGCGCCAGATGGACATGGAATGAGACTAGCAGCCTCGTTTTCATTCAACGTCCACTTTGCGCCCAATTTAAGAAGTGGTTACTCGTTCATCGTTTTCATTGTCCGGAGTGTTGTTTACCTTGCCTGAACAAGACCAAAGAGGTCGAAAAGCGTCGTGTTTTGTCATTAATTTGTTTGTCCCCTTTGTCCGGCGGAGTAGTACTGTTTCTTGTGAGTTTATGTTAGATACGCCAGAATTAATGTTCTGTCCGTCACCTTTCAATGTCTGCAACCAGTTTTATCTGATACATTTTTGTTGTGACGTGAATTCCTTTTAAGACCTATGTGCGTGCGTGCGCGCGCGCGCGCGCGCGCGCGCGTGTGTGTGTGTGTGTGCGCGTGCATGCGTGGGTACGTGCATGTGTGTGAGTGTGCGTGTGTGTGAGTGCATGCGCGCGCGTATGCGCACGCGTGATGGCTCGTGTGTGTGTGTGTGTGTGTGTGTGTGTGTGTGTGTGTGTGTGTGTGTGAGAGAGAGAGAGAGAGAGAGAGAGGCTGACACTGACATCTTTTATTGACATTGGCTAATAGCCTTTTGTCAAGGAGGTACAATGTCTTTTTTTTTTTTTTTGCATTGAAGAAAAGAAAACAAAAGAAAAACTGCAAATTAGGTGTCTACACAACTAAGCAAAATTAAGAAATTATTTCCATTTCCATCACTCATTTGTGTTTCTTGTGTATGTTCTAGTACAAAATCATTCTCACACAACAACCATTCCCTTCACATAAGCACACTGATCCATCCTATCTTCCATCGACTTGCACGCACGCATTCATGTCCTTATCCTCCCTTCTCCCCATTCACACATATTCTCTGTACAAATAATTCATCTGGCTTGATATTATGAAAACCATTCACTTGAACCATCAAGCTTCAAAGTCAAGTAAGTATTCTAAACATTAAAAATGAAATATATAATTGATATCCCCTCAGTGTTTTTAACTTTTATTCATTCACAATTTTCTTCCGCGTGTCTACAGCTTCTGTTACATATTTTACCAGCATCTTTAACAATGTTTCATCACTTTTTTTGCAAAATATTGTTAAAGTTTCGACTCTTGACTGTGTTATGATCAAACAGTCCTGATTTTTGTTCCAATGTTCTCATAAGCAGGACAAGTGAACAAAAAATGTAACTCGTCTTCTCTAATTGCAATATCATTACACAATGGACATGAATCATCAACAGATCATTATTTAGATACCATCTTTTATTAGCATTTAATCCTAATGTTCTATTTCTAAATCTTGCAAGAATACCTCTTTGCCACCGATTAGATACTAGATGTAAATACTTTTCTGCCTCGAAGTTACTTTTGAAGGATAGGAACCAGGAATATTTATCTTGTTCTTCTAGTTGGCTGTGCCAGTTTTGTTTACACGAGGAAATTAATCTATCTTTGAATTCAGACATAAAAACGGTGTCGTTTCCGACTCCCTGGCTCAACCACACTATTCCAAACCCATTATCTGTTAGCACTTTCTTTGTTTTAGAGGCCAAATTAACATTTCCTAACTCACATTGTTGCAGCATCATGTCGTAGGCGAGAGAGAGAGAGAGAGAGAGAGAGGGAGAGAGACGCTTGACGCTTGACGCGCGCTTTCACGCCGCGCCATTTATTGTGGGGCCCTCGGCCCGTCCACAGGAGTACGCAACATACATTTCAACATGACAACAACAAAACATTTGATTGAAACGTTTGATTGTAACATATTTTGTTTTCTGTTTAGAAATTCTATTCTTCCTATATCGTCAGTATTACTATCACATAAGGGTTTCTCTGGTTTTTAAGGCATAGAAGATGTACATTGCAATATCTCTTATGGTTTCAGTATTATCGTTTTGTAGCAGACTTTCCAGTGTGATTGCGTTTCTATTACTAAAGTGTTTGAAAATGTATTTTGTTCGCAATTGCCTGTAATTTGGACACCACATTAAGAAGTGCATTTCTGTTTCTACTGTAGGGCAAAAGGGGCATGTTGTTATAGCTTGATTATCTATATTTTTTTTTGCCATGCAGTTCGTTTATTCCTAATCGTAGTCTTGTCAATGCTTTCCTGAACTTCGCGATTGT
>CM065714.1:60845446-60857946 GCA_033310375.1 Conus canariensis
TCATAACCCAGGTGAGTGCAGAATGCACTGGCATTCATTGGCGCGTGGGTACACACACGCACGCACGCACACGGATCACACACACACACACACACACACACCTCACACACACACACACACACACACACACACACAAACACGCACGCGCCCGAACATACGCGCGCACACACACACACACACACACACACACACACGCACACGCACACGCACTCCCAGGCATGGACGCACACATATACGCGTGCACGCGCGCATCCTCACCATCTTGTGGTTCTCAAGACTAGATGGAAGAACTTGCTTGTGGTTGGGGTGGATTTTGATTAAAAAGAAAAGTCTGTTTGGCTCTTCCAGTCCTCTCACAAAAGGCTTTTCTTTTAAGAATACTGTTTAAGTATGAGAATGTTTTGAGAATGGAGGATTTAAACACCTTTTCTGTTACGGCATTATTAGCGAGGCGTTTAGATATTTCATTGCCTCGAACATCTACGTGTCGGGCGAGGACAACATTGTAACCCGTCTATTTTCAGAGAGGAAAAGAGTTAAAAACCAATTCCAGAAGCTCAGGATGACTGTTGACACACCAAGCAATTGCCGTCAGACCGGAAAAGACGTTAGATAAGTTTTTATGGTTTTACTCGGATTCCACTTTTAGTACCCAAACCAGAGCAGCTCGTTCCAGAATAGTAGAATAGAAGGCAGAAGCAGCAACGCGTTCGTCAGACTTGTATTCGTCTGTGATTTTTGTTTTGTTTTGTTGTTCCGTGTACTGAATTTCAGTGAACTGGCGGAGTCTTTACAAAAGAAAGCAAGATCTAAACGGATCTCAGGTGTTTCAAAGGTGCATGGTGTGGGAGGAGGGCGAAGGGAAAAGGGGGTCCCAAAATTTGGAGAGGTCTGAAACACGTTCAAGATCGATGTCAGGAAGGATGCGAGTTCCAAGATGCAGTTTACGGTCGGAGCGGCACCCATGCCCCGCCTCTGCGCACAGCGGGTGCGGCACGTTCCCGGTCAGGCGGTGGGCCATGGGGAAAAACAGTGGACAGTCAGTGGATCTTGAAGAACCACAGGCAGATTTCAAGATCAAGAACAAACGGTCTGTTTGTGAAAGAGGGTACATGGCGTTCAAGGTGCGGAGAAAAGAGACCCGTTTTCTTCTGCCTACTATTGGATCTTGTCTATGCAGAGAGTTGGAGCCAGCGCCAAACATCTACATAGGTGCTTCGGAGCACAAAACCATTCACAATCAACATGCTGAACAAACAATATTATTGATGTTAATGCTGAAGGCAACTTGTGAAACAATGCTGCCTTGGATAACACCGAACTCCGGCTAGTGAATATCAGACAGCCTAATGCCAACACTGATGTCGCACTGCCAAGAAACTTTCGATACACAGACGAAGGTGACCCCGACAGCCAATGCCATGAAGGTCGGAAAGAATTTCAGATTTCCTAGTGGAATCGTAAAGATTTGTCTTTTTCAGATCAATGAAGACTGCGACGAGTTAGTTAAGGAATGGCATTGCCGACGGTGGTTTCAAAGTGCACTAAATGGTCGACTGAGGAGACCAGACTGCTGTTTACTACTTTTTGCATCAGTCTGCAAACATTGAGATAGGGTTGCTACGCGATAGCTGGAAGGATTGGGCAGATATTCTCCGTCTAGGAATAGGGATAATGAAGGCTTCTGCATGGAGGACGGGAAAAAACATGTGATCCGTGTGTGGTTTTACATGTTCAGTTGAGTTCTGAGCAGTGTTCGGGAACTTGCTTCAGATTTTTTGCTATGAGTTTTTTCGAGGCTAGGAAAACAGGCTTTGCGTGTTACAGCAGATTTTAAGTCATGCAAGCACCCAGTTGGATATCGAATAGTCCTGAATAGTTCTTTCGAAACATTTTCAAGTTTTCGTTTGGAGTTTTATTCTAACAAGGTGTAGGCTCAATGATGACAGAAAATACCGTGCCCTGGTAGCCCCAATAACAACCTACATTCTGTTCTCTGGTTTCAACCTCCACCCGGCAGTCATACAACAATCAGCCTAGCTCCCTGGAAAAGCTCATCCCACCTGAGGCAGACAGGAGATCAGAACTGAAGCCGAGAAGGGCAACGTCTGCAGGGTGGGAAGGGTACTACTACGTTCCGCCCCGCCCCGTTTGAACCCGGGTGGGTTCACCCATTCCTGCTGCAGGCAGGCCTCCGTGTTGTTGTAGGTGTAGACTTGGGTCTTCAGCGCTCGCAGTTTGCTGGTCACGCCCTCCACTGGGATGACGGGTGTACGGGTGGTCCATTCCAGACTCAGGGTGCCGTAGTGGCTGCGACCCACTCTGTTTGGAGGTAGGGATGGAGCAAAGTACGGCAGAAGTTCGGGAGTATTGTTACACCTCTCTCTCTGTCTCCATGTCTCCCACACGAGCGCACACATTACCCGCAACACACACACACACACACACACACACACACACACACACACACACACACACACACAAACACACACACACACACACCACGCACACACACACACACATACGCACACAGACAGAGAAATAATGATCGTGAGTGTGTGTGTGTGTGTGTGTGTGTGTGTGTGTGTGTGTGTGTGTGTGTGTGGCGCGCGCGCGCGCGCGCGCATTCTTACGTGCATGTCCCCCTGAAAGGTTATGATTGAAAGCAAGACAACTCCAATGTAACAGGCCTACAAGCTTCTTCACTGCGCCCATTTAGGTGAAGTTGAGTCAGTCTGGATGACAAGCTGAAGCTGATGGCGTGTATTCGCTTATACCGAAGGATATGAACACTCTCCTCCCCGCCGCCCCCCCCCCCCCCCCCCCCCCACCAACCCCACCCCATCCCCACATACACAGAGAACCGGGACGATAATGACGTCGACGATGGGTATAATCATAGCGAAGATGACAGAAAGTAACCGTGTTGTGGTGATCTGAAGATTCTGTATGGAAAAAAAACGGGGGTGCGGGTGGAGGTGGGGGAGATTATAACAACTGCAAGGACAATGAGCATGACCGTAAAGGGACAAAGTTTTCTAACCTTCGTATCCAGGATAATTATCTGGAGAGGATGATATTGATAACGACGATAAATGTGATAATCATTATCATCATAACAGTAAAGGACAAAGTTACAAAGCTTTCATATTCAGGATAACTGTTCGGTGACGATGATGGGGATAATGACGGCGACTACGACGACGATAATAATAAGGGTGAGGACGACGACGACGACGACGACGACAAAATCAATATCGATTCGCATGTGTACCGATTGGGGATGTTCTCACCGGCTGGCGGTAGCTATGCCAAAGCGTCCCTCCAGTGGTCTGACACAGCCAGCAGGGGTAGGAGGCGGGCCAAGGCCGGAGGTGATCCTAGGAAGCGTCCTGTGGTGTACACGTAATCCTGTCCATACGCACACACACACACACACATACATACGCGCGCGCACGTGCGCGCGCGCGCACACACACACACACGCAGACAAACACAACCACACACACACGCGCACGCATACACACACACACACACACACACACACACACACACACACACACACACTGTGAACCTCCACTATCCAACTATGTTTTTCTAACCATAAGAATGATTACCAATTTTTGCCATCGGAATGATCGAGCTCTCATTCTGAACGTTCGCCAGCTTTTATTCACTCAATTTCCTTTCTTAATTACTTGCTTCTTTTGTTATGCTCACCTCCTTTTGTGTATTTGTATAGCTTCGAATGGCTGGGTGGTCGATTCAATCCCTTGAAAGTTTATATTTCATCCGATATTACGCATGGGTTCATTTTATCTTGACACTTCTTTCCCCAAAAGCAAAGTATTATCAGGGTTAAAGATTTCGTTTCGTAAAGTAAATAAAGACACGAAACAATCAAAATACAGTTTCAAAGCATTGTATCTGTAGGCAGAAACGGAAGATGAAAGTTAAGTTACGAAGCTGCCGAACGAATGCTTAGAAACGCGCCGCTTTTATGCCGCCACTTATTTATTCCAAATGCTTGGCTGGCAAGTTACATCATTTCTGTCCTCCAAAATACATATGTTATCCGTTAAACTATCCACATGTACACAAGATTAACTAATTACACCGAAGACTAAACAACAACAGATAAAAAGAATATTTTCAGTGAGTACATCGACAGCACTGACTTTAATGTACCCGTATAACCGACCTGGCTCCCCGGGCACCCAGTAACAGCCAGCTGTAGGTTCTCGTCGTGGTGCTGCAGGTTTGGCGATTTTCTGGGGCTGATGGCTTGGACCAGGTACTCTCTTCTTGCTTGCTACACACACACACACACACACACACACACACACACACACACACACACGCATGTACACATTCACACACATACATACACATGCGCGCGCACACACACACACACACACGCGCACACACACACACACACACACACACACACACACACACACACACACACACACACACACACACAAGCGCACACACATCGAGAACGTCATCCACCGTCGCCTGTTTTTTTTTGTTTTTTTTTTCAGTTCACATGCTGTGCATTTGTATTGCAAAGTACAGTATTGTACAAAGTCACGACGGATTTCACAGGGCGCATCGCCATAACTTCACGCCACTGATGTACCTCTTATGTAGGCTACCTTGTTTCTAACTTCATTTTTTTTTCCAGTGATCAAAGCGGATTTTTGAAACAGAATTCTGCTTGGGACAGGTCCTGTGTTGTCGTGGGTTCTTTTACGTGTATTAACAGCATGCTGTAGACAGGACCTCAATTTATTGTCCCACCCAAAACACTGGTACTCAGATCACAGTTAAAGTCCAGTGGTACGAGGAAAGACGGAGGTGGGGAAGGGGAACGGTCACGAATCCGGAATTCAGTGGCTACATAAGTGAGTGTGTTCCTCTGCCACCCTTTCCACTAAAAATACCATGTCAAATTCGAGTAGTAGTAGTAGTAGTAGTAGTAGTAGTAGCAGTAGTAGCAGCAACAGCAGCGGTAGTAGTAGTAGTAATAGTAGTAGCAGCAGCAGCAACAGTAGTAGTAGTAGTAGTAGTAGAGGAGGAGGAGGAGGAGGAGGAGTAGGTGTAGTAATAGTGTTGCTGTTATTATTGCTATTGCTGTTATTATCATTGATATATTATCCTTTCGGTTGTTCCATCACAGTAGGTCGTAGGGGTGCCCAGACGAACGCTTGAGTGGTCGTGGATTTCCACAGCCCTCTGTCCATGTCCTCAGTCAAACACAGCAGGTCAGAGATGGTGTAACCACTCCAGTCCTTCGTGTTGTTGTCCATCCAGGACTTCGTCGGTCTGTCCCTGGGATATCGTCCCTTCACGGCACCCTGCAGAATGATCTCAGATAGGATGTCAGGACAGGATACACGCCCGTTCCATGCAAGCGTTCGGTAAAATTGTGGAAATAAAATGAATGAAACGGACAAATTTAAACTGTTGGATACACCTCGGGTCAATTTCGCCTATTATTACTAGATGAGTTGGTCGAATTTTCTCCAGTCCCTAGGGCAAACTCATGGTAGCTTTGTTGATGTTGGGGAATAGCTTCCTTGGTTCTTGGAGTGTTCAAAATCCAATACCACTTGTTTGGGTACCCAAAGTTAGATGTGGAGGTGTGAGGATATATTGGGCTGTAATTTGCACATCCGAAAGAAACTCGTGGAGAGCGTGGCACCAGAGAGTCCTCAGAAGAGAAGCCCCCTTCAAGCAAGTGTTTCGGCCCTTATCTCCTGACACTCTAGGGGGGTTGGGCCACACCCGGTTCATGACTCCGGATGTCCCTCTGCTGCCCCCTTTTTTTCCCATCTTGGGACGAGCCATGGCTGGGATTCGAACCCATGACCTTCTGGACATGCTCATTTTCCACTTAATGACTCGCACTCTAACCACTGAGCCACAGGGACACCTGATATTTGTAGGAAATTTAAGCCTTATGAAGTTCACTTTTGTTCCTCCTTGACCAGATCCAGCTTGGACACCTCTCTGCCGCTTCTGCCATTGCTTTCAGGGCTCTGGGTTTTTTCCCTCCCTGCAACTGAGAGCTGTTTCATGAGGCTGTATGCAGACGTTCCTACAAACCCTCTAGCTCCAATTAGATATCAAACTGGCAGTCCTGGGAGACGAACGCGTCTTACCTCCCACCAACAGCCATTTACAGAGTTCTCCGGTGGACTAAACGTGTGGACAGTTGAGGTTGGGCGTTGACCGTCAGCTTGCACGCTGTTCTCGAGAACCATTTACGTTTACGGAGCCTCAAGGATGAACACATTCGGGAAGGCTTCAACCTATCAGATGAGTTGCATCTTGTGGGCCGTGGGACGAAGTATATACTTGAGACATTAGGTCTTGGCATGTGGAGAGGCCAGAGCTGTTGGCACAATGGATTGTGAAGGGGAATCGACCGTGAATTAGAATGAGATATTACGCATTAACCACACGGTGTCCAACTCGTTGGTGTGCGTGTGTACGGGCATACTAGTGATTTTATTAGTTGAACCAAAGTAATTCGGTGACTCAGTTGTTAGATTTTCACAACTATTAGTGCAAATCATAGTGCTGTGCGTGTTTGTATGTCACAAGTGATTCCATTGACTGAACCAGGATCATTCAGTTTGTCGTTGTTCGACAAACAGTTACAAGACGATCGGAAAACCAGACAG
Organism: Conus canariensis; assembly: GCA_033310375.1. NCBI lineage: Eukaryota > Metazoa > Mollusca > Gastropoda > Neogastropoda > Conidae > Conus > Conus canariensis. The sequence continues at coordinate 60,852,139 of CM065714.1, forward strand.
GTTGTGACTCATTTGGGGAAAGTGAAATCATCGCTTCTTTCTGCGAGCTCAGAAAAATACAGCGAATTTTAGTCAAGTCTAGACGATTTTATGTATCTAGGAGGTCTGCCGTAACGTTGCAAGCCCAGAGAGAGCAAGGCATGTCAAACCTGTTGGGACTTTGGGGGTTTTCAGCCAACAAGAGTGTCTGCGGCGACGGAAGATCCTTCAGCGGAGAGAACGAACTGCAGCGGAGTCCGGGGGACTCGATTCGAGGGCCTAGCCACAGTTACGATGCCAGTATTCACCACCTTAGAACGAACTGCAGCGGAGTCCGGGGGACTCGATTCGAGGGCCTAGCCACAGTCACGATGCCAGTATCCACCACCTTGGATGCGGCCAATCGGCAGGACTTAGGAACAGTGTGGCGTCATCGAGGAAAACAATGTGACCGCGCTGATAATTATAGACTGACAAGAGAACCGAACAGTTCAGCCAAGGGAGACAGCTGGCTGGCTGCGAATGTTTCTCTTTGTCTTGGTTTCATATGCGCTTACGTTGACAAAATATTAGCATGATGTCTTTCCCGGACAATTAAGTATAACTGAGATAAAGGAGATGCAATCACATGATTATCTGAATGCTCACTACATTTTGTATGATACAGATGAATGTGTTGTGGTGACGGGTGGAGGCTCGGAGTGTTTCAAAAAGTTTTAAATAATATTTCATTTTTCAATATTGGTGTTCCGTCAACTTTGTGAGGACCCGACGAAAGTGTTAGGGTGTGTGTGCCTATGCGAAAGCGGGAGTTGTATGTGTATAGCGTGAACGCCTCTGTCCATACCCCCATAAATCCCTTTATATGATAATCGTGTTTTAACATGGAGGGCGGATGTCGGGAGACCCGCCATAATTGCAAGCCATTTTTTTAACCAAAGAAAAAAAAAGCTAAGAGAAACAAAATGTAGACACAATTTAACAGTTAATGAATGTCTGACAAAATGTAAACGAAGAAGCTATCTTTGTCATGATTCATTAAACAATGGAACCCCTCTAGACGGACCTCCAGAATTCTTGTAAAAGCAAGGCAGTGCATGGTCTTTGAAGGCATGAAGTTTTTCTTCGGTTGTGAAATCTACCTCAAAAAGAAAAATGTTTGAGACAAAAAACAATCTGTTTAGAGTGAGGAAGTTCTTATTGTTTGGTTTCACTGTACTGATCAAGGCCGCAATAATTGTATGTCGAGGGGTGACTGCACATTGATAACAGCCGGGAAGGGTTGGGAATAGGAGGGCTGGGGTACACTGAATGAATATATATATATATATATATACAGGAACACACGCCCTTACGCACACGCACGAAGACACATACTCATACATATACACAAAAGCGCGAACACGTGCATGCACTAGCACACACACACACACACACACACACACACACACACACACACACACACACACAAACTGGTAAAGAGATTCATTGGACAGTGTACAAGTATGGATAGCTCTATGTTTACTGTTAAGATTACACACACACACACACACACACACGCATATGCACGCACGCACACATACACACATGCGCACGCGCGCGCGCACACACACACACGCACACACGCACACACACACACACACACACACACACACACACCATTACATAATCCGTCTGTAATCACTTTAGTGGCAAGACGTTAAATTGAAGAAGAAGAAGAAGAAGAAGAAGAAGAAGAAGAAGAAGAAGAAGAAGAAGAAGAAGAAGAACAACAACAACAACAACAACAACAACAACACACACACACACACACACACACACACACACACACACACACACACACACAACCATACTGTATCCGGAGAATGTTCATTTTTTTGTGTTTCTTTCATCGTGATTTTTTTATGTTGACTTTGTTAAACAAACATCCACGATTTCTTGTCACCGTCCGCACATACTCACGCTCTGTTCCTCATTCGGCATGCACAACACTGCTAATAGCCATCGTGTATTGTAGTCGACTGACGTGTATCAACAACCTGAGCTGCACTGACACCGTGAACCTACCTGTCTTGGCTAGCACCGGTTTTCGTTCAGGTTTGCTGATTTTCTTCCCAGCCTTCACTTCATGCGAATCACTCGCTGAACGACGTGAGCGCCTAGACGCAGACCTTTGGGGAAGTTGGTCGACAAACGAGGAAACACTGAGCCTTCCATCGTCGGACTCGTCGGAGGATAAGAAGTGCAGGGAGGTGCGGCTCTGTGAGAAGCTCGCTGACCGGCCGTCTGCCTGGGGTTCTGGAGACAACAGTTTCTCCGCCACCCCGCTCAGCCTGGACGGCCTGTACGTCTTGGGGGATGCGAACTGGTGTGGTTCTTCTGTACGACTTTCAGCTTCGGTTTCGTCTTTCTGAGGCGCAACTGACGACACTGTTAGCGCTCCATCAATCGGCGAAAGTCGAGACTTTTCCTCATGCGGATGCAGGGGTTGTAATTTTCCTTCAGGCCGCCGTTGAGGCTGTTCTGGGGGCCGAGTTTCCGAGGCGGCGTCTGGCAGTGGCTGGGCAGGAGAGAGTGGTCGCTGTGTCCAGGGGACGGACACATTCACGGACAGGTCAGACGACTCTGTCAGTGGGCTGGCTGGAGGCGCCGTCGGTATGACCTCATCCTCGGTACTGGGTGTCACCACTGGGCCCAGGTCTCCCATAGGTTCCTTTACCAAATTCTCCTGCTGGGTCTGACTGTCCTCCGTTCGGACGGTGTCGACAGCGGCCCTTCTTATTGGGGCCCCCGAAAACGGTTTCTTGGGCGCCAGAGCAGCAACGGCTAAGGGATCGCCGTACGTGGGCGTCCTGATCTCCGGTGCTGCCAATTTCATAGTTGCGATTGGTGTGAGGTGTTCCGTGTCCCCTTGCGCTCTTACTGTTGGTTTCTGGGCAAACAAAATAGTCAACAATGTAATGAAAAACATCATTACGAATTAAAAAAAAAAGCTGAAGGATTCTTTTTCTATGAATCAGGGCAATCGATTTGATTTTCTGCCTTCTTATCTTCTGTGCTCCCCCAGTGGCACTGCTCACACGCCGCTCATTCCGGCTGTCCTACACACGGAAACATACAGACTTGCTTGCCCTGTTGCAGCCCCAGATCCCTAGTTCACAGAGCGCACTCAATATCCAACCGTCTTCAGGTAACCCACTAAGAGACACGACACTTCGGTCGTGTTCAGTGGTGACTGTTTTGATCCAACATACGCAGGGCACTCCCTGTTACGCCCGCTGTTCATGACAATAACAGCTTTGTCAGGAAGCTAGAATGACTAAGCGTCCCCTTGTGGAGGGTGCCACCTTGTCCATCGCATGACAGCCCCTGTTCACTTGCCGACACCGATGGATTTGATACCAACTCGCGATGGCGATGGTCTTGGACAGGCATGGAAACTGAGGCCACTACTAGAGCCAGGCTTGAAAGGCCACAGAATCTGTGATTCTTTTACGATTATCACTGATGATGAGGATATGAGAAAAATTGCTAGGGAATCCTATTCTGGTCTGAAACTTCATAGCTGATCTGTACTCTACGCGTTCTTTCGTAACATATTCTGGTGTGAGCCAGGTCCGAAAATACAGTCAGTTGTTCCTGGTTGGAAAATGGTCAGAGATGCACGTACTGGATAAAATTCGACTATATACTTTCAATGTTCCTATTTGAGCCCACAGCACACTCAAATCATGACCGAAGCAAGCTGGAGCAAAAATAAAATAAAATGAATTTAAAAAAGGAAAAAAAAAACAAACAGAAAAAAACAAAAACAAACCGACGAATGAATGTCTCGGATGGGAATCGAACGCACCATCTCACAGTTCGTAATTCTATGACGTTAACCACTCTGTCGCACACTTAACTTCAAACAGGTTAAGGGCTGGTCTCCGCGGATTCATTTGCAGTCCATCGCCTCTCAAACAGCAGATCTCAAACGAACAAAGTTTTTAAATACATTTTTTTTTTATTTTGCACTCATACAACTTTTATTCTGCACTCGAGACAATGAGTGTGATAATCAGATAAGAAGAAGGATGAACAAGAAGGAAAATACTTGCGGGGATGGAGCACACGAAAACATGGCTTTCATCTCAGCATTCATTGATAATCGACCAGCGGAGCTTAAACAAATGGCCGGGGAACTGAGATCCCCACGCAAACGAGTCCGCATGGCTCCGAGTCATCACATCCTACTGGCGTCATCCACCGGAGGACTGGAACGAGATGCAGTTGACAGTTGTTTTCTTCCTTTCAGTTCGTCTTCTTCCTTCTTCCCGTCGGTTCTTGGTTTTATTTTTCCTCTTTTCTTTCAATCACTCTTCTTTCTCTCTTACTGATCCTCTCCTGTCTGATGTTGGACAACTCACGTGGTTCGCTCATCGAATGACGAGGAGAGCCACCCTCACCAAACTGATGAGGAGAACCCTGGTCGACCTTAAATAGGGACGAACTCCTTGGGAGGAGAATTTCGACAGCCGCCGTCAGATGATACTGACCCGTCGCACAGTGCACCGCCGCAGCAGCCGGTTCTCCACTGCAGAAGCAGTCATGTGGATGTTTCTATTCTGACTCGACTTCCGTGTCCCCCAACGGCATAACTCGCACACTCACACCGACTCCCTATACACATTCACATCCAAGCTTGTCCTGTCACAGCGCCAGCACTAGCAGTTCAAAGGGCGCAATCGATTATCAAGTCATCATTAGGTAACCTGCCAGAGAAGACACCGCCTTACTGCAAAGGTACTTGTATGGTGCTGAGTGGTACCTGTTCTGAATAAACGCACATAAAACACCCACCACCAGTTAAGCCCTCTACTGACGACAATAACTGCGCAGTCGCCATACCAACGTGACTGAGCATAACCCTCCGGAGAGCACCACCACGTCCATCCAACGTCAGCCCCAGTGAAACTGCCGATACGCAGCGACGACTTTGTCACGAACTCACCATGAGCACGGATCTGGAGAGGAAGTCAAAACTAAGGTGACGACTACATGCAGGGCATTAAAGACCGGTGGGGATGAGGATAATGCAGCAGACGCGATGCAGTTCCGTTCTGGTCACAGACTCTACATGGCCAGGCTGTGCGATACACTTCAGTTCATTCATAGTGATTTCATTTCATCCCGGCATCAACCAGGCCAGATGGGTACAAGCCCTGCATTGTTGATTAAGAATCTGGGCAAATTCTCAGAGTTGTCCATTAACCGGCTAGTTCAAGTCTTACCGTTTCAGTCTATGGCACACTCAGCTCTTGGCAGAAGCTGGCTGGGGGAAACACCCACCCAATGGGAATTGAATCTACGATCTCCCAACCCGCAAATCTGCGATGCTAACCAACGGACCACTGTGACTGTTGGCCGCGTGTGTGTACAACTCTTGTGTTTCAGCAGAATGAATGTGAAGAGTTGATAACCAAATTCTAAATGGAATCTGAAGCCTTGTTTAGCTACATACTATGCTAATCAAAATTCTCAAATGAGGCGCAAAATGGATGTGGAATGGATTTCACATCAATCTTGCGCCCAATCTGCGGGGATAAGTGATTGTTCGTTCTTCGTTTTTATTGTCTTGAATGTTGTTTGTCTCCAACGCCCATCCTGCACCGAATTTGGCAAGATAGTGATTGCTCGTTCTTCATTTTCGTTGTCCTGAGTGTTGTTTATCTTGCCTAAAGAAGACCTAAGAGGTCAGTCGAAACGCGTCGTGTTTTGTCTTGTAATTCCTTTGTCCATGTTATCTGGTGGAGTTATTTCAAATATCTTTTCAATTTTATTTTTGAT
>CM065714.1:60860446-60867946 GCA_033310375.1 Conus canariensis
ATCCACATCCTATTTCAATGAAACACAGTGGCATATTTCAATAACGAACACCAGAACAGGACGGTAACTAACACCAGAATTATAACAAACACCTTCATGTTCAATAGGAAACACCGGTAATCAATGAGGAACAGCACAACGTTCGGCAACGAACACTAGAACGTTAAATGACGAACACTAGAGATCAATAAGAAATACTAAAAAATAAAACAGTCTTCAATGGCAAGAAGTCTTAATCAGTCTTTGATGTAAGTTAATACAGATAAGGAGAACCAACTATGTGTGTGTTGGTGTGCGGGTGGTTTTAAGTCCTTTGCTTAAATGGGTGAAATTTTGTTTATTGGGAGGGTGTGTGTTCCATTCTGTTGCTTGACGACAAAAGGCTGTGTCAATGACTGTGTTGTGAGGCAGACTGACATTTTCACTTTTCAGGGATTCATTGAGAACTTGCAGGATGGGCTTGTTGAGCGGGCCGATGGCTGGCATGTTGCGCACACACGCTGCCCTCACTCTAGGGTTCGGGTGTGAGGCCAGTCTCACGGTCTTGTACCCCGTATACGCCTTCAGTTTGTCGGGTATGTTGGCCTCTCTGCGGACCAAGTCGCAGACGCAAATCCATGCACGCAAACACAAGGAAACACGTACACACGCACGCACTCAAAGCATACAAACATACAAGACAGACACAGACAGACACAGACAGACAGACAGACAGACAGACAGACAGACAGACAGACACACACACACACACACACACACACACACACACGTTACACTTTGCACGACAAATTTTAAAACAGTATCTAAGTGAATCCCTTAATTCCCATATTTATCAGGCAAGGAGCCAGTGTATAAATGGGTAATGAATAGAAACTGCAAACTTTTGCGTTCAGATACCCGACAGCTTGATTAATCATCAACCAGTCAATCATTCGATCGATCAGTCATTGATGTTCACTTGTGCTATTCTGAATGCCAACAAACGCTTTCGCATCAATAAAGTAGCCAATCAACATTAGTCACTCAGGATGCTCATTCATGTTTACATTTCGTGTTCCGAAATGCACGAAACTGGTTTCCAAGTAATCAATCATCATGAATCACTCGATACGCTCATTCACGTTCACATTACGTTTTGCGAAATTCAGTCGACATAAATCATTCAGTACGTCAATGTTTGTTGTAGTCGCCTCATAGAAATTCCTGATCCTGCAACGGTCTCTAATCTAAGGCAACCTTGTCATCCGCTGGGAGCGTTCGTTCAGCACCTGCTGTCAGTAGTTCCTAGCTGTCGCGTCTGTTCACAGGAATAATGCTGTCAAGGAACGGTAGAGTTAAACGGATACATAAAATTTGTGTTTCATCGATGATCACTATTGTTCTCAATTCCTCACATTCGCTAATAATCTTTCAAAAGGAATCCAACTTCCTGTAAAAGGATTTTCCAGTGTCTCTCTGAATTTGGAAGCTGACTGAGCTAGTTTTCAAAGATGACGTTGAATCTTGTTATTACTATTAAGTGTACTTTTATCATCATCATCATCATCATTATCACTGTTTTCATCATCATTATCATTATCACTAGTACTGTAATTATTATCATCATGAACAGTACTAATATAGCATCTATTCTTGGTCAGGGACCAAACTCTGAACTTTACAATTCACGCCCTCGTTTACACGACGGGCAGCCTACCGGAGTAGAGCCAAATGAAGAGCTGCCTGCTGGCGCTTAATTCAGTCGTTTCCCGTGTCATTCAGCCATTATCAGCCACTCGATTTTCTCCCGTCATTCTTTCGATTTTTCACACAAGGTGCATGCTATGTGTAACGTGTCATCCATACCACCGGCTAAACTGGCCGTCTCTTCCAGAAGGTGGTGATGCGATTTTACGGATGTGGAAGGTGTTACGCGTGCGTTCACACACGGAACCTCAGTTTATAGTCTCATTCGAAGGACTAGTCTCAGTTGATATACCTCGGTCGAGCGTCCTGTTATCCTTCTTTGTTTATCTGCATTCCCTGCTAAAACACTTGAAGTGGCCCACATCCTCCAGTAACCACTGCGATGCCGAGTTGGTTCAGTTGCCGAGCACCAAATTTGCGATCAGACGTCGCGGGTTCCAATCACAATGGCGTCCAGTATGAAAGCTACCGCTGTCGCTAACAAACTAACTGTGTTCTTTCTGGTTATAACCATCTGAGGTAGGCGTGAACGCTAAACCCAAAAGTAATTTCGCTCACTACTGCTGCTATTATCATTTAACCGTCATATTGATTGCTGATTCGTGCCTGGAACCGCTAGCCATGATCCTTTTAAAAACTAATCTGGTCACTATTCAGAATGCTTGTAATGCCTTCTCTGGTATGGTAGTGATTTACTGGAGTTCTTTCCCCTCCCTTAATGTTACGAACGAACGCAGACTAATCTCTGATGGGTATGGAGGCTTTGAAGTCCTAAAGTGTTACCCAGTTGGATGTGAAAAATAATGGCAAATAAGCACAATACTGCGGTCTTGAAAACTGGGTTGCTTCGTTTCTGTAGTGCCGTGATGATCTGGATGAAGATTTTCTCAATTATAGTTCCCCATGAACTTCCACAAGCCCCATACAAGACACGGTCAAATGTTTTCTTGAAGTCGTTGAAAGATCTGGTAAAATCATGTTGGTGTTGGACGTGTTTCCTATCAGATACATATCTGCAGCTTTTCGGTCAGAAGATTGCCCATTCTTCCACAAGAATTCGTTCCGTCTTTTCATTGAGAGTATCTAGGACACACAGAACCACTTCATTGGGGTGACTGATTAAGCTGATGGTCTCATAATTCCCACAGTCTCTTCCTCTTCTTGGACAGGGGTCTTGTGCAGATCGTATCCAGTTTTCAGACCGCTCTCGTGTTTCTCCCATTCACGAACAGATGGGTGTTACTGCCGGGTTTAGCGTTCACGCCTAGTCCGTTTCCGTTCCCTAGCACAGTCTCTGAAGGCTAGCAGATATACGCACACTATCAAATACCAGTTCACTGAATGGATTCCCCAGATGAATGGTTTCCGTGCGTTGCCCTTTGTGATCACGTTGACATGTAGGCAGCCAACATCCGTCTTCGGACTCCTCTTGAGAAAAATGAAGACCGGTGTACTATGTGTTTGCTAAATGATATTGCCCTGCATTACAAACATTTAATGTCAGCCTCCAAGTCCAGTTTGTATCAAAATTGACGAATCTTTTGCCAAGATCAAGAGCAGCTTTCTAACTCCTAGAATTTCGTACTTCTTTAGTTCTGTTGGCACATTACCTACCCTTGGAAACTTGGCTTTATTGATATGTGGGCCACTTCGTTCCTTTCTTCTTGGAGTTTTGGATCATTCACACGTTCCCTGCAGTCGACAGCATAGACTAATCTACTGGTGTCTAGTTGAAGCTCTGATAAGTGTACAGGTCCTTGAAGCACTTAGTCTACCTTCCCGCTTCCATCCATTTTCCTAGAAGGCAATTACTCAGCGTAGCGACATTTTGCTGTGATTTTCTTATTTTCTTCAATCAATCAAAGTCTGCTATGCTGTAGCTACACCACCCCACATCGCTCAGTCCCATCTACCTCCCACTTTCTACTGTCTTCCTTCCTTTCGACGTAATCGTGTTAACTGCAATCCATTTTTCGCTAGGCTTTGCGATGTTGTGACTAGTGTGCCTGCTTGTTGAATGCGCATTACTGTACTGCTTCGGGATCCACAACGTTCGCCTTCTGCGATCACGTTGTTGTGTTGCCTAAGCTTGACAAATGTGCTGGAAAATGCATTGGTCTGGTACCTGCTAAGTCTAGTCCTTGAACTCTCCACCACCACCACCCCTCCCCGCCCCGTACTTTTCTCTCCTTAATCTTCGTTCTGTTTCATTATTTCCTTTTATTATCCTGTACACACTTCAGGTCTCATGACTTTACAGACGTGGTGCAGGGTAACTGTTCGCACACAGTGACGCCTCCTTGATCAGATCGTCCATCATTATCATACCGACGCGTCTGTTCTGCGTCTCGCCATTCCCTAGGACTTCTTACTGATAAACTCCACAAAGTTTCAAAATGACCACTCACCGGCAGAGGACACCGACGTAGTCGCAGACCTCCAGGAGGACGTCCACCTGAGTCGAGGTGTTCAGCAGCCCTAGGAGGGCATAGAAGATGGGGAGGGGCTTGCGAGGCACGTTGGTCGGGAACCACGGTTCTGCCAGGCTTTGGAGCATGAGGGTGTGCATGATTACGTCCGTGCCGGAGAAGGAGCCAGTCAGTTCCAGACTTTCACCTGCTTGTATCGATCTGAGTCTGCGGCTCTGAACTGAAACACAGGTTACACAGCTGTCGTGCATGTGTGTGAAAAAAAGGAGGGGGGGGGGGGGATTCTGGGTGTGTAAACGGTGAACTTAAAAAGAGGAGGGAGTTTACAATGAAAACACCAGATCCCCATGAGAGCAGGTAGCGAAATGCCATAGAATATGAGACTATTTTGTCATTCAAAATGATCAAATGATGAAGGTGGCAATGATGTAGCTGCCAGGTTTTACGTTTGGTTCGCATCGACATGATACGGCGAATGTGATTTTGCTTTGCTTTCGTTAGCTGTAGCCGTCATTGTTAGTTTTACTTGATAACCCCCTTCCTTCACCCCTCCCCGATCTTGTTGATTACATGGCGGATAATTGTATTTTCACTTTCATTTTGTACAGTGTTTTGATTCTTGTTTGCTTGTTGGTTTCTCTATGCTGTGCCATGCTGTTGTCGGTGCTGTGCTTTGAGGTTCCTGTCGTATCACGTCATCCACCACTGCTTCGTTCTACCTTGCATGGCAGTTGTGCTATGCTACGCTACGTTGTTTAGGGGAGTGTTCAGTCGCAGTGTCTTCTAATGCTTCGTACTGTGATGCATTAAATTACACTGCAGTGTTATAACCTCGACCTACAACATTGTGTTTTTATCTGTGCTTGTCGGTTTGTTTTTATGTCTCAGCAAAATGATACAAAACTTACTGTACTGATTATAACGAAACTTGGTGGAATGGTGGAATGTGGCTAACCCACGCAATATTAATGTGGATCCTTGATGCTGATCGAGATCAAAGGGCGGATCCAGGATCCGTCAACAAGGTGATGCACAAACTCTATAACCGATTCCAGCTAAATCTGTAAAAAAAAAAAAAAAAAAAAAAAAAAAAAAAGACAGGATGTGGTTTAAGCCTGATGTCATGAATTTCGGGACGGATCCGGGGTGCGCATTGGGATCAAAGGCCCGGTCTAGGAACCTTCGGCAAGATGACGCATCAACTCCACGACCGATTTTCATGAAACTTTGTGGGAATATGGAATGTGCCCCGAGCACTAATCCAGTAACTTTTGAAGCGGATCTAGCTCCGAAGGTGAGCTTAACGTCCTATCAGCCGAACGCTCTTGAGCCTTTTTTTTTACACCGTCAAGTCTCTTGCTCAAATATCCTTGCTTTTTGACACTGAGCATGTTGACCACTTAGGTAACCATGCACAAAAACAAAAGCTCGCCCAGTTTCGGGAGTGAAATATTCTCAACTTGCAGAGCTAAGATGATCAGCCAATCAGCGCAAAGGTGAAGGTCGAATGTTCCACAATGCACGATCTATTCTGAACCCAATTTTTTGTTGTTTTTTGATGTTCTTCTTCACCAAGATCGAGAATTCGTCGTTGCTGTCAGATTCCGCACCACACATGATTCTACGAGTAATTTCGCACACTTCACTACATAAAAAAGCCAAAATGTTTTGACGTGCACTGAACAGTCACTATGAAATTGCCGCCGAGGTGAAGAAAGAGTTCCGCGTCCAAGTCACATGATCAGTCGTCTTCATACCGCTTTCCTGCGAATTCGCCTGGTGTAACCACAAAATGGCGAAGCAAGGCAAAGAGGGCTCGGGAGACCAACATTCTTTTTTCTTGCACTTTAGCTGGACATTTGCCTATGATGTGACAAGGATTACTGGGACAAGCTATTTGCAGACTGGAAATCTGTATGCTGCTAATCGAGGTCCACGGGAACCGTTCGACCATGGCAGACGTCTACGCTCTTCTGAGTGGTCTTAAGATCTGCATCGCATCGCACTGCGTCATACTGCATTGCATTGTGTGGAAGTGTACCGCACAGAATAGGATTCTTACATTCACTTGTGTCTGCCTGGCGTAAAATGTAAAAGAAAACTCTGCGATTTAAACTGTAAATATGAAGTTACTAATAAAAAGGTTAAAACCTGAACATTGGTTCGAACTGCACGGCGCCAGTTGTTTTACGAAATTTTAACTGGTATAGCATTGTGGTGTGTTTGTGTACTGTAGTATAGTATTGTATAACAAAGCATAGCAATGCATAGCATAGCGCAGCAAAGCGTAATATAGCATAGTATAGTAGTAGGAATAAACTGTAGGAAGAAGAAGTCTTCAGAGACACACTCCCCCGTCCCTGTGTACAAGTCTTTTGGCCCTTAATTCCTTATGGTTTTGATGGGGCTGGGCTGTATCCCAGATGTTCTTCTGCTCTCGCCTATATTTCCGCTGACGCACGGATTCGAACCTGAACCTCGAAGACAGTCGGACGCCTCAAAGTAAATATTCTAGTGACGGGTGCCTTAACCACTAAACCAACGGAACCTATTATTGATATAGAATTTCAAGTAATTCAAGCCTTGTTAAGTTCACTTTTGTTCCACCACGACCAAACTTTGTTGAAAATCTGCTCGGCTGCTCTGCCACTGCCTTAGGACTCTGACCCTCTTCTTCCCATACGCGGACGTGCCATAAAACACACTGACATAAATCTAATGTGCATCACGCGATTTTTAACCTCTAAACTTACTGATGAAAAAGGGTTAAAACCTGAAAGTCACACTTGTTTCACTTTCCGAGTATGTGTATCTCAAACAAAGACCTGCCTTTGCTTTGAAATCTGGACTTTAAGGACACCGGTAACCACGGCTTGCAGGTCATCACGTGGACCTGGGCCTTCTCCGAAAGGGAGCATGAAGGTCCGCCCAGGTCCCCGTATTCCAAGGAGAACAGGCGAGTAGAGAACACTGGTAACATTCTCCGCTGTGTGTACAAAAAGATACACGTTTCAAATGTAGGAATTTCAACAGACAAATATGGAAGTAAGTCGAAAACTTTTTCTTCATGAAAAATACAAACAAAATACATTACAAAATGAATGAAATCAAGCAATCGAATACATTACGTAAATAAAATGTATGGATAAATGAATAAATACGTAAATTAAAAACGAGAAAGAAGGTGAGTGGGTTACAAATAAACACAGAAAGAAATCAAGGGCAAAAGTGTAGATAAAATAACGCAAATCCGGAAAGGAAAGTAACATCTAAAACAAATGAACAAAATCATATTTGTGGGAGAACAGATTTAGACGCATTTGTGTGTGTCTGGGTTTTCTTTTCCATTTTCCCATCCAAAACCTCTAATCTTCTTACCTTCTCT
>CM065714.1:60872946-60897946 GCA_033310375.1 Conus canariensis
ATCCTGAACAGTCTCCAAGAACTGTATCTGTGTTAATCAGCAAATCAGAACTTTACTAGTAACCCAACTCAAACACGGCTTGATTAACTGCAGCGTCCTCTGCACGAGTGGATGGGTGAATGGACAGTCAGTAAAAGGAGGGTGTGGTTGGGTTTCAATTCAAATCAGTTCATATTTTCAGTTGTCCAACTGACCACAAGTACCCTTATGATGGCCGTCATTTTGTTAAAACTGGCTCCATGCACGTAAAAAAACAAAAGTTGACCAGATTCTTTCAAACATAACAAAAGCTCAAACATGCAGAAAACGCTTTGAAAATATGGAAGTTGTCTATAATGCAGTCCACACACACACACACACACACACAATAACACACACACACCAAACATGCACACACACAAACACGCTCGCGCGCGCGCGCGCGCACACACGCTTGGACGGATAAAAAAAAAAAAGCAAAGCGTAGTCTCTAACTCTCAATGACGATAATTCTGACATCAAACACACACACACACACACACACACACACACACGCTCAATACATACACGCGCGCGCGGGTTCACACCACACACACACACACACACACACACACACACACACACACACACACCACACAGACACACATGAACATGCACACACACGCGCGCGCGCACACACTTGGAAGGATGAAAAAAGTAAAGCTTAGTCTGTAACTCTCAATGAGGATAATTCTGACATCACTCACTCACACACACACGCCCCCCCCCCCACACACACACACACACACGCGCGCGCGCGCGAGCGCTCGCACACACACACACACACACACACACACACACACACACACACACACACACACAAATCAAGTTAAAGTGCCACTGACCACTCTGTTGTGGATCTTTTCATCGAAGGTGGGTGAGGGCGGGGGCCAGTGTTTCTTGCTCTTTCTGATAACCGATTGTGGGATCTGCGGAATCTGCATGCAGCGCTCATGCCAGTCTATCTCCTCCGAGTCTGCGTAGCTTGAGCTGCCACTAGCTGAAGGAATGACGCTGTATTTCTTATTAATGGTCGATTTTGTCATTTTCTTCACTTGGGAAGAAAGAGTGATGTTCATCTTTAACATAGGCCATTCATCGCCCACCCACTATACCAGACAGTGTAAATTTAACAAACACCAAGTGATTCGAAAGCGAGTGGGGCGGCGCGCCCACACCACACACACACACACACAGAGGCACGCACGCACACACCACACACACACACACACACACACACACACACACACACACACCATAGATGATGGTTTGTCGCGATATGCATGACATCTACGCTCCGGATAATGCATTTTTTTTATTATTTGTAGTGAGAAGCAACGAGAATACATCATGTCTGTCATGAAGACAGACGAAAAGGGAAAGAATGAACTGTTACTTATGCCAACGCGAAAGCGTAGACAATAACTACATCATCTAAGATTTGAAGCAACATTTGCTATATATCATACGTGATTTTAAGCTCCATGGGCTACATAACATTTATGAATTATGGGAACATGGGCAATATGCCATTTAAGATTCTGGGCAATGTGGACCATGTGTCAATTGTGATTCACGGTCATGTGACTTTTGTGTGATTTATTATTTATAACAACAAGGTCCACACATCATATCTGATTTATGACATAATCCGTGTATCATCTATGATTAGTGACGACGTGCTCTATGCGTCGTCTATGAATTGTGGCAACATGTGTCATGTATCAGCTATGACATGCGGCAACATGGGATGTGTCCTCTTTGATTTGTGGAAGCATGGGTTGTGTGTCATTTATGATTTGTAATGACGTGGGCAATGTGTTGTCAACGATTTTTGGCACCACAGGCTATGTGAAATGAACGATTAGTCACCACTTTGACCGTACCATAAAAAAATGGTATAAATGTTTTGTGGCAACGTGGGCCATGTATCATTCATGTTTTGTGGTAACACCGAGTATGTGCCATGTACGATGTGTAGCAATGTGGAACATGTGTCAAGTATGATTTCTGACAACGTGGGTTATGTGCAATTTCTGATTTGCGGCAACGCTGGCTATTTACAAGCAATGATTTGTGGCATTTTTTTTCTGTCCCAACCTCTGCGCCACCTCAGAGACAGTGTACCCACGCCGCTCATTCCGACACCCCGTCCACAGCCACAGCCCGGTCGGCCCCGCCGCAGCCCCGGCACCAGCAATCCACAGGGAGCAGTCAATGTCAAGTCGTTAAGAGGCAACCCACCGGAGGAGACACTGCACTGCTGCCGAGTCACTTCGGTGGTGTTCAGTGGCGCCTGTTCTGATCTAACATACGCAGGACACCACCTACTAAGCCCCCTACTGACGACAATAATTGCTTAGTCGCGGAGCCGGCGTGAGTGAGCTCTCCCTCCGGAGGGCGCCACCACGTCCGTCCAACGACAGCCCCCATGGACTCGCCGATACCGGTGACCCCGACGGAACCAAACCAAGGCCACAGACGTGGAGAGAACATCGAAATTGAAGTCACCATGAGAGCAGGGCATGAAGGGCCACAGAATTTGATACTTTTTTTTTTTTTTTAATGCTGATCAATGAGAATGAGGATGATTAAGATGATGCTACGGATTTCCATTTTGGTCTGAGACTACATGACAGGGCTGTACTCTACGCTTCCTTTCATAATATATCCCGGCGTCAACCAGGCCCGAGAGATACAGGCACCTGCAGTGTTGGTCAGGAAATTTGAGCAACACTCTCAGAAACGCATCCATTAAGTGGATGAAACTCGACTGTGTGGTCCCAGTCTTCCCAACTGAGTCCGCAGCAAACTCAACTCTGGGTAGGAGCCGGTCGGGGCAGAAAAACCCACATGACTTCTGATGGGATTCGAACCCACGACCTCCCAGCCGGGAGTCCGCGACGCTAACCACTTCGCCACGGCGGCTGGTTGTCATCAATGACTTATGACAACAAGGGCTATGTGTCATCTATAACTTGTAGCAACAAAGGTATGTATCATCTGTCATTTGTGGCAACAGAAGCCATGTACTGTCTATGGTTTGTGGCAACTTAGGCCACTATACACCTACGATTTGTGACAGCATTGGCTATATGTCATCTATGATTAGTAGCGACATGAGCCATGTATAATCTTTCACTTGTGGCAACATTGGCTTCGTATCTTCCTTGATTTGCAGCAGCATAGACCATGTATCGTCTAATGTTTGTAGCAAAACACCTTCTTTGATGTATAAGAACATGGACCACGACGACGTACGATTTGTAACATCATGGGCTGTGTAGCATCTACTATTTGCAGCGACTCGGGCTGCGTATCGTATATGACCTACAACAATACATATGGAACATTGAATAAGTATTATCCTCAATTTAGGGCACCATTCCTATGTATTATCTACAGTTTGTATGTGTGATATTTCATTTCTATAGTTTGTGGCCACACAGGGTATGTATGATTTATGATTTGCGTATAATCTGTGATTTGCGGCCACGTGGGACATGTATAATTTATTGTTTGTGGCCACGTGGGGGCATGTATAATTTATTATTTGTGGCCACATAGAGTATGTATAATCTATGATTTGCGGCCACGTGGGGCATGTATGATTTATCATTTGTGGCCATATGAGGTATGTGTAATGTATGATTTGGGGCCACATGGGGTATGCATAATCTATGATTCGTGGCCACATGGGGTACGCATAATCCATGATTTGCAACCACATGGGGTATGAATGATTTATGATTTGCGGCCACGAGGGGTGTATATAATCTATATGCTGTAACTCTGGGTGTGATTATGTATGAATCGTGGCAATATGGGGTATACATTATCTATGATTTGTACCAACATAGATTGTGTGCTGTCTATGGTTTATAGCAACAGGGTCATACATCTGTAATTAGTAACAATACAAATGATATGTGCATCTATGATTTGCCACAATATGGATTACATGCTGACGATAGCAACATGGGCACATGTTGTTTCTACGATTTTCAGCAAGTCGGGCTCTGTATCATTTATGATTTACAACAAGGCACGTGGAATATGCACTTTGGCTATTTATCATTGATATTTGTGATAACATTGGCTATCTGTTACCGGCGATCTGCAGCAATATGTGGAATATTCATTGGCTCTGAACTGAAGCAGCAGTCATGAGATATATATATATATATATACGTACCGCTGGGACTGGGAGGAGGTATGCACTTCCTCAGAGGTCCCACGGGGCCACAGCCAAGCTGCTGGCTGAAAGTTTATACACTGAGTTACAATGCGTTTCTAAATAAACATGTAGTAATCTATCTACAGAATTGTACGCTAGTCGTGCACCAACACGCTGATGCTTGTACACACACACACACACACACACACACACACACACACACACACACACACACACACACACCCCCCGAATGCACGCACACATACAGACGCGCGCGCGCGCGCACACACACACATACTACCACCACCATCACTAACACTACCACCATTACCACAACTTATTGTATGGAACCAACATCGTGATCACCACTACTGTCACCACCGATTTGTCGGGCAGAAAATCAACACATACAGCCTACCACCGGACAGGAACCTCTCATCACAGTTACCGAGTGTCATCACTTGCCTACCATGCTGGACATGTATTTCGCCATGCTGGACATGTATTTCGCCACGATTCCCTGCTCAAGACCATCACAGGCGCACAGGGAAGGGTGGACGTCTTGGAGGCAGACTGGAAAAGTTCAAGACGGACAACATAAAGAACGGGACTAGTCGCAAAATTTGTATCCTGTTTCACAAGACTGAGGACAGACAACAGTGGAGATCCATGTGTGTCCAAGCGTCCGCCCTACGAACTGTTTTACTAGACAGTAATCATACTCACAGAATGGGCAACTGTAGTGTATTAAGACATAAATCTAAGAAGAAAAAGCCCGTTCTGGAGATTGCAAAAAAAAAAAATCTTTTTGTCATTCTTCCTCAACTCCGAGGGGAGTCACTGGGGTGCCACAATGAAAAACATTTCACTAGATCCCCAGTTTTGTTGCGTGCTGAGGCTAGGGTATCTGCAAATATTTGCCCTGTCATTTCTGCAGTGTTGTCGGTCCATCGCCTTTTTGTCTGCCCTCAACAGTTTCCTGAACGATTGTTTTCGCAACTAAACAAAAATATATGCAATGAATTTTAGTTTTATGCATTTTGTTTCTTTTCATTTTCTTCTTAATTTACTGTTCTACCCTTCACTGCTGCTTTGGAGTGCCATTGGATTCAGTACTTTGAATCATTGGTAGTGAGAACACACGCTCTTGAATCAATGGTAGTGAGAACACACGCTCGCTCTCTCTCTCTCTCTCACACACACACACACACACACACACACACACACACACACACACACACACACACACTTTTGATGCCAAAGAATGACCGCTATAATCAGCGCCGTGTCCCACTGATAAGTCCAAATCAGCGGACGAAAGGCCTCTGGGCAGGCTCTACAAACGGTTCTGTTTTTAAGACAGGCTATCATGGTTCCTGTTTGCGGCGGGTGAAGGATCTTATATTTGCAGTCTGGCGCCCTCTTTTTCACTCCTGTCTTATTTCATCCCCCTACACCCCCCCACCCTCCTTTTTTTTTTTTTTTTAATAATCTTTGCCAAGTCATTGTTTTAATGACATGAATTTTGCCTGCACCTGCTTTTTCCCCTCTGGTTATTTGTTCCACACACACACACACACACACACATACATATATATATATATATATATATATATGCATATACACGCACACATCTATATATATACTGAGCCACGAAAGAAACGCAAATGGAGGGGTAGGTAGGGGTGAATATAATTAATGGCACTGTAGGTGCGCTGTGACCATATATTCCGTGCGGTCATGAGTCAGCATTAGACCTAGTGTGCAGCACGTGCAAATCAGGTCAGTGTCAGTAGAAATGAGCTCACACCGGCGCCATGAACGTGGAAGCGCGTTTTTGCATGTGCAAGGCGAATGCAAACAGTCATGTCAATCTTTTTTCGCTGAACAGTATTCACACATCACTAGGAATAAAAACCCAGGCTGTTACGCCCTGGCAAAGCAATCACTTCCACATGACCAGAATGCCAAGAGTGAGCGCCGTCGACAGAGAAAGAGCCGTAGGGCGACTCCAAGCCGGAAACCATGCTGCACAAGTCGCAGCTGCGTTTTGCGTGGCTGTTTCTACAATTTGTCGTTTGTGGGCCAGGTTCCAGGCAAATGGCGACGCTCGGGACAACCCACGAAGCGGCAGACCCCGTGTAACGACTGCGCGACAAGATCGGGCGATTTACCGCCGTCACCTGCGTGAGCCATTCACTTATGCAACGGAAACGGCCAGAAACACCACTGGCAGGCATGGTGCACCAATTTCTGGTGAAACTGTGCGGCGTCGATTAACAGAACATCACCTGCACTGCTGCCGTTCCGTAAGGCGACCTGTTCTTACTCCAAGACATAGGCAACAACGACTGCAATGGGCCCAGCAGCACTGGAACTGGAACTGGCGGCAATGGAGGTGCATCCTCTTCACGGATGAGAGCCGATACTGTGTTCATCATGCTGATGGCCGAATCCGGGTGTGGAGGAGGCGCAACCAGAGGTATGCCAACAACAACGTCCACGAGATCAACGCTTGGGAAGGTGCGAGCATCATGGTATGGGGAGGAATCAGCCTCAACCAGCTTGTTGGGCCTGTTGTTTTTCTAGACATTGGCCCTGGTCGCGGAAATGGCGTTACTGCGCAGCGATACATTGACCAGGTGTTGAGGCCCGTTGTTGTGCCCCACTTCCAGCAGCACGGCCACCTCACTCTCCAGCAGGACAATGCTCGTCCACACACTGCCAGAGTCACCACAGACTTCCTGCAGCAACAGGGCATCAGAGCACTGCAGTGGCCCTCGCTGAGCCCTGATTTGAACCCTATCGAACACTTCTGGGACCATCTCAAACGGGAGCTGAATGCTGTTCAGCCGAGGCCAACCACAGCCCGTCAGCTAGAGCAGGCACTGAGGCAGATCTGGAACAACGTCAACATGGCCACTGTCAACCGTCTGATCCACTCCATGCCCGCCAGATGTCAGGCTGTTATCAACGCTCGTGGGGGACACACTCGTTACTGACCCTCTCCGTGACACTCATGACACGTGACCACTTTTTGCTTCAGCCAACAATAAGAACACTAAAGCCAGAAACTCAATGGTTGCATTCAATTCATTTCAATGGTTGCAATTAAATGTCAACAACATGAGAGTACATTGAATGGACCCATCGTTTGCGTTTCTTTTGTGGCTCAGTGTGTGTGTGTGTGTATGTATATATATATATATATATATATATATATATATACCCCAATAGATAGGTAAATAGACAGAAAGATAACAGGTAGATAGATAGACAAATACATACATAGAAACACATATACATGCATACGTGTGATTGAGAGAGAGAGAGAGAGAGTGTGTGTGTGTGTGTGTGTGTGTGTGTGTGTGTGTGCGTGTGTGTGTGTGTGGAGAGAGAGAGAGAGAGAGAGAGAGAGAGAGAGAGAGGTGTGTGTGTGTGTGTGTGTGTGTGTGTCCGCGTGAGTGGTTCTCATCAGCAGTTGACCAGGTTTAAGTTGTAAACCCGATGAGCTTTTCAAAGACCTAAACAGCTGCCGTTCGCTGGTTCCAACGATCTTTCCGTTAGTGAAAGTTTAAAGCAAGCAATGCACTACGTGGAGAAGAGTTCCTCTTCGTGCCCCCTTTTCCTAGAATCACAGAGCTGTTTGTTTGAGTGAAATTTTATCACTAGGATGGCCTTTGAGGTTTGCATTATCCTTTGTAAGAAATCGAAGGCATTAGCGTCAGGTTTTGCTACCGTTTTTAATTATACATGCTTTGCATCATCCTAAAAACCCCTCAAGCTTGTGGAGCTCTCTGGGCTTTAAAGTAATTGGTAATACTTGTGGATTTTCAGCTCAAGTTGCTGCCCTCTTTACACCTTGCCTTCCACATTTCCAACGTTTGATTTCTGGACAAATCAAGCTGGAATGTACATTTTAACTCCTACACTGGTACCATACGGGGACCATCGAAGGCCGTTTTGAAAAGAGAACCATTTGCATTGCCTACCACAGAGTTGATTGTTGTCGGTCGAGTCGGACTCACCTGTGGAACCCGGCTAATTGTCTTAATCCTCCCTTGGCGTCAAATAGATATACCGCCCTGTAAATCTTTGTATATTATATATTTTCACCCAGGCCTCAACAACAAATTCTGACGGCATCCCAAATGTATATCTAAATAAACGCGCGCGCGCGCGCGTGTGTAAGTGTGTGTGTGTGTGTGTGTGTGTGTGTGTGTGTGTGTGTGTGTAATACTTCACGGTAGCTCTGAAATTACCAGTAAGCGGTGAAATTCTTCTCCATCACAACTTCTAATCGGATGTCAGCGAGGCCGTGCGCGAGCTCTGATGACTCTGTGCCTGAAAAGCTCACCACAGGTGCCAAACGATGCGTTTGTGGTCTGGCGGAATCTCCAGTAACTCCATACGATTTCCGAGGTGTAGAACCTATGAATCCCCCCCAAAAAAAAAAAAAAAAAAAAGAAGTAAAACATTTAAAAAAAAAAAAAAATATATATATATATTTTATATATATATATATATGAACAATATAAAAGTGTCCTTAAAAAATCAGAAGGTGCTCAACCCCTTGGGGAGCAACATCTGTTAAAAATATTCTTAAAAATGAAGTATTAAAATCTACAAGCTTGTTTCAAACCTGGTGAAGATAGCAAGGCTTGAAACAAGCTTGTAGATTTTAATACTTCATTTTAAAAAATATTTTTAATATTTTATATATATAAATGAAATAAAAAATAATAAACAAATGAAATAAAAAGTAAATAAATAAAATAAATAAATAAACTGATGAAAGTGTAAACAATAAAAGCCAGACATGTTCGACGAAAATGTAAGAATAGGGAACATTGCCCATTTGAAAACAAAATAACAAAAGAGAAGGGAAAGAAGAATAATTCTGAATGAATGAGATAAAAGCCATGACCAAAAAAAAAAAAAAAAAAAAAAGCAAAAGACAAGCAACAGAAATAAAGACCCACCGACAGACTAATCCTGCAGAAAGAAGTGAAAGAAAGTAAAACATAAAAATAATCCCACACGCTAAAACACTGATTTCCTCTCCGTTTCATATATTTTGTCAAGAAAGAAGACATGATGAATCTAAAATGTAGGTCACGCACATTGCTTGCAACGAAGGCAAAAGAACAAAAACGTGTCCCCAAACTGTCCTCTTGCAACCGGTGTGTGTGTGTGTGCGTGTGTGTGTGTGTGTGTGTGTGTGTGTGTGTGTGTGTGTGTGTGTGTGCGCGCGCGTATGTGTGTGTGTGTGTGTGTGTGCGTGTGCGTGTGCGTGTGTGTGTGTCTGGTGTGCATGCTTGGGGCTCCTGTGCGTACATCTGTGATTGAATTTGTAATGTTTTATTTCTTATTCTAAATATCATATTTTAAGCTCGTGACAATATAATTGATAAGTTATTTGACATTGCATGCGTTTCGAAAACAGCAATGCTTAAGGCTTTTAAGCGAAGAAACTTCTTTTAATCAACTTTTTTAGACTTGCGCTATTATAATCGAACGCAGTACATGCAGTCGAGATACCGTAATGCCTGGGTTTTTCTTCTTTTTTTTTTTTTTTTATTGTATTACTTGCTGTGTTCATGCCGCGATGGATATCTGCATCAAAGAAAGAAACGTTATCTCATATTTGGCAAGACAGCAAATGGCAGGTAGTTCGAATGGAAAGCTCGTTCACTTAAAATCAAATCTGTACATGTGTACAGCTCAGAACATAGGTGCCAACAGCTTTGCACATACGCTAAAAAAAATCACGAGTGAAATGTGATCATGTTTCCTTCAAATTACAATTGCTAAAATTTTCGATTAGCTCACCTTGATAGCTCTTAAGGAGTGGTATCTTGACTTTTATAAGCTTTCATAGTTTGACTTATGGAACATCGTCGCATTTTCACAGTGTCCTTTTCTTTGACAACACAAAACAAAGAAGGCGCATTAAAAAGAGACATGGTGACTGTTTTAAGTTAACACTTGATTAAATGATTATCATTAGCATCGCTT
The DNA here is from genome assembly GCA_033310375.1 of Conus canariensis. Taxonomy (NCBI): domain Eukaryota; kingdom Metazoa; phylum Mollusca; class Gastropoda; order Neogastropoda; family Conidae; genus Conus; species Conus canariensis. The sequence goes on from CM065714.1 coordinate 60,883,160, forward strand.
CGTTAACAACAGCAAGAAATGGTCACCGTTACTTGTATAGCAAGTCAGAGTTGCAGCTTTTGTTCTCACGGAACTATAGAACTCACAAAAATGTTTACCAGCAATGTGAAAAAATAGGTTTAATGTGGCGGTGGATAAAACAGTGAAGGAAGTTTATGCGTTGTAAGCCAAATCTAATTAAACTCAACTTTTCAAGTGTGTGTTACGCATATAACAAAGACACATCCGTGAAAGAGGAAAGGAAAACCCATATCAAATTTATCTATTCTCATACTGATACATTATTCTATTAAATTTGTCATATTATGTGTGTTCATTTTTAACTCAATGTTTTATATTTTATGCACCCGACGTTTGTATTTGACATAACTTTGTCCTTTTTTTCATTTTCTGGTCCAGTCAAAGACAAATTTATGAATAGTACAAAATAAGTCGAATCGATTAGCTTGTTCTGCTGAAGTCAAAAGAATTAATCAAAATGAATATGACCACGTCGGTGAATTCGACTTTCCGCCGTGATTTTTCCATTCCATCAAACAACCCTGTGGATTCGTCTTCAATGACAGGATAGTGGTGCTGGCCACGCGTGCTGTGCCTGAAAATGCTAATGCGTAGTTTCTCCCCCGGGCCTCTTGACGGCTGCCACGCAAACTTTGCTTTATCTGCGCAGGCCACTTGGCGGCTGGACCATCACTTCAATGAAGAAAGGCACTGGGTGCTCTGAAGAAAAGATACGACGTCAGATGACTGGTCTGTGAAAAGGGCAATCTAGGAGCTTTGGGATAATCGCTGCTAGTAAATACGAGTTTCTCATACGTTTAAAACGTGAACAATCTGCGTCCAGGTTAACAGAATTTTGGGGGCAGCTGTACTACTTGGACATGTCATCCTACCTGAGCGATCAGGACATCTTCCTTATCAACCTTGGACTGTGAGGATCTGAGTAGAATGCATGAATATTGTCACCATAATAATCTGATATGGGGGTATATAATGTTTGCGCAACTGCAACATTGAATAGTTTCTATCACAGGTAGGTAGTCATGAATTACCAGTGTTAACATATTTGAGAGGGGGGAGGGGGGGGAGGGAGGGAAGGAGGGAGAGAGAGAGAGAGAGAGAGAGAGAGAGAGAGAGAGAGAGAGAGAGAGAGAGAGAGATGTGTAACACAAAATGAAAAACCGAAAATGATTACATTTTTTGTTTCATATATGCTGTTTGTTTTGTATGTATATATATATATATATATATATATATATATATATATATAGACACTTTGTATCAAACGCCAAAACACTAAAATTTGCAAAACTATGTCCATTTGTAAGAGAACATACAGACTATGCATGGTGTGTAAGAGACTGGCTGGGAAGGAAGGGGAAAAAAAACAAACTTAATTGTGGAAATTTTTTTCCCCGCTTTTTGTTGTTGTTGTTGTTGTTGTTGGTTTTTTTGGGGTTTTTTGCAGATGAAGAGGACAGTGTGAAGCACCAAAAACTGAAGAGGTGGATTTTGGCCCTAGGGAAAAAAAAAAGAGTCACCGCCTTAGATGCTCCACTGATCCGATAACTGATGCCACAAAAAAAAGGTAGTCATGAATCCTGCAGGAAAACAGGGCAGCATACCAGTACAGTGTGCCTGATGATCTTGCTAAATAAAGACCCTGCTTGATAATAAAATAAACAAACAAACAAACAAACAACACACACAGAATTTTCAAAACAACGTTTTAAACTCTGCTTTTCACGAACTGCGTAGGTTGTTTGAACACAGGTGAAATATTCTGACGACATTAGAAACACCGGACTTATTTTCAGATCTCTAATCTGCTTCACAACGCTAAATAAAAGTTCTGTTGAAAATCTGGGGTACTGCGTGTTATACAGGCACAGCTCACCGTCAACGTGTCTGTGTCTCTGTTATATACGAGAGGGCATCTCTGTTAAAATCAACAGATAAAGGAAGTAAACCTAGGTGTTAGACATACACATCATAAAAGGATAATGACAAAAAACAATTCTGAGTTTTAAGATTTAGTCTTTTGTTTAGACATTGATCAGCTGCAATGAGATCAACTGTTGGGTCTGGACAGAAAGAAAAATCGTTAGCAGGAAAACGTTCTCGCGAGGCCTCATATCAAATGACTAAAATGCGTAAACAGGAAACAAAATTCACCTCCTTACCCCAGTGGTCCGCTTTTAAGCAAGAAAAGTGCACAAAATCAGCGTCCTAGGTCGATCAGTTCCGCATAAAACGTTGTAAGCACGAGCATGGCGCGTACCATCCCAGATGATATCTCAATGCAAAAACAACTGACTCGCACAAATCGATGATGTCCTAAGAAACATTTTACGCAGGACGTTGGTCCATTTTGAATGTGCAAACAGAAAAAAAATATTATGTTCCGCAAACGATAATTCAGACACGAACTTAAGCGTCGGTAATGAAGAGCGACTTTTTTGGTCCTGAGTCTAATTCAGTAAGGTTGATCATAAGTAATGAGGGCACACTAAAACAGCAGAATATTTTGACGCCTATCTCCCTCTCAGTTTTGACTCTGAAGAATACAGGTGAAGAATAGTTCTAGTTGCAAAGTGAGGCGACTGACTGCAGGCGGAAATCTAAACAAATTTTAAATGTAATTAATAACGAACCGCCAAGAAAACGTAGACAAACGAATCACAAGACAAAACACGACGCGTTTCGACCTCTTAGGTTTTCTTCAGGCAAGATACAAAACACTCAGGACAACGGAAATGAACGAGCCATCACTTATCTTCATTCACTTCAGCGTAAGATGGGCGTTGAATGAAGAATAGCAGACCAATCGGACACGACGCGTTAGATACAAAACTAAAAATTTTCTCTTTTTTTCAAGGAACAATACTGAAAGTACTTTCTAAACGGTCGCAATGCGCTTTCCATCATTTACATAATGCATTTGAAGAAAACTTGATACAAATATTGATTACAGAGAAAACCGTACCATCAATAGGCCTATGTAATAAAATGGCTGTGCCAATCCCCCCCCCCCCCCTCAACTCATTCAGTGTAAAAAACAAACATGTAAAGATAGGAAATAATATGGTAATTGGTGGAAAATCTGTCACCTCCAGGCTATCAGTTCATTTTTTTTGTAGTAAAAAATTGTAAGTGTAATGCGGTGTCAAGTGCGTGAAACCTCTCACAAAAGGCATTAAACGCTTAGAGGCAAAAGGGACGTTGTACGTAGTATACAAATAGGTAATAGAACCATTAACAAGTATGCCTTACCCATCGCACACGGTCGAACCGTGTCAAGGAGGACGAAGCGGTCAGGTGACAGATGGCACCTAAGGTAGTGAGGAGTTCGGACCTGCCCGACAGCGAAAGGGGAGAGGAATGTAACCACTAGGACCTCGGTGCACCAAGTGAGCGCTAAATACTCAGTCAGCTGAGGTTCTTTTGTAAACAGTCAGTGAAGAGCAGGAGTCTTCGACTCGTTCGGATGGTATTGCCGTGGGTCACTGGGTTGGTTCTATTGTCAGGCTGGTTGAACGCGCGTGGATGTTGTTATCGTAGCCCTCTTTAAGATAATTACTGTGTTAAAGTGGCCTCCGAAGTCGGCGGGAATTTTCGATGTCCATCTGGTGCCAAGTGTTTGTTTGCTAATCAATTAGATAGGGATGTGTGTAAATGCAGATGTGTGGAGAATGTAGCGAATGGAGAATTCAAATACTTGTGAACTAGGGGTTTGAGAAGCAGCATGGACAAAGGCATGGCCCGAAGGGGAATCCTTTGTTTCCATCCCTATATAAACTGAGGGAGAACAACGTGAAGGGAAGAACACCAGGAGAGAGAGAGAGAAGAGAGAGAGAGAGAGAGAGAAGACAGAGGAGAGAGAGAGAGAGAGAGAAGAGAGAAGGGTGGGCAGGACAGAGAACGGGTCGAGAGAAACGTGGTCTGGGAGATAGAAGAGACAGCAAAGTCTTAGGGAAAGACAAGCTGGAAGAGAAGAAAACTAAGTTTGAAGCCCAGAGGTGGGTGAAGACAGACAAACTGAATTTGAACCCAGAGGTGGGTGAAGGAGACGAAGAAGAAGAGTTCTACGTCGAGATCCCAGAGACGACCACGAAGACCCAGTCCTGAAACCTGGAGCCAGTCAACCAAGGGCATCACCATCAAGCAGTGCTGAAGAAGACGTGAAGAGACTTTTCAAGAACTGTGGTGTGGTGTGAAAGCGTGGTTGTGTGTGTGAAAACCTGGCCAGGTAAGAAGTCATTTTTATTATAACCCGGGATTAGGAAGCATTGATCTTTTATGGGTTGATTTGTTCATTTTGTGTAATTGGATTTTTCATGTTTGATTATAAGTAGCATAGAAATTGTATTTCTTGTGCTCAGTCGTGTTAGAAGAGAAACGAATGCGTGACATCCCATTCCCAGAGAGAGGTGAATGTTTGGTGGGCGCATGAGTGTGCATATGCGTGTACGAGTGCAAAGATAACCTTGGTGTGTTAAACCTGACTAATAATACATCAACTTAGTGCACTTAAGCAATACCATCACGATTTCCCCCGTCCTGGACAAAGTGGCGAGCCTGCCAGGATTGCATGGCCCAAATTAGTCTCAGGCGGGAAACAAAGTGAGTGCTAGAGTAGTACTGGGGCGAAGCGTCCACTAAAGGCAATTTTAATTAGCTCTTCTAATTATTTCCTTTAGTTCTTTGAGTGTTGAGTATTGACTTGTGTGTAGGGTGGTTGTATTAATCAAAGGTCGTTCAGAGAAACGAAGAACGAGGTTCTAGTCTTAACTCTCACAGAAGCTGTGGTTTCAGATTAAGGCTCCTTTGTGTTAGGAACACTACCACTGGTTGGTGTACTCGTACCGTTTAGTAGATAAACTGTGTACTAACTTTTTCCGGGTCTATAAGAGTAACTGTTTAGTGGTCCTAAAACATATTGAAAAAGAAATGGCTGAAGAAAGTTTTACCCCCATAGAAAAACTAGTAAGTTTGGGGAAAGAAATGGGATATACTGGAGATGAACTGCGTAAGTTCATAGAGACTCAGCAGAAGACTGAGAGAGATGAAAGGGCTGAAAGAAGGAAATTTGAAAAGGAAGAGCTAGCGGCTGTCAAAAGAAATCTAGAGGCAGAAACCGCTGCGTCGAAGGCTAGAGCAGATGCAGAGAGTGCAGCTGCTAAAGCGAGAGCAGATGCAGAGAGTGCAGCTGCTAAAGCGAGAGCAGATGCAGAGAGTGCAGCTGCCAGAGCGAGAGCAGAAGCGGAATCAGAGATTTTAGCCAAACAAATTGAGTTGGAAAGAATAAAGTCTGAAAATCGTAGTGAAATAGACACCAGTTCTGAGTCAGTAGGCCGCAGACTAAGTTGCGCACCTAGACTTAAACTCCCACTGTTCAGAGAAGAAACTGATTCGATCGATGCCTATATCAGTCGGTTTGAATCGGTTGCCGAGCACGAGGGCTGGCCCGAAGATGACTGGGCAATAAACCTGTCTGCCTTGTTGACAGGTCGTGCGTTACACACTGTTTCCACCTTACCCAAAGGTGATCAGAGGGATTTCGACAAGGTGAAACAAGCAGTACTAAAGGCGTATGATTTGACTGAAGAAGGTTTTAGACATAAGTTTCGCGAGGCGAGAATCGAACAGGGTGAGACATACACACAGTTCGGAGTTAGACTGGATCACTATTTCAACAAGTGGGTAGAACTTAGCGGAGTGGACCGTGATTTTGAAGGCCTCAAGACACTGGTGATGAAGGAACAGATACTTGATGGTTGTGGGACGGGCCTCACAATCCACATTAAGGAAAAAGGTGCAACCACAATAGCTGAGGTTCTTGAGACAGCGGAGACTTACCAGGAAGCGAGGCGTGATTTGCCTGAACAAGAGGAAAGCCCGGAAGCATATTCAGAGGATAGCAGGCCAGCACATATCTCCCGCAACGGGCCAGTATTGCACGCCCGTAGGCCCACGGCATCACGTGAGCAAACAAGGGTGAAGGCCCACGTGGTTAAGGCTGTAGATGAGCGTACCTGTTTCCTGTGCAGTAAGACAGGGCACTTGGCTAGGGACTGCATATTCAAGTCACAGAAAGCAGCAGCAATGAGGGTCAGGCCAAGTGACAGGCAGGTAGAAAGAGATGGAAAAGATGACAGTGTTATTTTGTCTGGATTGTGCTGTGTGTTCACAGATTCAGGCGATAACATGGATGTGCACAAAGGCAGAGTGGGGACAATGTGGTTAATGTCATTAGAGACTCTGGGTGCACAGGTATAATGGTGAAAGAATCCCTGGTTAAGAAGGGACAATTCACAGGTAAAACACAGAGGTGTAGACAAATAGATGGAACAGTAGCAGAATTCAAAACGGCCCAGGTATTTATTGATACACCATTTTATAGTGGGACTGTACAGGCTTTGGCCGTCCCAAAGCCGCCGTATGATCTAGTAATCGGAAACATTCCAGGAGCACGTGGGTATGGAGACCCAGACCGTGATTTCTGTATTGAATCAGCGAAAAGAAATGACGGTAGAGAAAGGCCCCAGGCGGTCACACACTTCAGAAAGCAATGGAGCGTGTCCAGTGAGACCAACCCCACTCACTTGCGAGCAGAACAAAAGGGCGACTACTCGCTCAGAAAACTGTTTCGTTTTGCTCACACAAGGCAGAAGAAGCGTGTTAAGGAGGGTACCATCGGTTTTGAGATAAAGGATGGGGTATTATACCGAACTTTCACGCATTCAAGTTCGGGGAAGATGAAAAGACAGATCGTTCTGCCTACAAACCGCAGAAAGGCGGTGATGTCAGAAAATCATGTGACGTCAGCCTCGGGCCATCTCGGTAGGGAGGCCACACAGAAGATTGTGACTCGAGAGTACTACTGGCCCGGTATCCTAGGTGATGTAAGGCGTTTCTGTGCACATTGCAACACATGCCACGGGGCACGCAAAGGTGTGTGTACAGAAAGGGAGATCGGACGGGTCTTACCAAAAGGGGGCCGTAGGCCAAATTAAAATGGTCGGGCGAAAAGTCAGGTATTGGGTGCGTGTGTCTCGTGCAGCGTGTTGTATGCGTGACGTGGCTGGTTGGGGGCCACGTGTATGAAGAGAAAGGGAGAGAATTTCCGTAGAAACATAATGTTTATCTATATATAGCCACACTACTTAGAGCTGGTGGAAGTTTCAGACTGGTGTTGATATTTGTTTGGTTAGTGCGTACGGTATTGATTTTTCTCTAATTTTGTTGCAAGGTAAATCTTGTGTGCGTTCTCTGGTGTAAGGAGGCTTATGAGAGGCCTAGATTAGAGTTGGTTTAAATGTGAGAATTGTGAGAGTTTCAGCTCCTTGAATGTGTTTTAGCCAATGCAGGGCATTGTCTTGAAGTGGGGGGGAATTTGTCAAGTGCGTGAAACCTCTCACAAAAGGCATTAAACGCTTAGAGGCAAAAGGGACGTTGTACGTAGTATACAAATAGGTAATAGAACCATTAACAAGTATGCCTTACCCATCGCACACGGTCGAACCGTGTCAAGGAGGACGAAGCGGTCAGGTGACAGATGGCACCTAAGGTAGTGAGGAGTTCGGACCTGCCCGACAGCGAAAGGGGAGAGGAATGTAACCACTAGGACCTCGGTGCACCAAGTGAGCGCTAAATACTCAGTCAGCTGAGGTTCTTTTGTAAACAGTCAGTGAAGAGCAGGAGTCTTCGACTCGTTCGGATGGTATTGCCGTGGGTCATTGGGTTGGTTCTATTGTCAGGCTGGTTGAACGCGCGTGGATGTTGTTATCGTAGCCCTCTTTAAGATAATTACTGTGTTAAAGTGGCCTCCGAAGTCGGCGGGAATTTTCGATGTCCATCTGGTGCCAAGTGTTTGTTTGCTAATCAATTAGATAGGGATGTGTGTAAATGCAGATGTGTGGAGAATGTAGCGAATGGAGAATTCAGAGTACTTGTGAACTAGGGGTTTGAGAAGCAGCATGGACAAAGGCATGGCCCGAAGGGGAATCCTTTGTTTCCATCCCTATATAAACTGAGGGAGAACAACGTGAAGGGAAGAACACCAGGAGAGAGAGAGAGAGAGAGAGAGAGAGAGAGAGAGAGAGAGAGAGAGAAGACAGAGGAGAGAGAGAGAGAGAGAGAAGAGAGAAGGGTGGGCAGGACAGAGAACGGGTCGAGAGAAACGTGGTCTGGGAGATAGAAGAGACAGCAAAGTCTTAGGGAAAGACAAGCTGGAAGAGAAGAAAACTAAGTTTGAAGCCCAGAGGTGGGTGAAGACAGACAAACTGAATTTGAACCCAGAGGTGGGTGAAGGAGACGAAGAAGAAGAGTTCTACGTCGAGATCCCAGAGACGACCACGAAGACCCAGTCCTGAAACCTGGAGCCAGTCAACCAAGGGCATCACCATCAAGCAGTGCTGAAGAAGACGTGAAGAGACTTTTCAAGAACTGTGGTGTGGTGTGAAAGCGTGGTTGTGTGTGTGAAAACCTGGCCAGGTAAGAAGTCATTTTTATTATAACCCGGGATTAGGAAGCATTGATCTTTTATGGGTTGATTTGTTCATTTTGTGTAATTGGATTTTTCATGTTTGATTATAAGTAGCATAGAAATTGTATTTCTTGTGCTCAGTCGTGTTAGAAGAGAAACGAATGCGTGACATCCCATTCCCAGAGAGAGGTGAATGTTTGGTGGGCGCATGAGTGTGCATATGCGTGTACGAGTGCAAAGATAACCTTGGTGTGTTAAACCTGACTAATAATACATCAACTTAGTGCACTTAAGCAATACCATCACGATTTCCCCCGTCCTGGACATGCGGTGATTTGTTTTTCAGCTTATTCTTATTGTTTTGAAATAGGCTGGTACTGAAAGCACCCATGACTGAGCAGTACTTCTATATTTCGACAGGTTCAATGCCAAATGTCGACGAAAATGACAAAACGAAGAATCTATCTTAAAACTATTGAACACACGCCATGTCTTTTATAAATAGCATTCAAACAGAAGTTTCTAAGATTTTTTTTTCATCCAAAGACGACTAAGAAAACAGAAAATGGACAAGACCAGACATGAACGATCCGATCATTAGGGTGCTCCGAGAATTGATTAGTGGTGAACTGAGTGGTCTCTGTATTGTCATTTTCTTCGTTTGCAATCATCCTCAGGACCTTGACCAATCTCTGCACTCTAATATTAACCTGTATTACATTTGTACACGTCGATTCTAAACTAAGCAGGCCTATCTTGGCTATATTTACAGAATGAGAAGTCATTCACTAACATGTCTTCCCACAGCTGATTATCATGTTCAACAATGCAGAGTGTGAAAAAAAAAATTGGTAAGCAATGAGAAAAAGAGAGCAAAGAAATAAGGGGAAAGGGAGAACAGTGAGACAGAAAGAAAGTGAAAAGGTAATAATGAAAAAAGCAGTGCTATCCCCGAAAGTAAGCAGTCCAAAGGAAAATTGCTACAGCTGACAAATACTGGTTACCAGGTGCTCTAGACTCGCTCCCCTTCTCGTCCTCCGTCTTGCTCTCTAGATCCTCTGCTTCGTCCGGCTGAACTTTGTCCACGGATGGCGAGGACCAGGTTGTCAGTCTGAGGATGTCAAACTCGGACGGCACCTCAATGTCCGGCTCCTCAACCCCCTGAGTTCACACCAAAAATCTCACTTACGATGATGACAATTCCATGACAAAATCCTTCCAACAGAGTGGTGTACAATTGGAAAAGATTTGTTCTGGCAACATTTTTCTTGTTTGCATGAAAAACTTTGGAGGATTTTAAAGACAACGGTTCTCTTGTTTGCACGGAAGATTCAGATTGTTATAAAGACAACAGTGCCCTTGTTTGCATGGAAGATTCAGTGAAGCAGGCGACAAAACCGAAAAATTATCTTGTTTGCATGAAAGATCGGGTGGATTATAAAGCTATATCCTACTTAACGTAGATAGAAAGATAAACTGATATGGAGGAGAGAGAGAGAGAGAGCGAGAGAGAGAGAGAGAGAGAGAGAGAGAGAAAGAGAGGTGTGTGTGTGTGTGTGTGTGTGTGTGTGTGTGTGTGTGTGTGTGTGTGTGTGTGTGTATTGGGTTATCAATCGGCTGCAGACAGTAAGCTTTCATGCTATTTGTGAGATCTCGACAATACATTTTTAGAAACTGCCGCGCAAGGGGATTTGTTACGGGAAAGTGGGTGGGGGAAGGGATGATGGTAACAGTTCCATAATGGTCCCGTTACGGCAGAATCGTTGGGGTGCCATCACGGATGCTTGGAGAGTCAAGAAGTTCCATAGCTTCCTGCTCTTAGCTTAATTTTAACGAAACTTAGTAAAGGTGTTGTATGTACCTGGTCTAGTCGTTTAGATTCTCCATCCTCACTTCAGACTACCTCTGGGAAGTTCACCCCACACGCCACTGCGTCCTGTAGAACGGTCTTACACAGGGAGTGAAGCTTAATGATGCTTGATAACCGTGAGAACTTTTTGTGTACCTGTGAATGTTTGAAAAGTGTTGGCTGACATTGAGTTCTGTCTTGCGCACATGAAGGTGGCTGAAGCTTTCATTCTCCGTGCGATTGGACGTTTTGCTCGCGATCAACAGCTTAAGTTCAACCCTTGAAATCATACAAGGCGCATACGAGAAGTGGTTGGATATGTGTCCCAATGGAGACACTTAGTATCGTCTTTTTCCTTGCAGACATAATGGGGCAAGTTCTGTGCAGTAGAATCAAGCAAAAGACAAAACGAAGGGAGGAAATAAAAAATAAAAATAAAAAAGGACATAAAGCGAAAAATGACAGTTATTTAGAAAGAAGACAAAACCAAAAGAAAAAAATATAGAATAGCAAAAAGAATGGAATCCATAAACATAAAAAAGAAAGGAAGAAAAATGGAAACGACCAAGCAACAAAGGAAAAAAAATACGAGAACGAAGAGAACCACAAACAACCCTTACAGTTGTCAGATCCGGGCTTTTCACAGGCTGGGCAACCTCTGACTTCCTACTCTTCCTGGGCGTAGTCCCGACAGTCCCCACCTGCCTGACCCGGACTCTGATCGGCCACTTCCATTCGTCTTTGCTGTCGCTGCTGAAGCCTGGTTGGCTGCCAGTCGCAGCCTGGCTGAGCCTCCCTGCCTGCCGAGTGTTGACCATCATGTCAGCAAGCACGGAGGGCTGCGTGGTCGTTGACTGCTGTATGGCCACCGACTGGCTTTGAGAGGCCGCTTGAAGGTCCACGGGCGGTTTAGACTGATTAGAGGCCGACCAGCTATCAAAAGAAAGTCCTGACAAGCAGCTGCTGCATGACAGCTCAATAAAGCTGTCCGTGGGGTCCTTCTGGTCGTCAGCCGGAAGCAAGAGATCGGTCCACTTGCTACCTTTTTCATGCACTGGCTTCTCTGTTACGGATTGGCGCAAGGGTTTCACCTGCAGCTGATCATCCTGCAACGGGGGCATGGACACGCTCATCTTGGGGTAACGCAGATAGTTCGGTAACCTCCAGGCTGTCTGAACCTCCGTGGCCGGCACGCTCTCAAAACTGGGACGGCTCTTCCGCCGGCGCACTGTCACTGGCACGGACAAGGTGGCTACCTCTCCCAAGGAAGCCCTGCACTTCCTGTACATCTGCCAATTCTCAAATTGGACCACGTCACCAGTGACAGTTTGTCTGCGGGGAGCTATGGACTGAGCCTTAGATCGACGTCGTTTGATCTTCATCACACGATCTGGGTCGATCCTGAAAAGACAGAACGGCTGATTATTTGAATGTTGAATTTATATTATTCCAACCTTGTATTTACGTAAGATCTTGGGCATCAAATGGTCAGACTTTATACCAAGTGAAGAGGTCAGGGAGAGGTCCAAACAGCTCCTCGTGTCAATCATCATCTGCAGATGGCGCCTCCGCTGGCTAGGTCATGTCTGCAGATTACCCTGTTGCCAACGCATCCTGGGTCGTCCTCTTGTTCTCTGTCCTGCTGGGGTCAAGACCTGCAAACCAGGCCATTAAATGGACCCCAGCAGGACAGAGAACAAGAGGACGACCCAGGATGCGTTGGCGACAGGCAGTGAAGAGAGACCTCAGACTCGTTGACAGGATGGAGCGACACCAGCAAACTGGCTGAGGACCGTGCACAGTGGAGCGCTTTGACTGCCTCATGCGTCGCAAGACGCGGAAGCATCTAAGCTATTTACTGTCAAATACCATTATTTCAGAACAGTGTGTTTAATCTGAAACATTCATAGCTATCATGAAACGACATGTTAAGCACTTTGTTCTGTTGTTCGCGCCCTTGTCGACAAAATTTCAGACGAACTGGGTCTCTCCATCTGTTATAATCAATTCTAAATTGTTGTATCAAATAGTTTTTCTGTATTAGTATTCTAAGTCCCTGGAGGAAAAGGGGTCAGATAAAAGATCTTCTTGCGTATCTGTCACCCTCGGAAATAACTCTCTCTCTCTCTCTCTCTCTCTCTCTCTCCCTCCCTCTCTCTCTCCCCCTCCCTCTCTCTCTCTCTCTCCCTCCCCCCCTCCCTCTCTCTCTCTCTCCTCTCTCTCTCTCTCTCTCCTCTGGGGAGTCATTGGGGCACCACACTGATGAACAATTCATCAAGTTTATCCAGATCTGTCGATTATGTGCAAAGGCTTGAGCCACTGCAGATGTTTTCCCCTGTCCATTCTGCATTGTTTTCAGTCCATCGTTGTTGTTGTTTTTTCTGTCTACCCCTCCTCACCCCCCCCCCCCCCACCCCCTTCGACAATTCACTAGTGGACTGTTTTAAAAACGCCTTTAAATCTTGTGACATGGTCAGTGGCTCTTTATATGATCCGATGCGCTGCTTGAAAGTTTGAAGCATCTGTTCATTGGTGATGGAATGAGTGTATCCGATGACTAGTATCTCACGGCAATACTTCACTTCCCTGGCTCGGATTTTACTTACCAGATCCGCTGTGAGGGCCCATGTATCGCATGCATACCAGAAGACTGAATGAACCGCAGCGCACCGGAGCCTGATATGATGACAAAAAAAGAAAGAAAATATGCAACTACAATTACATGTTACTCAGATTTAGGCTTAGTTGTTCCTGCGTCGTGCGGCACATGTGGCAGACACCGAACTCTGCCCTTGGTCAGTCACCTGGTGCCGCTCCAACTTCTACTAAGCAGTCGGAGTTTTTTTCTCCACTCTCTACTGCCAGCTCGTTTTGGATCGCCCCTTCTTTCTCTAACCTGTCTCTATCCGTACATTAGATTGCTTTGCGGATCTTGTCGTGGGAAGCCTCAAGATATGCCCCAAATCAGCGGAGTCTGCAGTCGGTGGTCGACACGGGAAGCCTTTGGGATCTGTCCCTGACCTCTGGGTTGACGTGCAGGCATTCATTTGGATGCCTTTGATTTTACGTTGGCATCTGGCGTCGAAGGTGTCCACACTCTTCACCAGGCGGGTTAGCCAGATTTTCCACAGCCTTAGAGCAGCGTGGATATTACATCTGAATTTAAGAACTTCAGTCTTGTACCATGGGACAATTTCTTTCTTCTTCTTTTTTTCTTTTCATACTTAATTTAGCTGGCTGAATGCTGCTGTTGCCTTTCCAATGCGGGGTTCAGTACGTGATAGGAGCTGCCGGGGTATGTCAGGTTTTCTACATTCTCAGCTTTCTTCTGGTCAGTAAGGACATCAGCTGGCGCCCGATGATCACCACTCACCATTGTTCTTGGTCTTTTCGGTTCCAATGGTAAGGCAAGTGTTTTCTGCATAACTGCCGATGTTATCCACAAGCAATTGGATATCTTTTTTTTTTCTCCCCACATTTTATTCAATTAATAAGAGAGCTTACATGTGCGCAGAAAGAAGACAGTGCGCGGAGATGTTCACACATTCATAATAGGCATATCCATGCATGGCAAACATAAATCGTAATATAAAACCTAATATCTATTCAGTTCCTCTTTGTAGCCTAGCTGACTATGAGGGGTCAAATCGGAGGTTTCATCTTGTCATAATCAAATTCTTACAATGTTAAGAAAAAAAAATGGAAACACTGCTTTATGTTTTTTCCATTCAAATCAGCATAGTAGCTTACTGCCTGGTGTCATGCGCGTGTTGGATCGGCACAGGCACCAGGCGCTTCGAGAGCGTTCGGGCAGCAGCGCAGCGTCTCCATTACCGGGTTGCCTCATGACAACGTAACAATTTTTTTTTCTCTCTGTCCTTTTTCGTGAGAATTTACTCTCTCATTCCATCTCAAAAATATTTTCCAATGCATATGTAAGCCTCATTAAAAAAACACACACATTTAGTTAATCATGCAACGTTTTTGTCATCAATGTTCATTTTCTTCATAACCATTAAATATTGCTTAAACAATTAACACTGTGACCGTAGTAGGGAGATGAGGTACCTACACTGAGAAACAGAACAGATACACAGATACGAGGAAGAGAGAGAGAGAGAGAGAGAGAGAGAGAGAGAGAGAGAGAGAAGGGGGGGGGGGGGGAGAAAGAAAGAGAGCGAGAGAGAGTACCACCAATTGGAGATCTTGACTGTTAATTGCCGGAGCATAATTATACATTGTCAGTAAAGTCTGAATTACGGAGGTTCTCATCCTCAGTCCGATGGATTCTTTTCCCCTTCAACACCCAGTTAATCGCAACAGCAAAGAAGAGGGGAGGAGAATATATCCTTGTCTTATGCCTGTGAGCACTTAGAACAGTTCCAACACTTGGACAACAATCACATAAATTTCTCTCTCTCTCTCTCTTCTCTCTCACACACACACACCA
>CM065714.1:60905446-60927946 GCA_033310375.1 Conus canariensis
CAGACAACACGTTTGTAAATTTTCAAATGCACAGCAAAAGCAATCCATTTGAAAAAAAAAAAAAAGACTCCCCGACCATCCCCCACCATCACACAACACATATAAAGAAAAATCCTTGCAGATTCGTACAGATTAATATACATATAGGCAAAGTAATTCTTTCTGATTCGTAAGCAATAGTATGAACACAGACAGTATTATCCTTTCCGATTATCAAACGCACAGTTCGATCCTTTCTCATTCGTACACAGACAAAATAATGCTTTCTGAATCGTTAACAATCATATACATACATGCGAAAACAAAATCCTATCTGATTCATAAACAATCATACACATGCAAACAGACAAATCGTTCCTGGCACACAGACATTCGCATACACATAGACGGACACATTCTTTCCGAAAGGTAAACAAACCTATAAAAAAAGCTTGTCGAATTTGTAAATAACAATCTTCACACACAGAGAACATTCCTCATAATAGGTACACAATTATATATACACACAAACAAAAAATCCGCACTGATCAGCGAAATACCATGTGTAAAAGGACAAAAAGCAATGTGTGTGCCTGCATGCGTGCGCGCGCGCGCTTTTGTGTGTGTGTGTTCGTGCGTGCGTGTATGTGCGCGTGAGTGCTTGCGTGTGTGCGTGTATGTCTGCGTGTGTGTGAGAGACTGTCAGGTGGACAAAAAAAAGAAGAATCGATGAATCATGGTGATACCATCTTTAAAGATACAGCTTCCAGATTTACAGAAAGAGAACTCGTTTAGATGAAATAGCACATAAAACAATACAACTGCAACATAATACGTTACAATGATATTGTGATCTAAAAATTGTGCAAGACAGTTACAACAGATACAACACTAAGCAATATAATGCAATCATAACCCAGTACAACACAAGTGCAACCTAATACAATGAAATTACTACAATAATCATACAACGGAACCCAAAACAAGCTTGTTGTGGTGACAAAGCTATTAAATATAATGCAGAGCAATTTTATATCACGTAACATGTCGTGGCCGAAAAAATCCTTAATACTACACTTAACGATAATAAGTATATTCCCTCACGCTACCGAACACTACACTACACAACAACACATGACACCATACTACATACTATACTATTCCATACTATACCGTAACATACCATAACCATGCCATACATACCATACCATACTAGACTAGCCTATATGAGACAATATCATTCTACACTAAACCATACTACCCATAATGTAGCCAAATACTTAGATGCAAAATCGAAATTTAATCACACTTATACTACACTATACAATACAATCTGACACTACACTATACGACACGACACGACACTTCGAATCAATACAATCCAACACCGCACGACATACACTATGTCATTCTAGTATATCCATTTGCATTCGTGCAAAAACAAAAATAAGTCGCATTAAACAAAAAAATTCAGTAGTTTATACGCACGTATCACCATTGAAGACAACTGCCACTCTGTCCTGCACAGCGGATATGTACTTGGGCACTTTGTCAAAGCGGATCTGACGACAAAAACGATGTGCATAGTTAAAGACGGAGCACGCTAGTTTTCAATTAGATCGTCACATATGCAAGATCTCATTTCAAATGTACAAATTTTAAAAATCAAATAGCATATGTGCATGGTGATAGAGCGGTGCAAGAGCATCCACTACTTGTCTGTCTACATTCATCCACTACATGTGTCATCCGGAAATTATCTCCTACACCAACTAGCCACCATCTCTTTCACCCGAACACGAAACTCTTTGGTGCTTCTTATATTTATTAACGACAACTTTCTTCCGCTTCCTATTACTTACCTCAACAATCCCATCCAGTACTTCACTCACCCTGAGTGTTACACGAGTGTGTAGGCTGAAAAGTGTCCACTATATAACTCCTGCTAATGTGCACCATCCAATAATTACTTCCATCACAGCCTCCCCCCTCCCACATTCACAACTGCTGCCACTACTTCTTCAATCACAACCAAAATCCGTTTTAACCAAACCCATCCATATCTATTCTATCTACAGCCACTTCCAACATCTGTCATTTTCTCCCACTCTCCTCAGACCACAACTTCACGCATCCACTAAAAAAAACCCCACTAGCCTCTATACGCTTTCTCCGTCGCGTATCTCTCCCGTCCTCTGCATCCACCACCTACATTCATCATACACTATCTCCTCTATCTCTTCTATGCACTACGTCCACTACAAAACATCCATCATATGCTGTCTCCTCTCATGTATTACCTCCGCCATCTCTTGCGTCAACTACCAACATCCATCACACACCATCTTTCCACTATCAACATCCATCATACGCTGTCTACATTCTTCAATCCACTGCGTCCACTACTAACATCCATCATATGCTACCTCGTCTGACCCACAATTTCTTCTATGCACTAACACCATCTGTTTACGATATCCGCCTCCTTCTATTTCTTGCATCTACTCCCAACATCCACCATATGTTGTCGAAGAAAAAGAAACACCCGAAGGTGCTGGGGAGGACCCAGAGAAGCACTGTCTTCACCTGCCTTTAGAGCAGTCCTGTACCACCCTTGGAGGCCTGCGCTGTGTTGACGATGGGTACAGGCACGCGCAGGACACTCCATTAAGACATCAAGGGACATAACTGCTCCTGAACAGAGGTAAATCAGACTACAGGATGCAGCTCATAACAGCCTTAAAGTAGCATCCCCATGGGTGTACCAGCCCGTATTTCATGACTGCAGAGCCCACCGGCGAAAAACACCACCCTCCAGCTGCCGAGCACACCCCACAGACCCAACCACCCCTGCCCACGGACAGATGAAGACAGTGCCACTCCAGACACAGCCAAGCTTTCGCCATACGGTCTTATGTGCCCTCAAGAGAGAATCCAAAGTTGTAGTCTTTCCCACTGTCAACAGGACTTTCCCTGTGGTCAGTGGGTCTTTCCTCACCGTCACTGGACCTTTCTCCAGGGTCAGCCTAGTTAAGGCAAAGAAGAAAAAGAAACACCCGAAGGTGCTGGGGAGGACCCAGAGAAGCACTGTCTTCACCTGCCTTTAGAGCAGTCCTGTACCACCCTTGGAGGCCTGCGCTGTGTTGACGATGGGTACAGGCACGCGCAGGACACTCCATTAAGACATCAAGGGACATAACTGCTCCTGAACAGAGGTAAATCAGACTACAGGATGCAGCTCATAACAGCCTTAAAGTAGCATCCCCATGGGTGTACCAGCCCGTATTTCATGACTGCAGAGCCCACCGGCGAAAAACACCACCCTCCAGCTGCCGAGCACACCCCACAGACCCAACCACCCCTGCCCACGGACAGATGAAGACAGTGCCACTCCAGACACAGCCAAGCTTTCGCCATACGGTCTTATGTGCCCTCAAGAGAGAATCCAAAGTTGTAGTCTTTCCCACTGTCAACAGGACTTTCCCTGTGGTCAGTGGGTCTTTCCTCACCGTCACTGGACCTTTCTCCAGGGTCAGCCTAGTTAAGGCAAAGAAGAAAAAGAAACACCCGAAGGTGCTGGGGAGGACCCAGAGAAGCACTGTCTTCACCTGCCTTTAGAGCAGTCCTGTACCACCCTTGGAGGCCTGCGCTGTGTTGACGATGGGTACAGGCACGCGCAGGACACTCCATTAAGACATCAAGGGACATAACTGCTCCTGAACAGAGGTAAATCAGACTACAGGATGCAGCTCATAACAGCCTTAAAGTAGCATCCCCATGGGTGTACCAGCCCGTATTTCATGACTGCAGAGCCCACCGGCGAAAAACACCACCCTCCAGCTGCCGAGCACACCCCACAGACCCAACCACCCCTGCCCACGGACAGATGAAGACAGTGCCACTCCAGACACAGCCAAGCTTTCGCCATACGGTCTTATGTGCCCTCAAGAGAAAATCCAAAGTTGTAGTCTTTCCCACTGTCAACAGGACTTTCCCTGTGGTCAGTGGGTCTTTCCTCACCGTCACTGGACCTTTCTTGCATCTACTCCCAACATCCACCATATGTTGTCCATCTCTTGTCACTCACTGCATCCACTACCACTATCCGTCATACACTGTCCACCTTCATCCATCCACTACAAATATCTGTCATACGCTGACCACCTCATTCTAGCCACAGCATCCACTACCAACATTCGCCATACGCTGTCTACCTTCTTCCATCTACTTCCGACATCTGTCATATGCTGTCTACCTCTTTTCGTTCACTGCATCCACTACAAACATCCGTCAAACGTTATCTACCTTCTTCCTTCTACAGCATCCATACTAAGATCTGTCATACGTTATCTACCTCCTTTCATCCACTGTATCCACTATCAGCATCTGTCAACAGTTATACCTCTTTCAATCCACTACCAACATCCCTCATATGCTACTTACACCCTTCCATCTACCGTGCACACAATCATCATCCGTCACATGCTGTCTACGTCCTTCCATTCACTCTGTTTACTACCATCATCTATCTTATGCTGTTCCCTCCTTCTGTCCACTCCTTCCATTACCAAAGATCCACAGGATGCTATCTACCTCTTTCCGGCAACTGTATCCAGTGTCAACACCCGCTATACACTACCTGCTTGCTTCCATCCATTGTATCCATACCAACATGCGCCAATCCCTACTTACCTCCCTTTTTCCATTGTATCCACCACCAACATCCGTCATATGTTACCTCGTTTTACCCTTTGCATCCACTACCAGCACTCGCCATACGCTACCTACCTCCTTCCATCTACCGCATCCACTACCAACACTCGCCATACGCTGTCATCCACTATCTGCCGATTTCCAATGTATCCTCATGACATTTTACTTAAATACCAGACTAGATTAAAAGTTACGTCGCTTACAGGCTCGGTCTGACTGTCATTCCGCTATGTCAATTTGAATCGCGCACTTTGTACTGCATAAAAGGCATTTTACTGTTATTGTTTTACAAACATTTGATTTTCACCTGTTTTCAGAGCTAGGTTTTCTAGCATCTGCCTATTTTCCATCTTATTTCGCTATATTTGAGATAACCTATTATCTCGCGTACGGCAAACAGTGTGATTACCTGCTTTGAAAGGAAGATAGGTTCGGTGTTTCTACATCAAATCCCGAAATCCGGCTGATTTGATTAAAGAAAATGTATAAAGAACTGTTTTATAATAACTTTCAGAGGGGTAGTCTATTGCAATATTTCGAAAGCACCAAAAATATCATCGATTTCAAATGATTACTAAAGCGTTGCTCTAGACCTAAGCCAGGATTACTAGGCATAGGTTGATTTTTTCCCTCTTTTTTGTGCCTCATCCGCTTGACGGAACGCTTCTGTCTCACAAAAAATATCAAAAACCTCGGTAAATTTTGGGATGGGGCAACAAGCTGGGGGTTTGGGGTGGAATGAGAAGAGTGCGTAAACTCAAGCTTTACTGATTATTCTAAAAGAAAATCTCCTTGTGGTGACTTATTTGTCTATGGCATTTGAAAATTCGAAAAAGGAATTTCCGCCGGAAGTGTTCTTGCTTCTGACATTATAGGATTTGATTGCTGAACAAATGTCACAGCCATCTTTATTTGTTTTCTCCCAAGAGCAATTTTGAACGTTTACTAAGACACTGTAACTCCGTACCTTTGGCGGTTTTGTTCGGAGTTCCATTTCTTTTCACTGATTCTTTTTTCATCAACAACCACCATCTGTCATACGTTGTCTACTTCATCCAACTCATTCTCTGCCACTAACAATAACCGACATACGCTGTCGGCCTCTTCCATCCTCCAAGTCTTGTACCCATCCATCACCCCATACCCTTCGCTCCTCCCATGTGCAAACTGCCACACATACGACACGCTGTTATTTACTAATAACCTGTCATACTTGGTCATGTTCACTTGAAGTTAAACTGAACACTGATCACGCTATGATGCTATTTTTCTTTTTATTACAGAACATAGTGTAGATATTGTCGTCAGTAAAAGAAAATCAAAAATAATTCCTGGCGAATGCGGCACTATGTGGGTATACACAGTTTGTTCCATCAGTTCAGACATTTCTGGAGATGGGAACAACATGGGGAACATGAATCTGGTTCTCATTGCTGACAATGGTAGCTAAATGTAGTCCCCATTATTAAGAGTTCACACACACACACACACACACACACACACACACACACACACACACACGCACACACACACACACACACACACACACACCCCTTTCTCTCACCTGCATAATGTTGAAGAAGTTGAGCTCAAAACCCATCGCCTCCTCAGCCTGCAGCCTCAGCCTCCACACCTTGACACACAGGTCGGAGCCTGCCGATAGCAGTATGCGGCTGGAGATACACGTCCGCTGTTCGTCCACGGTCAGCTCTGTCAAGGTCTCCAGACAATCCACGCTGCCATGGTGAGCCTGGAAGGGGTGCGCCATGTACAGGTTGTCCGACTCCATCAGGTCGATCTTCGCATAGGACAGCATGGCTACATATTAAAAGGTTTCTTTTTTTCTTTAATGTAAATATTTTAGTCTAGTCGTCTGGCAAGTAGACCATTTTTAAAAAGTTCTTGTATGTAATGTCAGTTGATTAAAGGTTCTGTCCTTTTCAAGGAATGATGTTCTTTGGGAGCAGCCGCAGCAGTCGAGACAGCAGCAGCGCAGCAGTCGAGGTAACAGCAGCAGCAGCAGCAGCAGCAGTAGCAGTAGTAGTAGTGGTAGTAGTAGTAGCAGTTGTCGTTGTTGTTGTCGAAGTCACCTCGTCATCGTCGTCACAGCAGCAGCGGCAGCAGTGTTGTTACAAGTAGTGACTGAATGTAACCGATACTTCATACACAATACACACGTTGCTGACTTCAAAAAGGGCAATCATTCAGTGTGCAACCAACGGTAATCATGCATTATGTTTATCTTTTTTTTCTTTTATAACTTTCCCCTCGATCTTAGATCGGTTCTGACACTAAATTCAGCAAAGTCAAAACGATGCCAGGCCACGTATGATTAAGTCTGCCACGCTAAGACTCAATGTATTGTGGAAAATCAGATATCCATCGGCTTCCCAGTGAAGAAAACATTCTGTAAATTCACTGGTAGTGACCCTTCTGTTTGGAGTCAAGGGGTGGTCACTGACGATCTATCGCACATTTTAGAGAATACATGCTTCATACTGAATCGCCACTTCTCATACTGGGAATGCAAGTCATATGACTATGTTTGGCAGCAAGGCAGTACCTAGTCTTACACGGGCTGACAAGCCCATCTCCTCATAGTTTCAAATGCCGTGAGCTTGCCTAAGATGAGACTGATCTGCCTCCTTGTCAAAGAGCATCTTAGATGATATGGAAGGGGGGTGTCGAAGAGACATTCCAGTAAAAAAAAGTCCTATGAATCGCTTGAAGGACTAAAGAGGTTATACCACCTTCAAACTTTCTTGCACATGACTGAGAAAAGAGTGTGAACATCCATTTGTATCAAGAGTCTGTCATGTCATATCACAAGACATGAAGACACTGACTCTAGGTCACGGTTTCTAATTTGTTTTTTCTTTTTTTTTTCATTCTTTTTACCTATATGTTTGGGGGATTTGTTCCTGTCTTGCTTGCTTGCTTTTTTCTTGCTCTCTTCTTCTCCCTCTTCTCTCCATTCTCCCTTTCTTTCTTTTCTTCTCTCCATTCTCTTTTTCTTTCTTTTCTTCACATTATTCTCCATTCTCACTTACTGCAAAATTTGTATATCAAATAATGCGTCGTGTTTCTCTCTGACAAAATCACCACCACGGACAAACAAAACGAACTCTGCCATACCTGACCATTTGTCAATCCAATGACAATAGCGACAGTCTCAAAGGAATGTTCGTCTGATCCCACACTCTGGGAGAAAAACAAAAAGAAGCAAAACATACAGGAAAAAAGAAAAGAAATTGCAAGCAAACGAAAGGAAAGGAAAAAGTAAAGAAGCAAGCATGAAAGAAAGACGAGTTGAGTGTACCAAAACCAGTGAGTGTTTTGCATATCTGTGAAGGCTGAATTCAGTTCTTGGCCACAGTTTTGCAGTAATTGTTAAAGCTACCATCTTAGATGCACTTACGGTGCGCATGCCCCGCCTTCTTCTTCCCCATACTCCTCACGAAGTTCCAAATCCACCTTTCCGCTTCTCTATTCTCCAAATTGGTCTCAACTGTCTATTTTGGAACACATACAACGAGTAAATTGGTAGCCTAAGAACCACTTTGGAAGAAATCCCGAGGCTCTCTCATGCCAAGAAACGACATCATTCAAAACAAAATTATGAGGAGAAAAAACGCGTCATAACTGACTTTTCATAAAAGTACAATAACTAAAGAAAACGCGCCCTATAACCAAAATCTCGGATGCTCTCTCCGAAAGTCTTCAAAATGCTGATCGATTTCTGAGACGTTCCGTGCAGAAATAACAGACATATGCCCCGGAAGCACGCACACACACACACACACACACACACACACACACACACACACACACACACACACACGCACGCACGCACTACACACACACACACACACACACACACACACACACACCACACACACCACACACACACACACACACACACACACACGGAAATAAGGGCCCATTCAAAATGCTGAAAAATGTCGCAGCGTCAGCGTACACACGCAGACTTTTAAAATTCCTGTTTAAATAAAAACATTTAATGTCAACAAATCATATGTCTGAGCACCCGAATATTCTATTCTAACGGGCCAAGGGCTCGAAAGTACACAGTCATATTTGTTGTTTTTGACAAGATTTGATTGTGCCAGTTTCCAGTGATTGTGAGTGACTTCATTACGAACTTGAATGTCTCCCTTTGGAAACGAGACAAAATGGACAGACAGGCAGACAGACAGAAATGGTTTCAATTCGAAAAAAAAAAAAAGGTCAGCAAGAAAAAACAGCAAGAAAGACAGAAATAAACACTGAAAAGAAAAAAAAGGAAAAAAGAACTGAACGCTAGTCAATCTGATCAGACAAAAATGCAATGCTGTAAGAGCACAACACTGCCCTCAATCACCGATCTTAAATTCAATGGTGAACATTGCTAACAATTAAAAAACGGTTTTATATGATAAATACAATGACTCATTCTATCACCTGGATGTCTCCGTAACGGTGCTAAGGTTACTGTCAGCGATGCTGTTGTTGCGGTGGTTGTTATGATGGGTGAGATTTTTTTTCTAATTCTGTCTAGCAGCTGAGTGTCATGTGCTGTCCTTGTTAATCATGAATGATCTGTTGTTTCTGCTCACCAGTAACACGTCAACGATGCTGGTGACAGACTCATCAGGGAATCTGGCGCCATTTGTTCCAAGGCACGGAATGGAGTCTTTGAACAGCTCAGCACCAGAACTGCGGTACGTGTTGATTTTTTTTAATACACGGAGAAAACTCTTTTTCACTGCGTGTGGGGTGTGTGTGTGTGTGTGTGTGTGTGTGTGTGGTTGATTGGGGGAGGGGGGTGCGAACGTGTGTGTGTGTGTGTGTATGTCTGTCTGTAGGTTGGTTGGTTTCTCTCTGTCTGTCTGTGTCTCTTTCTTCCTTCCCCTTTTGTGTTGTCCGTCTTATACTGCATCACAAGAAAATGATGTCTTCAAAATAACGAGTGCATACGAATCAAAACCATATACTGCGAAATCACTAACCTCAACATTTTGTCACTTACAAGTAGACTGCATGCATGCGCGCGCGCGCACACACACACACACACACACACACACACACACACACACACACACACACACACACAAAGAGAGAGAGAGAGAGAGAGAGAGAGAGAGAGAGAGAGAGAGAGAGAACGTACATGTAACACAACATCCCTTTTGCACATTCTTTAACTTTTTTTCAGTACAGGAAAAACAAGAAGAAAGGCGAACAAACAGTGAACAAAACGAAACAAAAAATAGCCAGTTTATCAGGTGGGGAATATGGAACATTGGGAAGACGGCCGGACAGACAGCGAGATTTAGTTTCAGTTTTATCATAGCTCAGCCGATCACACAGGCGCCCTTTCAGGACTGTCACCACTGTCCTAAATAAGAAACTAATAGCAAAAACAACCATCTACAAATTCGTATCAATTCATAACATAATAGCTATACAAGTGACATCCTCGAGGTGAACAAAACCAGGCGGTGACGAGGGCATCAGAGTTTAAACATTATAGATTAAAAAATGATGAATAGCAAAAAAGTGCCACATGAATAGGTGAACTGGCGGTAGGGTAAGTACGCTGTGCAGAACGAGCCGCTTGTCTTAATTAATAAAAGAGATCCTGGTATTTTCCCCGGGCAGACAAAAGGATAATCAACATGATGTGTGAAAAATAAAAATGATCGGGAAAAGAGGCGGCCAGACAGGGACAGGGTACAATCACAACCAGTGTTCCACGTAAATGAAGACCAGACAGACAGGCAAACACAAGAGATAAACGACAGCTAGCACTGACACGAAGACAGAAAACTGGGAGACAGACGGAGAGAAAGACAGCCGGTGCAAGTGAAGAAGACAGAAAACTGGGAGACAGACGGAGAGAAAGACAGCCGGTGCAAGTGAAGAAGACAGAAAACTGGGAGACAGACGGAGAGAAAGACAGCCGGTGCAAGTGAAGAAGACAGAAAACTGGGAGACAGACGGAGAGAAAGACAGCCGGTGCAAGTGAAGAAGACAGAAAACTGGGAGACAGACGGAGAGAAAGACAGCCGGTGCAAGTGAAGAAGACAGAAAACTGGGAGACAGACGGAGAGAAAGACAGCCGGTGCAAGTGAAGAAGACAGAAAACTGGGAGACAGACGGAGAGAAAGACAGCCGGTGCAAGTGAAGAAGACAGAAAACTGGGAGACAGACGGAGAGAAAGACAGCCGGTGCAAGTGAAGAAGACAGAAAATTGGGAGACAGACGGAGAGAAAGACAGCCGGTGCAAGTGAAGAAGACAGAAAATTGGGAGACAGACGGAGAGAAAGACAGCCGGTGCAAGTGAAGAAGACAGAAAATAGGAAATTGGGAAGACAGACAGAGAGGAAAATGACTGCCGGGAGTTCAAGTGAAGAAAACAGAAAATCGAGAAGACAGAAAGAGAGACAAAAAGGCAACCAGAAAAGAGAGAACCAAACATGCAGGGAAATGACAGCCAGTGACAAAGTAAGGTAAGGTAATGTTGCTCATAGCCAGTGTTACAACAAGACAGAAAATCGGGAAGACAGACTGGGAGTGAAAAGACAGCCAATGCGACGAGTGAAAAAGACTGAAAATGGGGGAGACGGGCAGAGAGAGAAATGACAGCCAGTATGACGAGAGAAAAGGGCAGGGCACTGGGGTATGTGAGTGTAATACCGGAACCAGTGGGCATCGCGATGTACACTCTCTGTCGGATGACGTCGTACACGAACTTTTCCATAATCTGCACCATAGCAATGGACATATATGTATACTTCATTAATATTTCAGTTCCGAGTCTTTACAGTTGGAGAGTATAATGCACCATTTCACAGAATGGTTCTCTTTACAAGAGTTAAATCAATGGACTCTATCTAATGTCACCCCCGATGGCTCACTTTGGTTGTACATCGTTTACCATAGATTTGCCGAGTCATTATCAAAATGATGGAGGTGTTGTATGATTCTCTCTTTCTCCTCTGCGTGTGTGTGTGTGTGTGTGTGTGTGTGTGTGTGTGTGTGTGTGTGTGTGTGTGTGTTTGTATGTTTGTGTGTGCGCGCGTGCGTGCGTGCGTTATGTGTGTAAGGGTATGTGTGTGTGTTTGTTTATATCTTTGTGATGTGTTTCTGGGTGTGAGTGAGGTACTGTGTGGTGTGTGTGTGTGTGTGTGTGTGTGTGTGAGAGAGAGAGAGAGAGAGAGAGAGAGAGAGAGAGAGAGAGACGCGTTCCGTCAAAGAAAAAGAGAAAAAAAAGTGAAGAAAGGAAAACATATTTGTGTGCACTTTGAACTCGCATAGAAAACTAACTTTTACAGGGTGCTTGCTCCTCATTGGTCGGTTTTTTTTCTTTCTTTTTTTTATTTTTTATAGTGATTTGTCCTCTTGGAAGAAAGGAGACTGCCTGGCACTTTGGCGGCGACAGCGGACGAGAGAGAGTGTAAGAAGAGAAGAGAAAGAAGAAAAAAAAACGTTTCTTATTGATTCTAGGGGCAAGCACCCTGTACGGAATCATAACAACCCCTTCTCAGCCCTTGGTATGATGTCCACTGGCAATACGAATTTGATTTTCTTTTTTTTTTTTTTTTAATGATGGGAAGATTCTAACCTATTTTGGTGAATGGAAGTTGGGTTCTGTGAACCCAGAGTGATTTTTTTACATGGGGCAAGTTCAACGTCTATGTAACTCAAGAAAGAAAAAAAAAAACGAAGTGTGAGTGGTGAGCTTATGAAGTGAAAACAGTGTTAGATATAAATTTTTCCGGAATATTGTTGAATTATATATTGGCCAAAGAAAAATAAAGAAAAAGTTATTAAAATCACTGCGCGCCAAAAGAAGTGAGATAGAGATAAAAAGAAACGAACGTGTTTTTTTTTTTAAATTTTATACCGGGGAGAACTTTGAAATGATATTCTGATTTGTTTTCTTGAAAGAAGAGTCAGATGTGTGGTTGCGTGCGGGGCGCATGATTGTCGTTGCATGTGAGTGTGTATGTACAGACCGTCGTGTGACAGTGTGTGTAGTAACAGTCATTATGGGAAATCGGGCGATCAACATTTTTTTTTACAAACTCTCTTTTGGGGAATAAATAATTATGTGCATCATATTTTTTGCCACTGTGTATCAGTATACAATATGTGAGTTTGCCCGAGCATGTGCACGTGCTTGCATTTGTGTGCAAGTCCTATCGAACTTGGACTAGCAGATATGACATTCTGCGAACTATGTAAAGTAAAAGGGAGGACTTAAAACGTGCTCAGAGCATGAAAACCTGTTTCAGAAAGCCCCCAAGGACACGCCTACCTTCAGGGTGATGATGGGAAACATGAAGCCCACCGTTTCCGAGCTCAGGGGATTCTTGAACCACACCCCACCATCCTGAAATTAACAAGACGACTGCACTGTTGCGCTTTGCGCGCGCGGTGTGTGTGTGTGTGTGTCGCGCGCGCGTGCGTGCGTGCGTGCGTGTGTGCGTGCGTGTGTGTGCGCGCGCGCCTGTGTGTGTATATGTGTGTGTGCGTGTGTGTGTGTGTGTGTGTGTGTGTGTGTGGTGTGGTGTGGTGTGGTGTGGTGTGTGTGGTGTGTGTGTGTGTGTGTGTGTGGTGTGGTGTGGTGTGGTGTGGTGTGGTGTGTGTGGTGTGTGTGTGTGTGTGTGTGTGTGTGTGATGTGTGAGTGTGTGAGTGTGTGTTTGTGTGCGCGCGTTTGAGTGTGTGTGTGTGTGTGTGTGTGTGTGTGTGTGTGTGTGTGTGCGTGGGGTGCGCGCGAGCGTGCGTGCGTGCGTGCGTGCGTGTGGTTACATCCTCAAGAAAGAAAGTAACATACGTATAAGATGCGTTACTCATTTACTAGATGAAAACATCGTATTCAGCACGGAATATATGTCGCTACATCCTCAACAAAGAAAGTAACATATGCATTCAAAAATAATTTTCAATCTGATGAAAACATCCGACACAATATGCAAGATTAAATAAATTCACCTAAAATCAACAAGACCTTTCTACTAGCGGAAAGCAAGTTGGAGAGCGAGAATGCGGACCTCGGATTGTACACACCTATTAAAATCTAAAGAAAGAGTGGAAAGCAGTTTATACATGTGAACACCTTACCCAGGTTGCCACCAGGATCCTGTTGGGGTACCTGTCGTGACCTAAAAGGCGTTTCAGTTTCACAACCGTCGAATCCATGGATGCGAAGAAACGGTAAGGCTGAACACACACACACACACACACACACACACACACACACACACACACACACACACTTCACAAAACAAAAGCCACACACACACACACACACACACACACACACACACACACACACACACACACACATGCACATGTGCACGCGCATGCGCGGGGTCCGTACGCGCGTGCGCGCGCGCGCACACACACACACACTCATGATTTTGTTCCTCATGATGTGACATTCTGTTGATAACCGGCATCTCAACAAAAGAGGTCATTGTGACGCTTGCCCTGGTTATGCCTATCGTGACAAGACTTAACGTCACCTAGAAAATCAGGTCTATCAGCTTCTGACATCTGATATCGAGAAGCGATGTTAAAAAGAGAAATTTTCTCTCTCATACCCTGTTTCCCAATACTATGATTAAATATAAAGATAAAATTATATTCCTACAATGCTTGCAGAACAACAGCATTGAACAGGTAAAAGACGCTATCCATCAAGAGGAAACCAGATAACTGTCTGTAGAAGACGTTCAGAACATGATGGTGCAAAACAAGCCTTGCATTCGGAATATACCGTTCTCATTAGACACATTGCATTGCGATACCAGCTTAATCAATACAAAGTCAAATAAGGAGACTTACTATCTCGCAAAAAAATTACCTTTACCAACTGCTTTTTTTTTCTGGAACAGAAAATTTGGTTTTAAATCAGACAATTCAACGTGGTTCAGTATAAAAGCTATCATAACTAATAGCTTTTGTTTTCTCCTCTTATTTCTAACGGTAGTTTTTTTCTCTCTCTCTCCTCTTTTTTTCTAACTGTAGCTATTGACCTCTCTCTCTCTCTCTCTCTCTCTCTCTCTCTCTCTCTCTTCTCTCTCTCTATCTCCTGTTTTTCTAAGCTTTTGCTCTCTCTCTCCTCTCTCTCTCTCTCTCTCTCTTCTCTTTCTTTCTCTACTTCTCTCTCTCTCTCTCTCTCTCTTCTCTTTTTTCTACTGTACTTTTGCTCTCTTCTCTCTTCCTTCTTTTTTTTCTAGCTGTACTTTTTGCTTTTCCTCTTTTCGAACTATAACTTGATTTTTGTTATCTTCTCTCGCTTTTTCCACTCTCTCTCTCTTTCTACACATTCGTAATATATTCATTTAATTTATCTCTAGTTGAACCCAGCTTTCGACCCTGTGCGAAGAAACATTCGAAATCTTCCATAATGACAAGTTTTAAAAAAAAAAAAAAAAAAAAAGGGGGGGGGGGGGGGGGGGGGGGGGGAGTCACCAGTGTCAGACTTTCGCTTACGCAACGTCGACAATCAACCAGTCAGACAAAACAAAAAAAGAGTTCCCCATTTTAATTAACAACTATTTTTTCTACACTATGTACATACAAATTCTTTTTTCTACGTTGTTTCACAAAGTTCATTGGACATATTTTTCAAAATCATAGCAACTGATCCTCACGGACTAAAACTTTTATTTTCCTTTCAAGGTTCGCACTCACAGTGCCACACACACACGCGCAAACAAATAATTGTTTCCATAAACGAAGTGTCCTGGTCCTCACAGACCTGTAGCCATTCTTTCCCAGTTTCAAGTCTCAGCGTTCTCTCATCGACTTGCAAAACAAACCGTAAACTGTGCCTGTGCCCCTCTAAAAAAAAAAAAAAAAAAAACCTCCCCCCCCCCCCAAAAAAAAAAATCCCTATTCTAAACGGGGAGAAAGTTCCTGATGGTTTTCTCTTTATTGGCCAGCTGTGGCCTTCAGTTTACAATTTCACAAGACACCTCCTGTGTCTCCTGTGCATGCATGCCGCACGGTTTTTTTTTTAACAGGTGAGCGCAGGCACAATAGTAAAATCCTTCCTTTATCTTTGAATGCTTGCGCAAGCATCCATGTTTTCCGTCAACACACTCACCCAACAAATAAACATACGAAACCACCAGGAACTTGGGCACAATTCCTGACGGTTGGTTTCCTTGTGAAGATAAACCTCTGCAAGCCGCTGTCATATCCATCCTTCTCTATGAATACGAGAGTGCGACACTACGGCTGATCCAGGCGTGTGACAATATATGTTTGTAAAGAATTCTACACATCATTATAGGCCTACATAAAAGACCTATGTCAGGCAGCAAGTCAACACACATATGCAAGCAGTCAAAAGCCTCTTCACACAGTTATCAGGAGCCGTAAGCTCTTCTGGTATGGGCATGTGCCTGGCCGTGACTCCCTGTCCAAGACCAATCTGCAGGGTGCAGTAGAGGGTGGACACTTTGAAGGACTAGTTACAGCGCCTCTGCCTTGTTTGTCATCACTAAGGACAGAGGTCTGTGGAGATCCTGGACTGTCCTAAATCACCTCTACCCTGTTGTCCATGACTGAGGTCGGAGGGTGTGGAGATCCTGGACTGTCCATGTCTTCGTCACAGCATTTCTACAACCCACTGTCTTAGAACATTAATGAATATGTTAACGCTTTTTTTTTTAAAGGAGTGGCAAGCACACCGTGTACATACCTCGGCCAATTCGTAAAACTTGATAGTGCTTTCCGTTATACACCAGAAGCCAACTGTCTCTGGGTCACTGTGAGCGGAGATTTCGAGACAGTCCACACTCTCAATGCCCACCTTGATCTGTTTGAACTGACCACCATAGTGACAATGAGAAACAGTGACGGACAAAAGAACCCCTATCCTGCGCGCTGGGGTGCATGATAGTCTTTTTTCCCCCCCCCCCCCCCCCCCCCCCCGTCCCTTTCCTTGTGCAAATAAGGTTTTACTAAAATCAACATAAAATCCTTAATATATGTATAGACTCTTTCCATTCTACTTGCACAAAAATATTCATCTGTTTTTAAGTCACAGTGAATAATGAAATTACCTCCAACTTACGCCTTCCCTGTGTTCGTCTCCCTCGTGTATGTTACAAAACCCTACCTTCCGTGTCCAGCCACATGTCTTTACAAATCTCGGCTTATAAAGCAGATCACAAAATCCCCAATTTCTCGCCTTTCTCGGTCTTTTTGCACCCTCTGTTTGAGCTGACTTCTGGTTCTGTCTAGCTATGGGTGAACAGGGATCTCTGGGTTTGCGTTGAGTCAGTGGTGTGGACTGCAGTCTATTCATTCGTTTGCCGACTATTTCTCATCGGATATTTCGTCGGTGTTTACGAATCCGCCCATTTGCTTCTGAATGATCTTTCTCACAGACAAACTGTTGAGCAAACCAAAAATGACTAGACCGTCAAACGTATGGAACAAACAAGTCATAAAACGGACATAATGCACTTCGATTTATTGGTCTTCTTCAGGCAGGCATCTAGGAACTTTATCTTTGCTCTCTTGCTTCAGTTACTGCCTGCAGTCACCCCACTTTGAAATTTACAAACTGGCTAACACACACACACACACACACACACACACACACACACACACACACACACACACACGCACACAACACATACATATATACACATATACATGAGCGTGCATATGCACCTGCATACAGAGAGAGAGAGAGAGAGGGGGGGGAAGGGAGAGATGTACAGCTCAGACAGAATTACAACCATCTACAAATGATTAAAATAGTCGGAGCGCATTTCTTGCCTTTTTTATTTGATAACTTGCTGTCTGTAACATCAAAAATCATGCAAAATAATGAAGAAAGTTCCATCAGTATTTGTATTCTAGTGATCTATCAAGTTTACTAAAACACTATGACATAAATGAATTTTTAAAACCAGACTTTCAATTAGTAAATTATATGATATCATATACGCCAGTAGTCTACTACGTTTGTCATAACAGTGTGACATAAATCTCTTTTTTTTCCAAAACCAGACTGATTTAGTATGTTATATGACTCAAGATGGTTGTAAATTTATTCATTCGTGTGCTTCTCTAAGCTCTTGGATTGTGCTGACATGACAGCTATTGATCTATAATTGGTTGGTTCAGAATTGTCACTTGATTTGTTGATGGGAGTGACTTTCGCTGGAGCTAGTAAGCGTGGACAGGTAAGTCAATGTCTCACCTTTCTGAAGGTGTCCAGTCTCCAGATGAAGACCCAGCCGTCCATAGAGCCCGTGACCACCACCGGTTCCTTCTGGTGACACGCTACGGCTGCAGTCAGCCAGCACTACCGTTACTCTTCTTCCATCAATAGGATTTAGTTGATACAGAATGTGGTCAATGTGTCTTAGCACCTTGGGCTTATCAACAATTCTGTCGCCTACGTGGGGATATAGAAATGTGCAGCTGGAAAGATGGGAAATATTGTGCTGTCTACCGACTGTCTGCTTATCTACCTCTTCACGTACACACACACACACACACACACACACACACACACACACACACACACACACACACTCCCTCACGTACACACACGTGTGTGCGCGCATTCATGAACGTACACAAACGTACACTGGCATGTGCCTTTGTGTGTCAAGTGCGAGGTACACAGTGCAACTGATAACAAAATTTGTTCACCTGGAGAGCAAACCACCATCCTATTTCACTCTGAAAATATCTTAGAAATCCAAGTGATGCATAACGGTAAGAGAACAGGAAGAGGACATAAAAGAAGACACTGTATCAGAAAACCCTGCAATGGTGACTTGCCAAAAGACAAAATATCTTACTTGTCACCTGATGACTAATAAACTGTTTCAATAGAATAAATGAAACTTAAATGAATGGCAAACATTTTCAGTCAAGCATCAAATCCACAATACGTTATCTAAATGTAAGTTCCTGGCATAGATACTTACCAGTGACTGAATCTCGATGACCTGTGAACTGGTGATGAACTACTTTGATTGCAGTGGACCACACCTGAGTGAAAAAAAAACCTCCTCTTTCATACACTGTCATTCTTAAGCTGACTTGAGTTTGGGGAGTTTTGTTATGTGCATTTTTATGTGCGCTGTTTGTTACACTAAAACAACACGTACTTTTTCGAAAATTTATAGCTTTCTGTTATGTGTCAAATAGACGCCAATCTGCACCTAGCTGTTGTGTATTTATTGTATACTCTCTCTCTCTCTCTCTCTCTCTCTCTCTCTCTCTCTGTCTGTCTGCATTAACATTGTGATATCGTTGTCATGCAATTGACCTTAATTACATTGTATGCCACATATGCAGCTTGGCCAACAGAAAATTAAATCCTATCTGTTTTCATTTGTTAAGGCTAAATTACTACAAAAAAGAATTTGCTTAAAACTTTATGACAGTCTGTTAGTTCGCTTTTAGTATTATTATTCCGACAAAAAAATGTAAGCAAAAATATAACAGTTTACTGGAATTACTTTCAACAATAGACAATTTTTTTCTCAACAAATTAATGTATGCAAAATAATTGTCTTTTTCAAATAGTTATGGTAGCAGTTACTATAATAATTTTGAGTCCTGCATCTGCTGTTTATAATTTTTGCTTTTTTATGCTACGTGATATCGGCCTTTTTAAGTAAACCATCATCACAAACATAAGCATTATTGTCATTGTTTCTCTCTCCCCCTCTTTCTCACACACACCTGTACACACAGACCCATGCATGTGCGACGCACGGTAGGAGACTGGTGTTGTGGTGGTTATGGGAGGAGGAAAGTGTTGGCAAGAACACTACAGAAACATGTTGCCCTTTTTCAGTATTTTGAGGAACAGATCAAAACCATAGACCAAAACAAGTATGAGAGCTACATGTAAACGCATACATAAAATATAGCTAGCTAGCTAGGTAGACAGCTTATAGTGATAGTAGATAGATAGATAGATAGATAGATAGATAGATAGATGATAGATAGATAGATAGGATAGATAGACAGACAGACAGGTGTATACAGATATATTTAAAAGAAGAGGAACAGAAAATAGTGGTGGGAGAGAGGAGGTTGGGGAGTTTGGGGAGGTCGACGGGTACGAGGAGAGAGAGGAGAGTGGGGTGGAAGACAGTCAACACAGACGAACAGATCGAGTCAGCCTTGTATAGACCTTCACTCGCCCATATCTGCTTCCAGTGATCAGAAAGGAGTTGGTCCCGTCTAAACAACAACTGAAACAAACAATAAACACTTTGAGAAAAACAAGAAAATGATGGGAACAAAAACCAGTGACAAAAAAGGACGCAAGCTCTGCACGCCCTATCGTCATTCCCTCTGCTAATGGATTTCCACTTATTTGTTTGCGTTGCGCTCACAGATCTCAACATAAATCACTCGTAGATTGTGGCATTACAGCCCTGTAAAATGTGACGACAGTTTCTTAGACATTCAGATAGAACCAATAACAACACCCAGTTTCACAGTGAATCGTCACCACGCAAGGTAATCATGCATACTTTAAATGTCTTGTGATGTGCACCATGCAAACACCACCACCACCACCGCCACCGCCATCACCCTATGCACAACACCGCTCCACTGAACTGCTGCAATGGACACTTTCACGACAACTATTGTTAAAGACTGAGGACCGTGTCCGTCGCTGCATCCCTTGAATGACTAATTGGTCATTGGAGATATAATGATGATTCTTTAGCGTGAAGGACATGTTTGCAGCATGCAGTCTTCAGCTGCGTCTTTCTTCTCCTCTTGCCGTTCATATTTGTACTAAACTGACACTGATCACTTTTATCATTGCATTTGTCGTTTGGATTGGACTGTGGGTTTATCCCATTACATAGCATCATACATTACTTGCTATCAAATTAGCTAGGTGTCGTTACATAAGTCAGAATTTTATTTAAGAAAATATCTTTTCGGGTCGTTATTCCACATGCTGAACAAAATTGCCGTACCATAGAAATGTATCTGAACACACGTACAAAAACTGACTTCATGACCTTCATTTGATTACGACTCCCTACAGACCTCGATCTCAGAACAACTTGTTCTTAACGTTCTTAACAGACTCAGACTGATAGGACATTGACATCTCACGAACTCCTTGGCTTGCAAAATATGGTTTTTCAATTCGTTGTTAACTCTGTAAAACAGGTACATGAGATAAGCAGTCTGCCAGTGTAACGGCTAAGTCCAAATGAGTAATGGAGTAGCAGTGAAAAAAAATCTTTCCTCATGCAAAATCTTTAAATACACGTGTTGATAAAAGTTTCACCCACAGAACTTTCTGCGGATTGAAAGAAAAACAGATTCGAGACTCTCTAAAAGAATTAGATGTTGAGACTGATGTCAAGATCGTTTGATCAGACAAGGGATGACTCTGGCTCTGACATGGGTCCTGTCGGAGGGTGGGCTACAAACAACGTGAAAATGAAAAAATTCTCTCTCGTTTCTGGCAAACGATCCATACACAGCTAGAGAAGGAAAAAGCAACAGGCTTACACGAGCAGAAGTAACACTCACTCACATACCATGTTATCGTGCCTCCCTCCGGATCCGTCAGTCTGGTTGTCTCTCGCCATTCCTGTCAAAGCGTGTGAACAAGAACATACTCGCAGTACATAGTTTTCTCTGAAACTGTCAGAGCGTGTGAACAAGAACAAACTTGCAGTATATAGCTTTATTTAAAGAAGCTTTGAATACAGCGAAATATACTACACAAACGTAAGATTTTGGTTGATTTCTTTACTGTTCTAAAAACATACTCGCAAAGATGCTCAAAAGTGTACAGAATCAATACACGTGGCCACAAATCGCTCCCGCGAATGCAAGAAGGTGCATATACGCTTGAATCCACACACACATACACATACACGCGTAGAGACAGACAGACGGGTAAACAGACATACAGAAAGAGGGGGCTTGGATGGTGGCTTTTATCTGTAGTACGCAGTTCGTGAGAAAATTCCAATGACAAGACCTGAAAGTGATTTCAAGAACTGACAGACATTACGATAAAGAGTCACTTGGGGTATTTGAATCATTTAGCAAAAGTAAATAATAAGAACACCTGGTTTTGCAATGATTGGCTTAAAAAAAAAATCAACAGAATACGTTAGCACATGAAAGAGAAATTTGATCTCCACGTCTTAAAATCTTCAAATAACAGGGCCAACATTTAAACGATATAGATTCTTTATAATAATGTAAACGTTCGCTTCATGCATTTACATGTTTGTCATCTTGACTGTTGTGACAATATGTTAACTAAATGTTCAGGTCGAACACCTTCGAACTGCACTGAATAGTAACAGCTAGAATAGTAACCACGCGTTCAAAACCTGTTCATACAGAAGTAGTACTGGCTTCCTGAAGGCAAACGCGTTAAAACCAAAATACTGTCAACTGCCTCTCGTGCCATCCGATATCTGTCTGATCTTGTTCAATTGTTTGAAACTGTTGGGTACTCTCTGCTCAGTTAATAAATCTCTGTTCGTGGTTCCCGGACTTAAACATGTAAAGACGAAGCAATATGGTCAGAATCCCTTTCCACACCGCCACTCACGTGGAACGCGTTTCCCTGTGCATCAGGAAATCTGATTCTGAGATTTTTTTTTTTCATGTATCACTTAAAACATTGCTAACTTCGGCCATTCAACCAGTGTTTATGCATATACAACCTGCTTTGAGACATGACAGCGTAGGTATCGTGCATTTGATAGGAAGGGGGTGGGAGTAAAAGGGAGGGTTGTATGGGAGGAATG
>CM065714.1:60932946-60950446 GCA_033310375.1 Conus canariensis
CACACACACACACACACACACACACACACACACACACACACACACACACAATGCACGCGCGCGCACACGCATAAACAAACACACAAGTACACGGTAAGGTAAGGTAATGTTGCTTACAGCCTAGCCGACCGCAAAGGGCTATATCAGGACTGTCACCGCGTTCAACTCAACTCACAAGTCTTAAACAAAAACTCATTCATACTACCCTTTAAAATGCACCATCTCAAAACACCGGAAATTTTGTTCAAAATGTTTACGTAACACACACACACACACACACACACACACACACACACACACACACACACACACACACACACGCACACACACACACACACACACACACACACGGTTACACGCATATGCACACATACATACGTGCAAATGCTGTAGTGTAAAATGAAGGTTATTAAAAAAAATCATACGCATACACAAAAAATATTGAGTATTTTACAGTTAGTCTTTTGATGACTTTCAATCCAACCGATTGACAGATGTCACAAAATAAAAAACATACACACGAGCGCACACACGCATGCATGCACACACGCGTTCACACACACGCACACATACACGCGCGCTCGCACACGCGCGCTCGCACACACACACACACACACACACACACACACACACACACACACACACACACACACACACACACGCACACACACACTCACTCACACATACACAGTTCCTTCGCGCGAGCACATACATAAAAAAAAACTCTCAGCAGTTTCAACATCTGCATTTCCGAAAGTTCAGAACCAGGCTGAAAACTGTTCCGTTTGATTAAACTACATTTCCGTCTTTGTTTCTTCTCAAGCCAAACGTCCCGCTTCTTTTTGGCTGATTTTTTTTTTGTGTGTGAGTAGGTTATTTATGCAGGCACACTCTTCTTTCAAACACATTATAATTTTATCAAATCTCTCGGTGGCATTTTGATTTTTTAACCGAAGACTGACATCGTGCCGCAAGTAATACTCAGGTCGGACCAAAAATGCCGCCGCGGACGTGGTGTTTAAACAGACTGATCCGTGCAATATGTGTCTGTCATTCCCACCAACCCTGGCACTGCATAATAAAATGACGAAAATTCGGTAGATAATAATAACAACAAGAATTACAATAACAACAGCAAAGACAGCCGAGTTGCCAATGGCAAACAAGAGAACTAGCAACAGCAACTTTGCCAGGAAGCGCTTAAAGAGCTGTTCAACAAACAACAAACCCGGCATCAACGACTTACCACAGAGCGTTGAAGAGCTGTTCTGCCTGGCATATTTCGCTCGGCACCCCGCGAGTCATGCTCAGAACCACCAACACCCTGTCTGGATTCAGACCCACGAACACCTTCCGCAAGAAGACAGTGTGTTTTGTACTCTAGCGCAAGCTACTAGCTTATGAGTGTGTGTGTGTGTGTGTGTGTGTGTGTGTGTGTGTGTGTGTGTGTGTGTGTGTGTGTGTGTGTGTGCATGCGTGCGTGCGTGCGTGCATGCGTGTGTGTGTGTGTGTGTGTGTGTGTGTGTGTGTGTGTGTGTGCGTGTCTTGTGTGTATACATACAGATAGATAGGTAATAGATAGGTAGATAGATTGATGGCTATAGATGGAGAGATAGATAGACAGACAGAGATAGGTAGATAGATATGTATGTATATGCAAGTTTACGTGTATATCCACGTCTGTATGTTTGTTTATGAATGCATTTATGTGCAGATAGATAGATAGATCGACAGACGGATAGATAGATAATTAGATAGATAGATAGGTAGGTAGGTACGTGGGTAGGTAGGTAGGAGGTAGAGACAGACAGACAGACAGACAGATAGATAGATAGATAGATAGATAGATAGATAGATAAATAGATAGATAAATACAGATAGATAGATACACATGTGTGTGTGTGTTTGTGACTGTGTGTGTCTGTGTGTGTCTGTGTACATCTGTTTATTCGAACACAGTAGGAAAAGATGCAAAGAACAGTGAAGTCAGTCAGTAGTAAGCCTACCTCGTTCTAACACACCTAAAATTTTGGATTATCAATGATGATGATTATATATTGATGAAACATAATACGAAAAAGGAAGAACAACAAAAAGTAAAATAAGAAACTGACTAACTGGACGTTCGCAGTATACTCACATTGCGTTCCGTCACGTACTTTAAACTGTGCATGGAATATGGGAACTTGATTCTGAAAAACGAACAAACAAATAAAGAAACGCAGCGTGTTCAGTTGATTCCATTCAGACTGCATTTCTACAGATATGATGCATCCTACTCTGTGGATGCTAGTTACACGCTGACGGTAGATCTCAAGCGAAAAAAAAATCGAGCAAGAACGTCTACGACAGATTCTCCGTATCTTGCACAAAGAACATGAGACAACTGACAATTCAGACAGCTAATCAACACACTGAAATGCGTCCAGGATGAGCCTTTCCTCGCATTTATCAGCCGCCGCCTCGCCTGGTAAGGACCATCGAAGACCGGAGTCAATATACTTCCTCCTTCACGCGAACGGCGTCAGCCATGTGTCACTAATGTGCCAGCCCGCTGGCGTCGGTGCTTTTTCTTCTTTTTTTTTTTTCTTTCTTTTACGTCGACATGTGTGTGTGTGTGTGTGTGTGTGTGTGTGTGTGTGTGTGTGTGTGTGTGTGTGTGTGTGTCCGTGTGCGTATATGCCTGTATGCTGGCGTGTGCGTATGTGTCCTGTATGTGTACATGCATACGTAGGTGCGTGCGAGTGCCTGTGTGTGTGTGTGTTGGGGGGGTGGCAGTGGTTAAAATCGTGATCTGAATAAAAAGAAAAGAAAAAAACACACACACACACTCGAAATGATCACCCTGGAACACATGACCATTTCTAGAAACTGCCAAGCCACTTTCAGACTTACAGCCTTTCATCTTTTCTCGTGACCATGTTTCTTTTCTACTGTTACATTAGAGTCGATCCTTTCCAAACATGGACGCTCGAGGACATTGTGCGGGTAGCAATTTTCATGAAGTTTAGGTATACATCTCGTTCTTGTGCTTCTTGCCGTCTTCTGGCGCTCCAAGTACAACGCGGTCGTGTGCATGTATATGTCTTTGAGTCCATGCCATAGACAACTTATACAAGATATAATGGTAGATCAAGGAAGTTCTAAATGGACAACATAAAGGACTGGACTGGTTACAGCACCTCTGTTCTGTTCCACGTGACTTAAGACAGGAAGTGGAGATCCTTAACGGCCCAGACGTATACGTCTCTGCACTCTTACAGTTGACTGTGATGTTAAAACAGAACATGCCCGTCCAGGAAATCAGTTGAAACCGTCCGTTTGGTCTTGATCAAGTCCAGTCATGCCACAAAAAGCCTAGCCAAACATGGATACCACAGCAAGTCTGCAAACAAGTTAAAAACAGAGCTATGCACAAATAGACATACCGAGGCTAATTATTCAAAACAAGTCATCAGCTATTAAAAAAAAAAAAAGGTGAAGGACTGGTCATCTTCAACTGTGTTGCATGGTCTGTTTCTGGAACTGTTGGCACTGGACTGAGAGAAAGCCACTTTAAAAGGCTTGTAAAAATGGACACTCTTGGCACATTTGGAAAAGTCTTTCATTTGATTTTGTGCTTGGTGTCGTCATTTGAATCCCCGTGAACAAGTATTTTGCCATAGCTCCATCGAGTCCATGTCCAAGATAATCTTCTTGGATACAGAGGCTGGCCTGTTATACGCTTGGATATACCAGTAGCAGACTGAAAATAATGAATTCAAAGAATTAGACCTGTTACAATACATCCACCCAGTTCAGAATGATTGAAAATAGACGGTCGTGCAAAAATCGTTACCTATCTACCCTGACCACTGATTCCACGTGGAGATCGCTGACTGTCCGTCATGAGTAAATAATAAAAATAATCCTAAACTGGATAAATGATCCGATATAGCACCGTCTTAACACAAGAAAAAAGCAAACCAACCAACTTACATCTCATGCAACAGGAATCGACCGTTGTTGCCGATGGTGTATCTGGTGATGTTACTGGTCATCCCGATGAGGTAGAAAATGTCTGTGTTGCCGCTTTTGAAGTAGTCCAAATCACGGAAGTAACACTTGGGTTTCACTTTCCGAATGAGCTGCACACAGTTGACAAGCATCGTTTAGTCTAAATTCACGAACCATATTCTATGCTATCAATTCATAACAACCGCTAAGGCGATTATGTTTTTATTCTCGTCCTTTTGTTTGTCTGTCTGTAAACAAGATTGTACAAAAACTGACGAAAAAAATTCTAGCAAAACTTTGTAGGAAGTTGTGATGACCCAAGGACCTGTTGCCAACCATTCAGTTTTGGTGGTGATCCGTGATACGAATCCGGTTCAAGCGGATCCAGGACCTGTTGAATACGATCACGCAAAAACTACTGAACTGATCTGAATGAAACACGGTGACAAAACAGGATGTGGCCCACACCATTTATACAGAAGTGTGTCTCTTCTGCTTTGTATCTGTATTGTAAGTGGTTCAAATATCTGAACAGAACGCACAAATGTCGTATAGTTTACATTTATATATATAAAGCTTGGCAAAAAGTAGACTTAAAAATCGGCAGCTTTGTCTGTTGCTACATCTTCGGCTTCTCCCAACAAAACTGATTTTTTTTAATACAAAGTGTTCACAATTTGTACATTTTGTATGCAAAGGTATCAAAAAGTGATAGAAAGAAAAAAACATTTGGCCTATGTGACTGCCTAAAAAGATGTGTGATGGTTTCCATTTCCTGGGAACCAAGTTATAGATACGAAAATCGATTAAATAGCACACTGAAAAACACTTACCTGTGGGAAAAAATCGATGCAGCACCCTTACTTGAAACCATCAGAGCTGAAAATCAGTGGCAGTTTTAGACGTTTTTTCATTTTCGCGTTTTAAAGAGCTTACATCTTTTAGTAGCATCTGTTGCTAAGAAGGCATTTCCGCGAAATAGGCATACTGAGTACACGGCTTTATTTCTCTTTCCGACAGCACCCAGCCTCACTGTCCATTGTCTTTTCATGTAACAAGTGTGAATCTTCATTTGAATTGGTAATGCTTTCACGCTTGGGTTATTCTTACGTACAAGGAAAAAAAAATCTTTGTGACTGTCTAAGATGTTTCCTTACACTATATCATACGTCAAAAACTTTACCGTTTATGAAACCTTTGACTTGACAAACCATAACATCCACTCATTCTTTCTCAAATGTCACTCTTCCGCCTCTTTCGCTCTTAACAATGAAGTGAATATGTTTATTTAGAAAGCCATGAATAGGTTCATTCAGAAAGCCATGGACAACGTC
The DNA here is from genome assembly GCA_033310375.1 of Conus canariensis. NCBI lineage: Eukaryota > Metazoa > Mollusca > Gastropoda > Neogastropoda > Conidae > Conus > Conus canariensis. Next base: position 60,938,277 of record CM065714.1, read on the forward strand.
CAAGTATATCCAATGCAATTTTTTTAACCATGCTTCGCAACGTCGCACCAAAGCGGATCAAACCCTTCTGACTATTATTAGCATGTTAGACCTACCAAGCTTACTTGTAACTTACATTATGAAGAAAGGGGAATATGCTTAGCTCCAAAGCAGTAAAGCTATAATTTGAATCAAGTTTTCTTACTCACCTGTTCCTCATCGTCCATAAAACAAACAAACAAAAGATCGTAAATACTGAGTGATCCTTCGTCGATTGTACACGCTAAATTTTCATGGGAAACCGTGATGCATTTTTGGATCAAAGGGCGGATCCTGGATCTGTTCGACCGTGGTGGAGATCTGCTCTTTCGTAAGCTGCCTTCTTGTTCTGACAACATGCTGGTACAGATTAACTACAGTGGGAGGGGAAGGTAAGGAGGGTGTTCAAACTGAGGCCGGGACCAAGGGACCGCAAGGTCATGTAAAAAAAAAAAAAGAAGAAGAAAATTTAGATGAGGCCTTTCCTGGAAGATCACAAGATGTATATTCACTGATTATGTATGAGTAAATCTGTCCCTATTTAATATCTAAAAGGGAAGGGGAAGGGTGCCAGACACCTGGGACACTCCTGTCCTTTTCCTCTTTGATCGACCCAGTGATTTGTGAGTGCTTATGGTGCGTGTCCTAATGTAACCATTTTGCGTGGCAGTCTGTTCCAAGACTATACGTTTGTCGAGGAATAATATCCTACCAATTATCACATTTTTTTTCCGTTTAGGTCTGTTTTCATGTTAATATTAAAAGCATTTATCTAATCACGGGAATTTCAGTAAGGCATGTGCTCCTTTTATTTCAAACTTGTCACACACACACACACACACACACACACACACACACACACACACACACACACACACACACAGCGCACGCGCCTCACTTAAATATCATGGTGGGGCAATTCCACTCTTATTGAAATTAGCTTTGGATATGACAGGCTTTTTTCTCAACATTCTACGACGGTGACAATTCTGAAGTATTTTCAATCTGAAACATACATACTTGTTTAAGATAAAGAAAGTAAGCTTAATTTGAGCGTTTTCTATGTGGAAGGAAGTCTTTGCCTAAATCACACGATCACTGTAGGCCTTTGTATCTGTAATCAAGGAGTCAACACATTTGAATGTGCGTTTCCACACGCGCGCGCGGGCATCTTCCACAGTTCCCTTTAGTCTGCTTTGTTCTGCTTCTATTCGGTACCTTACCACTTGCAATGCTACACTGAGCGATGTAACTTAAACGAAAATCAATACTCACCCATTGCCTGCGAGCTGAACAATAAGTATAGTCTGCGTTTCAAGGGAAGTGACTCTGTCGAACGATTTTTTTTTCCCTTTTGATCCCTCATAAACAAAAATGTGTGTGTGACTGTGTTTGCTATGTTTCTCTCTTTCTTTCACTCTTTCTTTCTTTCTCTTTTCTGTTTCTTTGTTTGTTTATTTGTTTTTGTTTTGTTTGGGGTTGGGCGGGGATGGGGGAGAGAGTAGTGTGGGTGGTGGTGGTGGCCATTTTGTCTTATGAAATCAAACTGTCTTGTCTAGAAACGATCTTTTGAGTTTTACTGCTCTTTCTGAATATTTATAATCCTTTTTCTTTTTTTTTTTTTTTACTGAAATAAATGATACGTCGACATATTTTCACAACATTGAGCTAAAGACATTGCATGTTTGATATGTAAATAAAATAGCCTGAGCAAAAACCGGATCGAGGGATGGGAGATACGGGTTAGGTTTTAGAAAAATAAAACCAACAAACATTTTGGCAACTCCATACAACCAGTCAATATGATAAAACCTAATTTCCAGACTCACTTGCTGCCAGTTCACGATGAAAGTCAGTGACACAAGTTCCCAACGCAACCATCACCCTTAATGGAAAGAATGTGATTTGTTCGACTTCTTAGGGTACAAGGACTAAAAAGCCTCGCATTAGAAAGAGGCGTTAAACAAGTGCAGTGCTGTGGTTACGTTTTAGTAACCTGAACAACCTTAACATGGATGACATGACGATTTGACTTTTCTCTTTCTTGTCCACTATGGCCACAACTGGCATATTCCCATATGATCCTAATCTTTGACTTAACATTAAAAACGTCATCAGTGACATTAACCAAGGATTGATTTTTAAGAGTCCATATATTCCCATCTTCGTTTTCTAACCGGTCCAACTTTATATTTGCAAAAAGAAAAAAGAAAAGCACACACACAGGCAAACAGAAAAAAAAGAAGAAAAAGAAAAGAAAGAAAGAAAAAATCAGAACGCTTGCCTTTTATAATAGATGTGTCCGTTTTTCGTTCACCATTTTGATAGTAAACTATAGTAAGACTGAGTAAAACCAAAATATTTGTTACATATCTAACCAAACCATCAGCTTTGCAAAATTCGTTCGGATCTGTTGAGCCATTCTTAAGTTCTCTTTGCTTGCAGTCACACAGAAAAGGACAGATGAAAATCCCGTTTTCTTAAATTCGCTGCGCAACGCCGACGTGCGGATGATGAAAAATAATGTACGTCTTTGATTGTAAAAATATTCTTTCCATGCGCTTTCTATTAGGGGTAGGTAATCCACATGAGACAAAAAAAACATCCTGTCTCACAGATTTCCCCCCTTCTCCCTATGTGCATGTATTCTAGTTTCCACTCTATGTGGGGAGGGATATAATAAAGCGGTGGGACCACTAGCTTGCAAAAGCCAAAGGTAAGCACAAGCAAGCATGGTAACTAGGTTTGTGCTCTCACATGGAAACACCACTTCATTTTTCTTTCTTTTTTTTTTTTTTTTTTTTTTTTTACTATGGTCGGGTAAGAGAAAGCCATGAGGAAACGAGAGAAGCACAGCCCTCAGTATGCTGGCCCTGATAAATGATGAAATTTACAACACTTCCTTTCCAAACTGCCGCTTATCAAAAGGAATATCTTTATCTACATTTTTCGTTTCAACAGATTTCTCTGTGTGGAAATTTGGGCATTCCTCGCATAGAGACACACTGCCACCGTACGGTGCCATTTTCTTTCAGTTTCTCTTTCTGCTTAGATTTCGGAGTTTTTTGTTTGGTTTGGTTTGGTTTGGTTTGGTTGTGTGTGTGTGTGTGTGTGTGTGTGTGTGTGTGTGTGTGTGTGTGTGTGTGTGTGTGTGTGTGTGTGAGACATTTAACTACCACACAGGTTATTCTTTACCCACAGTGGGTCGTCTGGGACCAGTCTTTTGTAACCGTTGGCCCTTTTCCGCAGCGAAGTAAATGCTGCAAAGAGAACCTTCGTTTTAGCAGTTCATCCGAAAGACAATCTCCCCGATCGCCATTACTAATGGCCTGGTAGAGAGGTGGTGGGAGGGTGGTCGTAAAGTGTAAGACCTGAGCGACGATTCTTCTGGATCCTACACAGACTAATTCGTTAAAAATGGGGTGTCAAACCAGGCCTCATCAAGGCTGCAAGCAAGTTAAACAAAGCAAAACAAAAAGAATTAATAGGTTTCAAAACACCAAAACCAAATTCAAAAGCAAGCCAGTTAATTCACTGGTCTAACGTAAAATCCATCACCATTTTGTTTATAGTACTTGTTTTCATCGACTCTTTGGCACATTGTTCCATGCTACCCTTTCTTCTACCGTCCCTCTCCTCCCCCAACCCTCCATCCCAGTCTTCCTCTACCCTCACCTCCATCCCTCACCCTGCCATGCTGCCTCCTGTCCCCCCCCCCCCCCCCCCCCTCACAATCCTTTTGTTTTTTTATCGAGATCACTTCAAACCCTCCTCTTTTCCACCCTCTTTCCTCTCATTGTGTCTCTGTCCCTGCCCTTTCCTGCTCTCTGTTTCTCAACTGTGCTTACTTCCCTTTCCCTTAATCATCATTCTCTTTGTTGTTGCTATCGGGAGAGTATTGTTTTATGTTTTGTTTGCTGTTTATACCGTCTGAAGATTTTGTTTGCTGTTTATACCGTCTGAAGATGGCCCATTTGTCGAAAATGTACTTGCCTGTTTTGTCTCGTTGATAAAATCGACGTCACTTCACAACCTGTTTTATGTGTTCATTCGTATATTGCCTACATCACCAGTCTCGTTTTTTTGTTTTTTGTTTTTAAAGCATGTGTGCGCGTGTGTTGGTGTGTGTGGGGGGGGGGGGGGGGGGGGGGGGTAGGGAGAGGAGAACCCATGATTAAAGTCTCGTTTAAGTCAGGTCATTCATACCCACCATCCCCCTCCCTCAACTCTCATTCGCTCCTGGGCTGATCACCCCCTCGGTCATACAACTGGAATTAACCGAAATCGAGTTTACTCAAGTAAGTTGTCTTCTTCCTTACTGTTCTTGGTTGACTGATGGCAGTTTTCCCGTTTTTCCATATTACACTGGTTTCTATCATTAGGCTTTAGTTTTCACTTTTCAGATATTTTCTCTTTTCAGTAACAGATGCCAGTAAGGTTGGTGATTGTGATATAAACATACGATGTACAACTAAGCTGATAACTGTGCATCTGTGTCAGGTAATCGTTTTACCTTTAATCGGTTACAGAGCCTGTGTAATGTTCTCGTTATTGTGACTTTGAATTTGCCAACAATGATTTATACAATTTATACAGAGGTGAAGTGAGCACACCACAAGCTGTTGCGTTCTTTTTGTACCAAGGAGAAAGCATGTATAACGTTCGTTATTCTGAGCGAAGATTTCTTAAAGGCAGCAACACACCTTGGGCACATCCTCCAAGAAAACGCAGAACTCGTCTTCCAGCAAGTCCGGGTCCTTCTTCTGCAGTCTCTGTCTGACGTAGTCCCAGGTCTTGATGACGACCTTCTTGTGTTGGGCGGACTCTGCTTCACGAGAACGACGTGTCCGCGACTTCCGTAACACAGTCATGACTCAGTCTGTCTTCAATCTACGCAGGGTGAAGTCAAGAATAAATATAATGACGATGATAATGATAATGATGATCATTATCATAATGATGATGTCGAGGTGAAAATAGAACTGATCACGGTAGTGATGGAAAAAGTGAGTGGTGACAATGATGATAAGGATGATGATCAAGATAATGATGATGATTAGAGTTCGGAAAATGCGTCACACCTATGGCGTGTCTGCAACTTCCGCCGCATAATGATGATGTTTACAAGCCAAACACGATAATACGTTGGGTACACTCCACGTCAACATGATCATGATCATGATGACGACGACGACAGTGATGGTGGTGATGATGACGATGATGATGATGAGATAACAACGACGATGACGACGGTCTTAGTTGGGAGAATCGAGTGGTCCTACCACTGGTCTCTGTATTCGAGGGCTGTGATTCGAGCCCCTGCGACACTGGATGGACAAAAGATACATTGGGAATTTGCCAATATCCCACACAAATACATGTACAGACCTATTGCTTTATTCGTATGCAGATGGCATGATATGTATGTTACAGTTCTAACAGCACAAATAGTAAGGGGCTAGATGTTTATGTTGCCGTTCTAACGGCAACGATAGTGAAGGACCAGATACGCAGATACGCATGTTACAGTAATAGCGGTACAGTTCGTGAAGGACCTATACATATTTTGCAGTCCTCAAGGCACAGTTATCGCTATCGGTACAGGTACACTGAATGACAACTCCTCCCTTTGTCTCAGCTTAGTTATACCCACTCGAAATGCACTGTATTCTCTTATGTAAAAATCTCTTTCTCTCTGTCTGTCTGTCTGCCTCTCTCTCTCTCTCACACACACACACACACACACACACACACACACACACACGCACACACACACACACACACACAGAGATAAAGGCCCCGTTTCCTCTCTTTGTTTTGCACTGAACCGTTCTCTCCCTCCCTCCCTCCATCCCTCCCATCTTGCTCCCTCCCTCTCTCTCTCTCTCTTTCTGTCTCTCTCTCTCTCTCTCTCTGACCCCTTCCTCCCAGTCTCTCTCATTCTCTCCTAACAGGAAGCAGTTGCTCTGGTGATGGTACTAATTGTGCCGTTATTTCTGTAGCATGCATACGTTAGAAATTCCGCAACGACTCAGGCCATCGATCGGTGGGTTATGGATATGCTAAATTAGTCAGCATCACGAAGATGCCTGACGAGGCGACGAGCTGTGTCTATCACTCCCCCATTGTCCACTGAAATGCAGTGAGGGGCACTCAGCGACGATGCTGCTGCACATGACGCAGAACAATGACTACTGCCGTGGCACTCTGTACATAGACTGCTGACAGGATAAGAGACATCGGCCTTGACAATGATTGTGATGATAATTTTGTGAAACATAACGACAAGAGAGACAGTTGTGGCAGCCATGGTAATGATGATGATGATGATGATGATGATGATGATGATGATGATAATGATGATGATTTATAAAAAAAGAAAAGAGAAATAACGATAAGAGAGATAGTTGCAGCCATGGTAATGATGCTGATGAAAATTTGTGAAAAATAACGTTGACAGAGAGAGAGAGAGAGAGAGAGAGAGAGAGAGAGAGAGAGAGAGACAGACAGACAGACAGACAGACAGAGACAAAGACAGAGACAGAGAGAGATTGAGAGAGAGAGAGAGAGAGAGAGAGAGAGAGAGAGAGAGAGACAGACAGACAGACAGACAGACAGACAGAGACAGAGAGACGGAGACACACAGACGGTTAGACAACATAAACTACACTCGACTATTTTGTCCAGTATACTATTACAGAGTTAGTGTTATCAAGGGCACTGGTTGTGTGGAACAGTGATTTTAAGTAAGAAAATCTGTCCCAAGCCCTTCCCCCTCACAATAAATCTCTACATCTTAATCCTGATTACTAACTTTTATTGTATGTTGGTTACATCAAAACATTATTTTCATCCGCAAGTAACAATTTTGCGCTTGTCTATGATACTTAAATCTGAACAACTCATTTGAATTCTTGTAATATTGACAGGATACTGGTATCATTGACATAATAACAATGATACTGGTATCATTGACATAATAACAATGATACTGGTATCATTGCGGATTTTTACCTTCATGCACTCAGACTCAACTGATTTGGTAAATCAGTGACAAATGTTGTTTTGTTTCATTCGATCATTCCCCGCATTTACAAATTCCTTTATGATTTTGTACAAAGTTCGGATTACAGAACAATAGCATACGTATTAGCCTACTACTATACGGTTAAGACACAATGAGCTTTAATTACTATTCTCACGATACCAACTAATGAGGTTGAGCATTTCTTTGAAAAATCACTTCTTTCCGTCAAATAATATTTAAAGTTGTATTAATGCTGATAGCATCATCATCTGTGCACAAAAATGTTAACAAATGTGCTTACCACGAAGTCGTCGACAGTGTCATCTGAGACTGATTTTTACGGACTACCGTGAAAAGCACGCACGAACAGTCATCAGTCCCACCAGGCGAACCACGGCGATTCAGCTGCTGAAGCCGGAATTGGTGTTTCGAAGCCCTCCGCGCCACGTGTTAGACCGACGCAACATTTAGTGTTTTGACGTATTATGTTACGTTTGACGTCAGTTGAGTACGAAAAAAAAAAAAAAATCTTAAACATCTTGTTCGCCAAAATGCACACCCTGTTCCGGTTAAAATGTGGTAACCCGGTCACAACGTCAGTTAGCCTTATCGGAAACACTTTCTCCTAAATCTGAGCGACAAATAAAACAAACAGACGTGAGATATCACGAATTTAACGACAAAAATTGAAGCTGACAGCAATGTTCAGGCAATTCTTTGTGTTTAGCCGTTCTATTGTTGATTATCTGTCAGTGATTTTGGGTAATGGCGGATCCACTTATCACTTCCCACACTAGACCTTTTTTCTGAAGCAGGTCTCGGATCTTTGGTTGATGACACTTTGCATCTCATGGCAAAGGTTGTTTGTTAGCGAACCGCCCAGAGAAACGTGGACAAACGAGTCACAAGACAAAACACAACGCGTTTCGACCTCTTAGGTCTTCTTCAGGTGAGATATAAACGAATAAAATAACGAACATTCACTTAGCTTTGATCGCTTCAGATCGCTTCAGAGTTCAGCGCAAGGAAGAAGGCGTTGAATGAGAATGAGGCTGTTTAGCCGTTCTAGTGTTGATTATCTGTCAGTGATATTGGGTAATGGCGGATCCACTTATCCGAGACCTGCTTCAGAAAAAAGGTCTGGTGTGAGAACAGCCTCGTTCTCATTCAACGCCTTCTTCCTTGCGCTGAACTCTGAAGCGATCTGAAGCGATCAAAGCCAAGTGAATTTTCGTTATTTTATTCGTTTGTATCTCACCTGAAGAAGACCTAAGAGGTCGAAACGCGTTGTGTTTTGTCTTGTGACTCGTTTGTCCACGTTTCTCTGGGCGGTTCGCTAACATTTATTTAAGATTTGTTTAGATTTCCGGCTGCAGTCGTCTCACTTTGCAGCTAAAGGTTGTGTGACCTGGCCGTTTTCCTGAGCATTTTTTTCAACAAAATTCGTCATTTCTGCTCTCAGTGTTAGGCCTTGCTGAGTGCGTGTACTCATCATTCCACTCGGGTTTTTCGCACCCAAATCAAACAGACATGCGAAAAGAAACAACTGAAGAAACAACATATTATTACTGCTGGGAAAAAATGTTTTATTGGTAAATAAGCTTCAGAATGGACGAGTGTGGAGATGTACTCCGGTTCTTACGATGTCACCTATCGATCAGGCAGTCTACCAGTCAATCGATCAATCTAGAATGTTTTGAATTTTGTTTCTAGAATGTTTTGAATTGTAACAATAATAGGGCGGAAGGTAAATTACTTTGAAAAAAACAAACAAACAAAAAAATCACAGATGAATGGGCCATGAAGACAGAAAACAGCACACAACAGTACTAAGAATATAACAAAGCAGATTTTTTTTTTTTAAGTGACAGAACAGGGACATTTTGAGCACTAATCTTTTTGTCTCCATAAGATGAGGTTGCAGTTTACCCAGGAAAAGCCCCCAGCATCCACACAAGGACCTGCAACAACTCACCATTCGTCCAATATCACAATTAAGTTCTGTGAACAGGCGGGAAATAAAAGAACTGACAGCAGCAGGACGAAACTCTAAAGATTGCTGGGCAGCAGAGATGGAACTTCTAGTGGTGTAGTGTTTCAACTGGCAGTGCTAATCGCGTGTACGATCTTTTTTAAGCGCTTGGTCGTGTGCCTCCATATGTTTCCCTGAATTAGTGCTATTTTTCGTGAATTCGGGGACACACGCTTCCCCGAAACACACGGCATAATGTTGTATCATATGATCCTAGCTGGCACAGGGGAGATAAAGGATCGATCGTCGGATCAGACCTGACGCACGCACTCGATCATTTGAGTTTGAAGCTCCGGGTGGGAGAAAGCTGTCAGCTAGCAAAAACACCGAGTCAGTCTGCCATCCGATACGGGTGGTTTTCTCTTGCTACCGGTGTATTGTTTTGGACTATATCCACTCAGTTTATTCCATGGGTAAATTTTGGACATATGAAACACAAATCAAGAATCTAGAAGAAAAAAAAAATACGCCGTGGGTTTTTTTTTTCATGTTGGAGAGAGACGGGAGAAAGGGGAAGAGTTGGCAATTGCTCCTGTTTTTTTTTATCATGAATGAAATACTGCTCACCAGTCCTTTTTTTCCCCAGTCCAGCAAGTTTGTCTAGTAGCACAAACAGACAGCTTTCAAACTTGTATTCTTTTGCCAGTTATTAAGCTTCCACTTTTTTTTTTTTAAGTCAGTCTGATATTACGCATAGGAAGATAGCTGAATTGCAGTGTATTTAGAGTATGCTCACGATGCTGATTGCATGTGTGTGTGTGTGTGTGTGTGTGTGTGTGTGTGTGTGTGTGTGTGTGTGTGTGTGTGGTGTGAAAAGTGACTTAAGATAGTAGCAGATATAATGGATTTATCGTGTTTAGATTAAATCGAACTACCGCTAAAAAAAAATGTATTCTTATATACAATATGAACCTCACAGCAACCCCTCAACCAACTCACTTACAGGTGTGTCCCCAACCAGTCTCTCTCTCTCTTTTTAAAACCCATCTAAAAGATTTTAAAGTTCTATGACTATTATAAGATTTATTGAAAATATGATTAGCTTAATCTCCCTTGGCTGCAGTGTTGTGAATTTCTGCATTTTCAACTTTGTGGTTTGAAATTCTGCAGACAGTATTGGCGGCGTTGTGTATTTTGCTGTCCCGTGCTGTTACCAGTTTGCGTTGTTATTCAAAACCATAATGAAAAAGCCGGACAAGCGGCATATTTTACTACCAGGTGCATTTGTATAAGGGGGGGGGGGGGGGGGGGGGGGGAGGAGGAGAGAACGAGGTGAGACCATGGCCGCGGCCGGCACCACCAACACAGACAGCAGTGTTACAAATAACAACGGTGTTACGAAACATCCATTTTTGCAGCAATTTCACTAGAAGCCGTACTCAAATTGGACTAAAATGAAAACGCACGACCCCAGGATTAAGGAAAATCACTCTGTGGTGTCCTAAGGTTAGGCTGTACCCATACCCGTGTCCATCAGAATTTCAAACGTATCCTCTTGCGACGAACCTGTCTGTCTATTTTCAGCTTTTAAAACCATTGACGAGAAGATTTAAACCTGCAGCGGACGCGTCGTACGGTGGGTTCGACAGCCAGGTGATTTTGAATATTTCCAGTCTTAAAACCTTCTGATCCCACAATCCATATAAGCGTTCAGTGGATCATGAAAACGGGAAAAAGATCAACACGAACCAGGATGTTAGGAGAGGAGATGGGCGTCGCTAGTCATTCTCTTGGCTGACTGAAACACCACGATGGACACACAAAAAGCAACAAGAAGACGAAGCCTCCTCTTGGGCCACTCGCATGGACTTTAAAATTGGTTTGCCCATTTCATGCAAACATATCCTCTGATTTGTCTCATCGGAAATTATGAAGCAGTATGTCATCTAAAAAGAAAAAAAACATGGAACGAATGTCCCAGGTCAAAGAAAATCAATAAGGCATTAAAAAAAAATCTATACGATGCTTAAGGAATAAAATTTTGCTACGTAAGTACACCAAGGTAATTGAGAAAAGTTGTTTTCTTTCCGCTGCCAAAGTATACCAATTTGAAAAGGGGGGGGGGGGGGGGGGGGGGGGGGGGGGGGGGGGGAAGGAAAAGAAACGAAAGAAAGAAGGAATTAAGGAATTAAATAAAATGAAATCACCTTAAATCAAAACAACAATTAGGATTGTTGTTGACAAGTATCAAACGGTCTCTTCTTTGCTTTTCTTTTCCTAAAGGGACAGCTTATTACTTGAGAGCTGACTTTGAAATTTGAAATAACCTACCTTTACTGTCTTGATCAGGTGATAGAGGCTGAACCTTTCATATGAGGCTGTTGCGCATAACTCGTGACTAATGTCTTTGTTGTCTACACTCACATGTCTTTGTTGTGGTTGTGTCATCACAGAGAAGTCGTGGTTTGTTTGACGTCCACTGGTCCAGAGCAGTCAAAAACGGAGCATGCGAAGCCCAACAACTTCCTTTTTTCTCCTTCGGCGGCCATGGTTTGGAATAGACCGTCAGAGTTAGTTTCCTTGAACGAGAAGTCACCTTCACGGCACTGCAGTGAACACTGTGAATGAGAGATACGGTTCACATATGAAGCATACTGTCGTGAAATAACTTCATCGGTGTAAGTCCATTAGAACAGATTACTGGACACAGGTTTAGCCGGACACGCTGATTGCCGTATTGGACTTCGCGAAGAATGATGAGGGCGAGGGGCCGATTTGAATGAAAACGTTTCGGTCATTTTGCGATCGGTCCAGCGTCCGATGTCCGACGCTAAGATGAATTCTGAGAAAGAAATCATTTCTCTACTTGTTTTGTCTTGTCTTACCACGCCTTTTTTTTTTTTTTTTTTGCCTTGCTTTGTCTGTTGCGTACGACGAAGGACAAGGACAATCGCAACGCCCCAAGGACCGTGGATCATTGGATGGTCTTGTAATGAAAAGCAGAATTCAAATACACGTGAAGACATCCCTTATCTGCGAAAGATGACAAAGGTGTAACAGCTGGTGATACACTCACTTTTACCCGGGAGGTCAAAATGAACATGGTGTTTTTTCTGTCCGTGACACCGGCAGAGTTGACAGCGTTGGCTGAAG